>CM049813.1:9727864-10075364 GCA_027422405.1 Ptychobarbus kaznakovi
TTTAATAATGTTTGCATTATTTTAGGATAAATGCAGAAAATCCTTGTCACACTAAAAGGCAACTTTTTATTAGATTTACACAGTTAATGATTTTTAGGAAGCAGCTAAAAGGTAGAAAGGTAGATGCTATTTAAGTTAGCAGGAAATTGCATCTTTTGCTATAGTAGTAAATTAAGCAAATAGTGATCTATTTGCAAGTAAATTAAAATATTAGACTATTTATATTTTTTAGGGTAATATATATATTTTTGGGTACATGGTCTGGGTTTGTGCAGCTCTGCCAAAGTTATGCAGTGATTGTAATTAGTGTCATTTTTATCAGTTTTTATGTTTTTCTCATATCAGGACACCATGATTAAATACATGACAGACGGCTGCTTGCTGAGGGAGATTCTTGCAGACCCCAGTTTATCACAGTACAGCATTGTGATCCTGGATGAAGCGCATGAGAGGAGCCTGAATACAGTATGTGGACTAAATATATGCAGTTTGTGGTTTTACTTTGGAAATTATCTACATTTTTGGAAGATGTTTTATATATACAGGTACATCTAAAAAAAATTGTATATGGTGAAAAAGTTAATTTATTCTTGTAACTTATTTCAAAAAGTGAAACTTTCATATATTTTAGATTCATTGCATGTAAAGTAAAACACTTCAAAAGAAATTTGTTTTAATTTTGATGATTAGAGCTTACAGCTCATGAAAGGCAAAAATCAGTATCTCAAAATATTAGAATATTTATATTTGTGTTTCAATAAATGACCATCCCTACAGTATAAATTCTGTGTATCTCTTGTTCTTTGAAACCACAATAATGGGGAACACTGTTGACTTGGCAATGATCCAGAAGACGAACATTGACACCCTCCACAAAGAGGGTAAGTCACAGAGGGTCATTACTGAAAGGGGTGGCTGTTCAAGGAGTGCTGTATCAAAGCATAGCTAATGCAAAGTTGACTGGAAGGAAGAAATTGGGTAGGAAATGTGCACAAGCAACAGGGATGACCGCAAGCTTGAGAATACTGTCAAGCAAAGCTGATTCAAACACTTGGGAGAGCTTCACAAGGAGTGAACTGAAGCTGGAGTCAGTGCATCAAGAGTCACCACGCTCAGACATCTTCAGGAAAAGGGCTACCAAGCCACTTCTGAAACAGAAACAACGTCAGAAGCATCTTACCTGGGCTAAAGAGAGAAAGAACTGGACTGCTGTTCAGTGGTCCAAAGTCCTCTTTTCAGATTATAGTACATTTTGCATTTAATTTGGAAATCAAGGTCCCAGAGTCTGGAGGAAGAGTGGAGAGGCACAGAATCCATGTTGCTTGAAGTCCAGTGTGAAGTTTCCACAGTCAGTGATGATTTGGGCTGCCATGTCATCAGCTGGTGTTGGTCCACTGTGTTTTCTGAAGTCCACACAGTCAACGCAGGCATCTGCCAGGACATTTTAGAACACTTCATGCTTCCTTCTGCTGACAAGCTTTATGGAGATGCTGATTTCATTTTCCAGCAGGACTTGGCACCTGCCCACACTGCCAAAGGTACCAAAAGCTGGTTCAATGACCATGGTGTTACTGTGCTTGATTGGCCAGCAAACTGGCCTGGCCTGAACCCCAAAGAGAATCTATGGGGTATTGTCAAGAGGAAGATGAGAGACACCAGACCCAACAATGCAGATGACCTGAAGGCCGCTATCAAAGCAACCTGGGCTTCCATTACACCTGAGCAGTGCCACAGGCTGATTGCCTCCATGCCACGCCATTAGAAATGAACATACTTTTCAGAAGCCTGACATTTCTGTTTAAACTATCCTTTTTTTATTGATCTTATGTAATATTCTAATTTCCTGAGAAACTGAATTTTGGGTTTTCATTATCTGTAAGCCATAATCATCAAAATTTCAAGAAATAAAGGCTTGAAATATTTCACTCTATGTGTAATGAATCTATATTCAATTCAATTCAAGATTATTTGTATGGCGCTTTTTACGATACAATCGTTACAAAGCAGCTTTACAGGAAATTAAGTTTCTACAATAGATTTATATATTGTAGAAACTCAATATAATTAATTTATGGCTAAATTTGGTTAATTCAGTATAATCGCTGATGGTTGGCTTCCTCTGAGGTCCTCTGAGGGGTTGGCATCATCTCTTCTCAGGTGTTCGGTCATCTCAGATCATTTAAGGGTTGAATCCAGACTGAAGCTTGTGTAATTCCTAGTTACCACGGGATGTTAATCCAGAAACAAAGAAACAAATAAAGACAATTAGCGTAGATGTTGTTCCATCCAGGCAAAAAATTATCTGTTCAACCCAAGCTAAAGCATAATGATGTGTGTTTGATCAGATATAATTGCAGTACAAGATTATGAGATGCATTATATGAATGCTTGGCTAAAGAGATGTGTCTTTAATCTAGATTTAAACAGAGAGAGTGTGTCTGAACCCCGAACGTTATCAGGAAGGCTATTCCAGAGTTTAGGAGCCAAATATGAAAAAGTTCTACCTCCTTTAGTGGACTTTGCTATCCTAGGTACTACCAAGAGTCCAGAGTTTTGCGACCTTAGGGAGCGGGTTGGATTGTAGCGTGATAGAAGATTAGTTAGTACACAGGAGCTAAATCATATTTAGGGCCTTATAGGCTAGTAATAATATTTTGTAACTGATACGGAACTTAATAGGTAGCCAGTGCAGAGACTGTAAAATTGGAGTAATATGATCATATTTTCTTGACCTGGTAAGGACTCTAGCCGCAGCATTTTGTACTATCTGTAGCTTGTTTATTGAAGATGCAGGACAACCACCTAGCAGTGCATTACAATAGTCCAGTCTAGAGGTCATGAATGCATGAACTAGCTTTTCTGAAACAGGTAACATGTTCCATAGCTTGGCAATGTTTCTAAGATGGAAGAATGCCCTATGTACTATATGAGTTTCACTTTCTGAAACGAGTCACAAAATATATTGACCTTTTTCATGATATTCAATTATTATTTTTTTTTTAGATGTACCTGTATATATACATTAACAATATCCAAAAACATCTAGGTAATATTGCAGTATTTGGATTTTTTTTAAGTGGCATATTGATAATATGCAGAAGATATTTCACTAAATCTTTAATACAATTGTTTGTTTTGCAGGATGTTTTGCTTGGGTTACTCAAGAAAACTCTGTCAAAAGGGTCCCGTGGCCGTAAAACAACCCTCAAAGTAGTTGTGATGTCAGCAACATTAGAAACAGAAAAGCTCAGCTCTTTTTATGAAAACTGTCCTGTATTCACGATTCCTGGGCGCATATATCCGGTCAAGGAGAAATTCTGTAGTCTTATTGGCCCGAAAGACAAAGATAGTTCTGTCTATGTCAAGGAGGTGTGTTGGGACCATATACTTTATTACAAATAGTTAATGCTATTAGAATGCATGTTTGAAACCTGTTCACAGACTGTAAATGTGTTCTGTTTGTGGTCCATAGGTTGTAAAGGTGACTTTAGATGTGCACACGAATGAAGCAGCTGGTGATATTTTGGTCTTCCTGACTGGTAAGTTCAGCAGAACGATACACTACTGTTCGACTGCTTGGGGTCAGCAATTGTTGAAATAAATTAATACTTTTATTCATAGGCATTTCATGATCAAAATGACAGTAAATACATGTATAATGTTTATTTTTTTTAAATGCTGTTCTTTTGAACCTTCTATACATCAAGGAATCCTGCAGAAAGTTAATTATAGCTTCCACAAAAATGTTAAGCATCAATGTTTTCAGCATTGATGATAATAATAAATGTTTCTTGAGCAGCAAATCAGCATATTAGAATGATTTGTGAAGGATCATGTGACACTGAAGACTGGAGTTATGATGCTGAAAATTCAGCTTTGCATCACAGGAATAAATGACATCTCAGAATATATTAAAATAGAAACAGTTATTTAAAAATGGTACAAATATTTCACAATATTCCTGTTTAGATTGCAGCTCTGGGCTTGTGTTTTGAACAGGACAGTCTGAGATTGAGAAAGCCTGTGATTTGCTCTTTGAGAAGGCTGAGATCTTGGACTACCGTTATGATGTCCATGACCGAACTGTTGAAGGCCTTCTTATCCTGCCTTTATATGGATCCATGCCAACAGGTCAGCCCGTCTCTAGATTGGTTTTAAAGTCATAACAGAGTGAAATTCTGTGCTTAATCATACAGTGATCAATACATGTTTAATGTTTTTTACAGATCAGCAAAGACAAATATTCCAGCCTGCACCAAAAGGTGTGAGGAAGTGTGTGGTAGCGACGAATATTGCTGCAACTTCACTCACAATTGATGGAATCGGGTAAAAAAGTCATACAAAATTAAACAAGCATCATTTCCTCAATATGTAAAATGGCAGATATAAAAAATTACATAGTTCTGCTCAGAGGAAATATTATTTTTTTGTGTTGTAGATATATCGTTGACAGTGGATTTGTGAAACAACTAAATCACAACTCAAATGTTGGTTTGGATATTTTGGAAGTGGTGCCTATTTCAAAGTGAGTGACCTGGGAATTTTTTAAGTATTAATATTTTTAAATTATATTATACATATATTTTTATATGTACTTTTTATCATTTTAGTCTTTTATTATGTTGAATTATTTTATTCATATTTTTCTTTATTATATGTTGCCATGAATATAATGATCAAAGTGAGCTGTTAAAAGAAAAAAATGTTTAGTAAGGAATTGACTAGTTTGTCCTAACAATAGAAAAAAATCAATTCGATTCCACTTTTGTTATATTTGAATAAAAGTGCTGCTGATGTTTCCACACAGGAGCGAGGCTCAGCAGAGAGCAGGCAGGGCTGGACGAACCTCAGCAGGAAAATGCTTCAGGATTTACAGTAAAGACTTCTGGGACACATGTATGCCCGAGTACACCATTCCCGAGATCCAGCGGACCAGTCTTACATCTGTCATTCTCACACTCAAATGTCTCGGTATCCATGATGTGATTAGGTATTGCTGGGCTGCATTGTTATTTTTGGATGGTTTAACCAGTTTGTCAATAATTTAAATTTAACCATTTCTTTTTTTCAATTATGGTATATTTAGATTTCCTTATCTGGACTGTCCAGAGGAACGATTTATCCTGACCGCTCTGAAACAGCTGTATCAGTATGATGCTATTGACAGGTGAGTGATATGCATCCTGCAAACGGTTGCCTGTTATCTAAATACATTGCAAGAAACTGCTGAGAGAGTAGAATATGGCCAGCTGCATTTTCCCAGAAGCCCATCCTGACCCCGGTCTTGCTGATATTCACATTAGTGTTGTTCACATACACACTGTCAGTTCTATGATCCTAATTAAAGCTCTAATATCTGCTTCTTGATGCAGGAGAGGTCAAGTGACCAGGCTGGGGAGGTTGATGGTGGAGTTTCCTCTTCCTCCGAATCTTACTCGTGCTTTGCTCAAAGCTGCTGCTCTCATGTGTGAAGACGTAATGCTGCCCGTGGCTGCCATGCTCTCAGTAGAGAACATCTTCATTCGACCAGGTAAATATTTCTGTATGTTATCATACATGTCTATCACTTATAGTTGGTGTGAAATAAATATTAGTGTTTAATTTGTACTTTTTTGTTTTTTTACCTCCTTTAATGTTTAAATCAAAATGCATCATGCAACAGCCACCCAGCCAATGCAACTGATAAATCATTCCATTGGTTAAATTATAGAATAGACTTCTTTCTCTCTGGAAAAAACAAAAAATCCTGTTAAATTTATAGTAAAATTATTCATGGTTTGTTGCATTACAGTAAAATTAAAGAGATGCACTCTTTTTTTTTTATTCTGGCTTTTAGAAAACTAATTATTTCCATATTATGGCTGAAAAATGCTCCATTTTATCTAAAGTGACCAAAAACTAAATTTGTTATACAAAATTCTACAAGTAAAGTGTATATATGCATATATATATATAAATATATACATACATAAATATATATATACAGATTATTGCAATAGATTATTTGGGGATCCATACTTTTCCCCCAATAATAATATCTTAACACTATTTTACAGTAAAATTAAATGGCCTGTCCTATTAAATCTACTATACTCTAATATATTATAAAAATCCTATATTCTTTTTTTAAAGGTAAACCAGAAGGACAAAAGGAAGCAGATGTCAGACATAAAGAGATAGCAGCTTGTGCTGGCGGCTCCAATGATTTCCTCATGCTGCTCTGTGTGTTTGAGAAGTGCAGAGCGAGGTAGACCATGACTGACCAAATGACTAAATAAATCCAGAACACTTTATAGAAATCATGTGAAATAATGGTATTCATTCTTATTTTGGTTCTTGTAATAGTGACAATCCATCTGCCTGGTGCAAAGAGCACTGGATCCACTGGCGAGCAGTGAAGTCAGCCTTCAGCGTTGAGACTCAGCTGAGGGAGATTCTTCTTCGCCTGAAGCAGGTCATTGTTTCTCTAAAACAGTATTTGCATTTACTATTATAATTGTGAATTCTTACGACTTCTTCTTGACCGTTTATGTAGCAGAAAGACTTTCCACATGAGACGTTTGAGGGCAGTCGGAGTGAACTGCTGCGGCAGTGCCTTTGCCTGGGTTATTTCACCAATGTAGCCAGGAGGTGAGTGCCACACTGTCATTTTATTACATAATATGTATTTATCAAAGCTAGTATTCAAGCTGTTCTGTCTTCCTCAGATCTATTGGGAAATCCTTCTGCACCATGGATGGACATGGGTCCAGTGTTCTCATTCACCCCTCATCATGTGTAAGGAATTAAAGCCATGCAAAAATGAGATTTTTGTCATTATTTACTCACATTCATGTCATTTCTAAGCCTGTTGTATAATAGTTTTTGCCAAACACTTGCTTTAACTTCTTTTATTCAGCTCTTTGGTCAAGAGTTGCATTTGGATTGGATCATCTTCCATGACGTGTTGGTCACCTCACGGGTGTACGTGAGAACAGTTTGTCCCATCCGTTACGAGTGGGTAAAGGACCTGTTGCCGAAGCTTCATGAAATCGACGTCTATGAGCTGAGTAGTGTCGCTAGGGAAGAGGTTACCGATGAAGAGATGGAGCTGTGGGAGAAGAAAGAGTCAGCAAAAAGACAAGCAGGTGTGTTTGAGGAGGCTGAGCATTTTGATGTAGTTAAATTGTGTCATATTTTTGTAACAATTTTTTTGTGTGTTTAAACAGAAGCCACAGAGGATGCGGCAAAGAAGCTGGGAAAGCGAAACGATGAAAGCTCAATCACTGAGGCTCGCGCTCGCTATTTGGAGCGAAAACAGCAGCGGCTGCAAAGAAAGGGCACATGAGAGGATCAAATACGCACCACTGATATTGCAGCTGCTGAATACAAATATGAGACTTTATAATCTCAGATTTCAGAACATAATCCTAATTTACTGCGCAGCTCTCTGGTCCCTGTGGATTTTGAATATGGCTCTTGAGTCATAATATGTAATAAACATTTTATATATTTTATGTAAATAAATAGTTTTTTCACTTTTTGATACAGAGTGTTTTTTTTTCAAAACATGTTTAAAGTGCAGAAAAAAACATGACAGATTTTAAAACTGTCCCGCATCCAGTTAAGATTTGTTAAGATTAGTTCAGTGGCCCTTTCTACAGGTTACCAATAGGTGATGAGTCATTGAGACTTTCACTCAACTTATTTATTAAAGGGATAGTTCACCCAAAAATGAAAATTGGTCATTTACTCACCCTCAAGCTGTTCCAAACCTATATGAATATCTTTTTCTGTTGAACACAATATTTTGAAGAATGTTGGTAAGCAAACAGCGTATGGTAGCCATTGACTTCCATAGTATTTTTTTCCATACTGTGGAAGTCAATGGCTACCGTCAACTGTTTGGTTAGTTACCAACTATTTTAAAATATCTTCTTTTGTGCTCAACAAGAGAAAACTCATACAGGTTTGGGATAACTTGTGGGCGAGTAAATAATGACACTAATTTCATTTTTGGGTGAATTATCCCGAGACACACCAAGCTGACATCAAAGAATTAGCATTGACGAAAGCTGGCTGCGTTGTACGGAGCCCAGTACGTCACCTGTAGGAGAAAAAACAACAATCCGCGGCGACGGTTTTGCAACCCGTCCCCTCAGTTTAACAAATCGTGTCCATGGATTAATAAACCCCCCTAATTATCACCCCCCTAGTATGGTAGGTTTAGGGTTAGGTGTGGGGTTAGGATTAGGCAATCAGATAGAGATTTCAACGAGACGGGTAATAATTTGGCAGGGGGGTCAAAAATGGGCACAACACTCTCGTTCAGGAAAAAATAAAAATTGTATTGTAAAACATCGAAGATTGAATAATTTGATCTCGTTCTGCAAAATTATCTAATCTTTATTCGAATAATTTCAAATGGACTGAGTTTTCAATAGCCAAATTCCCTGGCATGTCCAACCAATGACATTATGCTCCTTCACCACCAGTATTTTGCGCTAGTCAGAAAACGATTCAGTGAACAACTCATGATTCATTCAAAAACAACGATTCCTTCACGAACGAACCACCACTAGAGCTCAGCCGGAAATGACGTACATAGAATATGAAGAACTGAATGATGTGGCAAAAATGAAACGAATTATTTAATACTGACTAGACTACTCATACCGGCGCTTATAAATCAAAACTAAAATATTAACCGTCCAAACGCTCCCATACACCAGATCAGAGCTTCGCGCATCGCCTGCTTGATTAACAAAATCGCTGAAATCGCGAATGTCCTTCCGCCGCAAAGTCCGCGCTGCTGCTTCCGGATTGTCAGTCTGAGCTGTTTCCGCCGCCATTGCGGTTCTGAGCGAGTCCCAGCCGTGCAGAGAGGGGGAGAAAAAACATCAACCATCTGGCGGATTGGCTTGACACGACGAAAACGCGACACTTGCATTCTCTGTCTAATAAAGCCAGCAGTCCTGCGTTTGATCTGTTTCGAATCGGGGGTGTCCGCGGAGAGGAGGTCGTCGCTCGCTAAAGCTAGGCAGAAATTTTGCGAGGAGTCCGGCCGGGAGGATTGAGAACAGAAAGCCCAAACCATGGCTCAAATCCTGCCTATCCGCTTCCAGGAGCACCTGCAGGTGGGTTTTTACTACGGCCAACCAGTATGCGACTCGTTCACAGCATTAATAATCGTTTGCTGTGCTGTTACAGAGGTGACAGTGCTCGTTAGCTTTAGCGGTAACGTTAGCTCAATGAATGACCTCCCATCCATTTCAATGGCTGTGTATAAAAAACTCAGCATCTTTAAACGGTCGAATTTAATGCATGTAAGATTCTAAAAACTGATCAATGTTCGAATTTAAAAGTTCGAAACCGCCGTTTAGACGCAAAACACTAGATGTTCGAATCGAACGAGATTATGATGCTGGGTAACGGTAACGGGCAGGTCGCTAGGTTTTTGGACACAGCCTATGCAGGTGGATGCAACGACCGGGGAGGGATTAAAACAGCTTTATCAAGCTGCATAAATGACCTGATGTGATTGATTTGATCGCAAATGTGTCGTTTAGATAAAACGTGACTTGGATTGTTCACATTACCATTGGAAAAATGAACCTTTATTGCTGATTTAAAAGGGATGGTTAATCCGAAAATGTAAAAATTACAATCGTGTACTACTCACTCAAAACCGATATAAAAGATGTTCGGCAGAATGACGTAGAATTATACTTAATATATGGGTGGTTATTCACAGAGATTTCACGAGTCGATTACAGATCTTGATTGGATTTCGATTCTATTGAAAATCGATTCGCTTGTAGATATATCAAATACAATACGCGTCAATTTTTCTTAAGGACAAAAAATCTAGCCAACTTACTAATGTTGTAAACTGTACAGAAATCCGAATTCGATTGCTGATGTTTTTTAACAGTCAGAGCGAAGTAAAAAGAGTTGTATCCATAGACTAAAAATACACATTTATGTAAATTTAGTGATATACATATGTATTTACACACGTCAATATTTTTCAAACTTTTATTAAATGACATCACTAGCAGGTTAAGTAAAAATATAATGACTATGTAATATGGTGCATAATATACTGTATTTAGGACAATGCTCCTCTGTAGAGTTAGTTTTTCTATCTAACAAACATGTTATGAACATTAAATGGCTTTCCTGAGGTAAATGTTATTTGACATTGTTTACAAGCTGTTTTATTGACGTCTTCACGGTTGAAACACTTAAGCGATGAGATGTGAAACGGATTATGGTACGGTTTCTTTCAACATACTTTCTGATGTTCATGTTTTTTCATCCCATAACTAAGTAATAGTAAAGAGGAAGAGAGATGCGCGTTTTGTTGCCACATTAAAGAGCATCAAAATGACAAATTACTTGAATTTCATGATAAAATGGACAGACTTTGAACACTGAGACTTTTTCATATAATAAAGCGCAAAGCTTATTGTTTTGATCATGCTTCAAATGAAAACTGACTAAATTATTGATTTTGGAACTTAAGAATCAACATCGATTCCTCAAAATAAAGATGTAGAAAAATCAATTATTTGATATTGTCAACCTAGTTTAAAAAAATGCTGCGAACGTCAATGCTGACTGATGCTGCCACTCTGCTTAACATTTTTAGTGAACTGTCCCTTTAAATAATCTCTAACATTTAGGATAGTGTATATATGCATAGATGGTGTGATACATAGATAAATAAGATTTGAATGCTGATTCATAGATATTTGTTGTTTTCATGATTTAAATTCCGGTTACTGGAGCATTAATGTAATGAACCGGTCTGACTTCATCACCGTAGGGGAGGATGATGGGGCTTGTGAGATTGTGCCCATAGATCCCTATTTTTATCACAAAATGTCCCATAAACATTTAAATAGACTTTCAGCAGACACATTTATGACCTCCAGGCAGTGTATAAAAAAACTAAACCAAGCTAGACAGCATTTTGATGCCGAAATGAAAAAAATACTAGTACTGTATCTAACAATAGTAAATAATGCCTTTCCTCCTCTTACAGCTCCAAAACCTGGGCATAAACCCAGCAAACATTGGGTTTAGCACCCTCACGATGGAGTCGGATAAGTTCATCTGCATCCGGGAGAAGGTGGGCGAACAAGCCCAGGTGGTGATCATCGACATGAGCGATTCAAATACACCCATCCGCCGGCCCATCTCTGCAGACAGCGCCATCATGAACCCAGCCAGCAAAGTCATTGCTCTTAAAGGTAAGACACGGGGACATTAAAGACATTTTAAAAGTGGGGGGATATAATTAAGGTATGGATTTTTGAAATGTAATGATGATTTTTGGCATGAATATAGAAATTTCCATGAGGTTGTGTGTTCCTGCAACCCTCTCCCACCCCCTCATTATATAACATGACTACAATATATTCAGTTGACTATGTTTTCATTCGAGTTTAGTGTAACAGTGTATGACTTTTGTGATATTCTAAATATTTAATATACTATATCTAATATAGTGATATGTAGTTATTCTAAAAGTTGATTCCCAGCCTTCTGTCTCGTTATGTATTAAAGCTTCTTGCTGTAATGTTTTGGTTAAGAATAGTTTTTAAATGCTCATTGGAAATGTCTTGCCGTCATAAATGCTTTGTCTGTTCTTGCTTGTTTTTGTTCTTTTTTATTTTTTGTTTCTTACTGCTTTCTTATGTTTGCAGACGGTGAGTTCAATTTCATCTATCCTGAGTTGTGGGATTTTGAATTGTGATATGTGGGGTCAATCTGAATGCTTCTGTTGAATGATAGGTTAGCTCTGTAAGGAGGGGGTTGGGATCGTGTAACATGCATGTAACATGGCAACAGCCTGTTTTTTTTTCTTGTTTAGTGTAAAATTAAATGCATTTTGTTGTTGTTAGTCAAAACAACAATATTCAGCTCTTTATTTAAATGTTTTTGTTTTGTTTGGCACTTGGCAGTATACTGTTATGCAATGCAAAGGTGTAATATGTCTGTAAACTGATAGATTTGCAAGGCAACTTTCTGGATATATTTCACTCTGCAACTCAACTGTAAGAATGAGGTGTATTATGACCTCGAAAGTAATGAGAGAAACTTGAGTATTGTCTTATTTGCAGTGATGATTTGTATATGATTATAGTGGTTTTGGAAATAAGCATTCAAAAGTTTGGGGTCAGTAAGATAGATATATACACAACACATATATGTATGTATATATGTGTGTGTGTACGTATGTAGGTATGCATGCATGCATATAAAACAATACTTTGATTCAGCAAGAATGCGTTAAATTAGCTAAAAGTCGCAACAGAGACATTTCTAATTTTACAAAATTTCTAATTCAAATAAATTCAACCTATTTATCAAAGAAACCTGAAAAATACACATTTAAGCAGTACAACTGTTTTCAACATTGATGATTAGGGCTGGGCGATATATCTCATGCGATATGCATTAGGGCTGTGCAATTAATTGAAATCGAATCGCGATTTGAGACGTTGCGTTTTGCTAATCGCAAAGCCTGCGATGTGGACACGATATTACTGTTCCAGAGCATATGCATGAGTGCCAGCCTTGAGTGGCAGTCTTACTAACCAATAGAGTGAACGCACCTCCGTTCTCCCCCATCAGCACTGCTCTACTGCGTAAACGCCAACCATTTAAAAAGGGTCAGATCGAAAGTTAGAGCTGCCTCACAACGCATATCAAGAGCTCCCTTATCGGCTCTGCTTTCATTACTGGAGAATAAAAGATACATTTGTAGATGTTTTTATTAATAGGCTACATGAACGTTATCTCACACATTTGATCTCCCCAACAGATTAATTTGAAATAAGTTTTTTTATTATGCATGTTCGCTAATTCAGAAGACCGCACACACAGCCCGTGTCTCTGAATGCTTCTCATACTCGCTCCGCTCTGCCCCACGCTGCGCGTCTCACGACGAGCCGTTTACACGCACGCAGCTGTCTCCTAATGCTCTTTAATACTCACGGTCTCGCGCCCGGTTCTGCTCCATGAGCGCATCTGGACGCATATGGATGAGGCCTGACGCACGCGAGCTACCTGTGTCAACTCGCGCCTGGCTCCGCGTTTAAAACGAATGTAAAGTAAGTCTAACTGCTTGCCAATTTCACTTGGATGAAATGAAACATTCAGCACATTTCCCACTTGTTCTTAAAATCCCAAATTCTTAAAAATGAATAAATCAGCCCGTGCAACATGTAGTACTTTAATAATTGACTAAAGAAATACAGTTCTTTATTTATAAAAAATAAACAAATCTTTCCTGTGAAATTCAGTAATTCTGTAAAAGTAGTAATACCATTATAATCTTCCCTGCAGAAAAGAAAAAACACAAAAATAACAGTAGAACCCTCCCAAAACACAATAGAAAATGTAATGGATTTAAGGGTTATAATGGCAATTGTATTGGTTTTAATGTAAAATATATTTGATGCATCGGTTCTATTGGTGGGATGTAATCTAGCAGATTGCAACCAGTAGAACAACAGTAATTCCTATTGGAAAAATGCCCAAAACAAAAAGGAATTTTGTAATGGTTTTTATGGAAACTATATGAATTTCTGTGACGGTTTCTATTGTATTTTTTTTCAGCAGGGTAACTATACTCATACTGTGCTGCACATTATTGACAATATTGAGCTGAAGCTTGACTTTGCAAATTTAAAATCGCAAATCAAATCGCAATATCTTCAAAAAAAAAAATCGCAATTAGATATTTTCCCCAAATTGCACAGCCCTAATATGCATGCGCATCTCGTCAGTAAAGCAGGTTCCATGATTAGCGGTAAATCTCCATCAGCTATTTTCAAATGAAGCGGCAGTTAATACACAGAGCCGTAGTTCACTGAAAAGCTAGGACATATCGCGTTCATTATCTGCGATAATGAAAGCGATAACTCGTAGCTTGTCAGAATGAATGAATAAATGAATTTCAAAATACATTACAATAGAAAACAGCTATTTCAAATTGGTATAATATTTTACAGTTTTTACTGTATTTTTAATAAATAAATTGCAGCATTGATAAGTGTAAGAAACGTCTTTGAAAAACATAAAAAAATAGCTGACCCCAAACTTTGGAATGGTAGTGTATTTTATACTAAGAGCAGAACATTCATTCTTTTAAGCCTTGAGTTTAGATAATATATGCATTTGTTAGTAATATTTATAATTATTAGTGGTTTCCCCCCTCATGACATTGTTATATAATGTGAGGCTAGATGTTTTTTTTTTATCAATTACTAACCGTCCTTAACAGCAGTTAAATCAAATATACAGTGACCCCCAAAATATTTGGACACTTAAAAAATCAGAATGCCGTCACATTAGAGAAAATTATCAAATCGAGTGCAATCAAATCATAAATCAGCTTTTCTCAAATCTAATTAGATTTTTAATGACTGTTTGAAATCTGCTTTCTTCAATATCGACTGACATTTGACAACTATAACGTGTCCAAATATTGTCAAATAAATCAAATGATTTGTTTTGATTTAAAAAGTGTGCTTCTGCTCATTTTCTTTAAAATAAATGCTACTATTTAATTTTTCTTGCAGTGATATTCATACATTAAGTGTGGCTTTAAGTGTCTCAATGCATTTTGGGGCCACTGTATTTTGATTCAAAGAATAATGCATCTCTGCAGATTTAGCCAATTGCGGTCCACATTTTAGGCTAAAAATGAACCACGTTTTAGCAAATAGCATTAAATATACTTGATGATTTATGTGATTGCAGGCAAAAATAATATTGTTTTTTTTCTTTAAACAATCTGCATTGCATTTTTTGTAGTGCAGAGTAGAGACGTGCGAGTTCCTAACTAATTAAAAATTGATAAGCTTGCTAGATTTAGAACTTGACTAAACATTTTCCGACTAAACGCAGATTCAAACTCGGCTTGATGTTTTGTAAATGTTTGCAGTGTTCGTCCTATAGCTGTTCCTTTTGCATTGTATCTGCTTTGTCATGTTGTCCATATCTTTGTTGCTACTTTACACTTACGATTTAACACATGCTTTTAGTAGCATTACGCTTGATGTCTGTATGTTAACTAATTTTTAAATCACACCATTCATGAACTAGACAAGAAAATCGTTGCCGTTTTATTCAAGTGACCTCTGTTCCCGAATTTCAGCGGCAAAAACCCTTCAGATTTTCAACATCGAAATGAAGAGCAAGATGAAGGCCCACACCATGACCGATGATGTTACGTTTTGGAAGTGGATCTCTCTCAATACTGTAGCACTTGTGACAGACAATGCGGTCTATCACTGGAGTATGGAAGGAGACTCGCAGCCCATCAAAGTCTTTGACCGACATTCCAGTTTAGCAGGCTGTCAGATTATTAACTACCGCACTGACGCCAAACAGAAATGGCTGCTTCTAATTGGAATTTCTGCACAGGTACAAATAACAATTTGATTTGCAATGTTTATTGCACCAAATATTGCCTGATCCTTTCTCATTAACCTGCATGGCACAGTTGTCGTCGTTTTCCTGCTGAAATGCCATTTTAAACCTTTTCCTGTCAGCAAAATCGTGTTGTGGGTGCAATGCAACTTTACTCAGTGGACAGAAAGGTGTCGCAGCCGATCGAAGGCCATGCTGCTGGATTTGCTCAGTTTAAAATGGAGGGAAATTCTGAGGAATCCACACTTTTCTGCTTTGCTGTTCGGGGACAAGCTGGAGGAAAGGTCTGTTTTTAAATGAACGTCCATGTGGAAATAAATAGTTATGTCTTTGCATTGAAACAGTTGTAAGTTTAATGTCACTTGTGTATTTTTGTGCCCACTGTAGTTGCACATTATTGAGGTTGGAACACCTCCGTCAGGTAATCAACCCTTTCCAAAGAAAGCAGTCGACGTGTTTTTCCCTCCAGAGGCCCAGAACGATTTTCCGGTTGCAATGCAGGTATTCATAGTTTTGAATATTGAATTCATATTATTCACATTTGTCTGTTGGTGCGTTAGGTTCAACCACAACATTTCCATGATCATCAGAACAGAAAATGCACCGCTTTATTAACGCGTTAACTTTGACAGCACTTATGTATATATGAGATCCTGGACCACAAAACCAGTCATAAGGGTCAATTTTATGAAATTGAGATTTTTACATTATATGTAAGCTGACAAATAAGCTTTCATTTATGTATTGTTTGTTAGGATATGACAATATTTGGCCGAGATGCAGCTATTTTTTTTTTAAAAAGAGAGAAAATCACAATGAAAATTCTTAGCAATGCATATTACTAATCAAAAATTAAGTTTTTATGTATTTAAAGTAGGACATTTACAAAATATCTTCATGGAACATTATCTTTACTTAACATCATAATGATTTTTCTTAATATCCTAATGATTTTTAGTATAAAAGAAAAATCGATAATTTTGACCCCTACAATGTATTGTTGGTTAATTGCTACAAATATACCCGTGCTACTTATGACTGGTATTGTGGTCCAGGGTCACACACACGTGCGTATATGTGTGTGTATGTATGTGTATATATATATGTATATGTGTGTGTGTGTGTATGTTAATTTATAACATTAAAATGAATAGCTAATTTGTCTTAGTCTTATTTATTCATTTAATGCATTGTCACTGAAGTATAAGACGCATTCCTATCTTGTCTTCTAGATAAGCTCCAAGCATGATGTTGTCTTTCTCATCACCAAATACGGCTACATCCACCTGTATGACCTTGAGATGGGCACCTGCATCTACATGAACCGGATCAGTGGAGAGACCATTTTTGTCACCGCTTCTCATGAAGCCACATCTGGCATTATTGGCGTGAACCGGAAGGGACAGGTACCGACCGCTTTACCTGCTGTTATGGCAGACAGAAAGAAAGTGGTGCATTGGCTTTGTTTTAGCGTGAGCATTTAGGCTTGTTTGGTCAGCACATTTGAATGGAGCAGCTGAGCTAGTTCCAGACAGACACCAGGGGTTTGTTTCTGTATAGTTAGTCTGTGCAAACACACTAGCTTGTGTTCTGTAATCTACTGTAACAGGATGCCATCAGTAGATTCATTATTTTGGAGCTCAGAGACCCAAGAGTCATTAAATATGCAGAGAGAGCACGGAAATATGATCCCAGCTCAATGTTACTCTCCCGTTTGTTTTCCCCTCCTCATTAAAGAAACCTCCCTTATCAAACCACAAAACTGTCAGACCACACTAGGGTGGGATGATATATTGAATGTTCACAATTAGGGCTGCACGATATATTGCATGCGATAGTAATGCGCATCTCGTCAGTAAAGACGGTTCTGTGATTAGCCTTAAATCTCCATCAGCTGTTTTCTAATGGAGCGGCATTTAATACACAGAGCCGTAGATCACTGATAATCGCATGCAAAATATCGTGCAGCCCTATTCACAATGTATATGTCTTTATTTAGCTGGCAATATAAAATGAAGCAACACTGAACATTGCAGTAATGAACACAATTTTGTATGTGTTTCCTAAGGATCATGCCATTCGATTTTATTTGCAACCAGTGCAAAAAGTTAGTCTAGAGCCCTGGATTACAGAACCGGCTTTACTGACATGATGCGCATGACAATCGCATTCGATTAATTGAGCAGCGCTAGTTGACGCACTAACCATGAAGCTATCGGCGCTAACAAATTATTTATTTCCCCTATTTCGTTTTTACTTTTTCAAATTTTATTTTAAACTTAATTACCTATATTAGCTATTCTAACCTCAGTCTTATATTCTAACCTCAGTCTCAGTCCATAATGCATTAGGATGCTGTAGCTGAAGGAATCCCTGTAAATAACCGCGTTTGTCGATCCCTTAACACATACAGTGAGAACAGCGTGTGCCGCTCAGTAGGAGGTAGAGATCCGCTGTAATCCTCTTACTGTATTCTGCGGTGTGTTCGCTGAGCTTCAGTGACTGACTGATGACCAGCTCTGTCACAGGCCGTGCTGCAGACTTACATAAGTGTATAATGGGATACCGGCCAATTCCTTTATGTATTACCTTGAGGGTCGGTTTCGGTGCGTTATGGGTCCAGATCAGCATCATTTGGAGCCAATCAGTGCGTGACAGAATATTAAACACTGGCAACTCGAGTTGTGCTGCCACAATTTCAGTAGTTGGTACTTGGTGTAAATACCTGTGAAAATTGAGTTTTCACACCACTAGCAACTAAAATGTTGAACACAGTCTTTCATAATTGAAAGTAAATTAATATTCAAAAATTTAATTAATTTGAAGTTTTCACTTTATCGCTAAAAATCGATAAAAATACACAAATTAAACAAAACAGTTCTTGAAATTTTCAGCTATCTATTTGTATAAAGTATAAATTCTTTAGAAAAAAAAATATATAATATATTAGTGCTGTCAAATGCTTAATCGCATACAAAATAAGTTTTTGTTTGCATTATATGTTCTGTGTATATTTTTGTATATATAAATACACAAAGTATATATTTAGAAAATATTTACATGTATTTTCATTTCTATATTTATATTCTTATAATTTATATTATAATACATATATTTAATATATAAACATGACCTATTTTTCTGAAATATAAACATGCATGTGTATGTATTTATACATAATAAATATACACAGCACACGTACACATCTAAACAAAAACTTTTATTTTGAATGCGATTAAGCGTTTGACAGCACTAATATAGATGTGTGTGTGTGTGTGTATGTACACTATGTATTTATAATTAATGAAAAACAGTATCACACAACATCACAACTGTATTTAACATTGATAATAATAAATGTTTCTTGAACACAATCATATTTCTGAAGAATCATGTGACACTGAAGACTGGAGTAATGATGCTAAAAATTCAGCTTTGCATCACAGGAATAAATGCCATTTCAAACTATATTCAAATAGAAAGCAGTTATTTAAAAAAAGAAATGATGGATCCCAAACTATAATTCAGTTTAATTTGTAGTGTGAATTATGCTGTCAGTGTCTGACACTGTCATTGTTTCTCAGGTGCTGTCTGTGTGCGTGGAAGAAGAAAACATTATCCCTTACATAAATAACGTGCTGCAGAACCCTGATCTGGCCCTCAGGATGGCCGTCCGCAACAACTTGGCAGGTGCAGAGGAGCTCTTCGCCCGCAAATTCAACAACCTATTTGCTGGTGGCAACTACTCTGAAGCTGCCAAAGTGGCTGCCAATGCACCAAAGGTACAGCAAACTGCATCACACGACCTGACGCCTCATTAGTCACTGTCAGGTAAATGTTGGGGTTTCTGATTGGCTGTTGGCTTCTTGCAGGGCATCCTGCGCACCCCAGACACCATCCGTCGGTTCCAGAGTGTTCCTGCCCAGCCCGGTCAGACGTCTCCCCTGCTGCAGTACTTTGGGATTCTGCTGGATCAGGGCCAGCTGAACAAGTTTGAGTCATTGGAGCTTTGCAGGCCCGTCCTGCAGCAAGGCCGCAAACAGCTCCTGGAGAAATGGCTAAAGGAAGACAAGGTAGATCCTCTTCTGAATAAATATGTGACCCAAAGTTGTATTAAATTCAAATTACTTTATTAGCATGATTGTTATACATACAATATTAACAAAGCATCAATACAACAAAAGCAGTTACAAAAATTATAGATTGAATGAAAGAAAAATGCTAGTAATGATAATGGAAAATAACCAATAATATTATAAAATAAAATAGACATGCTCTAGGTTTTGTAAAGCCATGAAAACTTGGAAATATCAGAATTATAATATTGTGTTTTTCCATGCATTGACAAAATAACGGAAATTAACAGAGATGCACCGATTGCGATTTTCTTGTCCGATTTCCGTTTTATTTGCGATTTTCTTTCTAAGAACTATAATTGACAGCATATACAAATAAAAAAACAAAATTAAATCAATGCAAAGAATTACTTGTTTAAAATCGATTATTACACATTACAATTCCCTTAATCTGGACTAAGTTACAGATGTTCTCTCACTTGAACAACTCTCAAAAATAAAGTGCTCTGTGACTGGAAAGGGGTAGAAATAAATCCACCAGTAGGTGGCGGCAAAATACTGTTTAATGAGTGAGTCATTTAGTTATTCATTCAACCGATTCCTTCAAACGGCTGATTCATTCAGAAAAAAGGCAAGTGCTGAATCATTGACTTATTCTATTCGTTCTAAAAAATACATTATCATTTGCCATTTACACTGAATGCAATAAAATCAGAAACATTCTCGTGAAAATTTTTGGTGACCAAGCTTCAGTGCTTCCCTAGTTATTTTTCTTTTTGACATTTATTGACATTTCTTCTTGTCCGGTTGGGCAAGTAAAATTCTCTCACTCGCCCCTTTAAAAAAAATATGCCTGTCCAAAACGAGAGTTAATCGAGCCATGTGGTTCCTCCACTGTTTACTTGGGCCCTACACATATTACAAATGGCGAACTTTGTGTCTTCTTCACTCACAGAAGAACTTCCATGCTGACAACATGTTTACATGCAGATGTGAGAGTAAGTGTGATGTCAAAATGGAACGGCCGGTCACTGATCATGCGGAAAATCGGCTTATTAATACATAATTAATACAATTATGGTAAAGTCATGGAAATTGCTTTGAAAAATGTACATTTTCTAGCTATGCTGTACGGTAAAATATTTTATTCTGTTGGATATTTTTGTTTTAGAGTAAGAGTGGTGTTTGATTTGTTAATAAATCAGTCTTTTCGTGTTTTTTTTTTTCTCCAAAAAATGAAAATTGTCATTTACTCACCCTCATGTCATTCCAAACCTGCAAGACTTACTTTTTTCTGCGGAACATAAAATAGCGTATTTTAAAGAATGTTGGTAACCAAACAGTTTTGATTCCCATTGACTTTCATTATATGCAGGCGCAAACTGGCCAGTGGGAGCACCGGGATGTTTCCCGGTGGCCTGGCGGCTGATTTGGCCGGCTGCCCTTTTTTATTTGTATTTTTTTTGCCTTCCCAATGTGCCAAAGTGATCATTTCCGAGTGTGGCATTCTCTAATAAATCGATAAGTCATAAATCGGTTCGTCTTGACTGGGAGCGCCGCGCTTCACGTCTGTTCCTTGCCTCCGTCAAACGGTTTTGAACAGAGTCGATGCGCGGGACTCGAGGAAGGAGAGGAAATGGCCAGAAGAAACAGTTATATGTAGTGAAATTCCTAACCTGTTCAGGGCTTTAAGTGCATCTCAATAAATTAGAATGAGAAAAGTTCATTTATTTCAGTTTCGTGTATTAAATAAATCTGCACACAGTGAAGTAGTTTAGTCTTTGTTCTTTTAATTGTGATATTTTGGCTCACATTTAACAAAAACCCACCAATTCACTATTCAACAAATTGTCTTTATTAACCTAGTTGAGTATTAAACTGCATGGAGGTGATAGTTTGTGGCACTGCTGTTAGGCTGGCAGTAGCACCCTCATTATTATCATCAGTCAGTGTGGGCAGGTGCCAAACTGGAAAATGAAATGCATCTTTAAAAAGCTAAAGGACATCATTATCGATTGCACCCCAAATCAAAAGTTACATTAACTTGGGCTAAGCTTCTCCATTTAACGGTTTCCAAATGCAGATATTTGCATGGATTTATTGTATAGAAAGGTAGGGAGATGAAGAGCAAACAGCAACACAAAAATATAATTCAGCCCAAAAATACAATAGTGTGTTCAGAATTAGGATTTTCAATGTACAAATGTTGTCATTTAGGCACTTTATTTATTTTTTTAAATTGTATGAATTATAGGTTTGTTAAATCTTGGGTATTTAAGTCATTTTAAGAGAAATAACATCATGTGCAAACAAATTGCAACGAGGTGGTTGTTTTGCGACAAGGTGGATACTGTTCTGTTAATAACAGTAGACCTGCTGGTGAAGAAGTGACTGGGACAAGAAAGAAGGGAGTGACAGAGATATTGGAGAAAAGGAAAAGGGAAGTGCAGTTCAAAAGAGAACCTTTAATTATTTTCCACGGCCCCGAATAAAGACTTATGTGACGATTATACAAATAGGCTAATAGGGTTGTCCATGTTTCAGAATCTGTTGTGGGTTTATGGGATGGCCTGGGAGAGTTTGAGATTTCCCGGCCTGATGTTTAGTCCCAGTCCACCCCTGATTATATGGATAAAATATATTGGAAATCAGTTGTACCAGAAACCGTTTCAATCATAAAGGTTTGGATTGGAACAATATGAGGGTGTGTAAATTATGATAGATTTTAATTTCTGGGTGGAATATCACTTTAATGTATCACATAGGCTGATTCACTAGCTAATCAGTCTTAATCATAATGATTATTAAAATTGTATTATTTTATCACAAACAATTAGAAAGGTTATATAAATGAATTTGTCAAAGTGTGGAACCCCTCATATCTTTCCGACTAATGTAATTTTTTGTTATTCAATATTATGATGCATAATGAAAACCGTCTGTTTTTTGGTTCCTGCAGCTGGAGTGCTCTGAAGAATTGGGTGATCTGGTGAAGTCTGTGGATCCAACTCTTGCACTCAGTGTTTATCTAAGGGCCAACGTTCCCAATAAAGTGATCCAGTGTTTCGCAGAGACCGGGCAGTTCCAGAAAATTGTACTGTATGCAAAAAAGGTGAGTTTTAAAATGGTGGCACTAAATGTCACACTGCTCTATTCGTGTGAGAGATTTAATGTTTGTGCTCCATCCTCTAATGCGTGGCCATCTGTGTGCAGGTTGGCTACACTCCAGACTGGATCTTCCTGTTGAGGAACGTCATGCGGATCAGTCCAGAACAAGGCCTGCAGTTCTCCCAAATGCTCGTTCAGGATGAAGAACCTCTGGCTGACATCACTCAGGTCCAATAGCATTTTGTATTTCCTCAGTTGTATATCTTGTATTTATTTTATTTTATACAAATTTAGACTGGATGTAAGCATTTCTGATGATAAAGTAGGTGAACTTTTAATAACAAATGAATTTGCTAATGTTTTTTTGCTTATTCTACAGATTGTGGATGTGTTTATGGAGTATAACCTGATCCAGCAGTGCACTTCTTTCCTGTTGGATGCCCTGAAGAATAACCGTCCCACTGAAGGTCCTTTGCAGACTCGTCTGTTGGAGATGAACTTGATGCACGCCCCACAGGTGCTCACTACAAATATCAGCAGCATACACATCACTTATTTTCCTAAGTTTTGTATCATAACATAGTTTTTTTTTTTTTTTGCCCTATTTAGGTGGCAGATGCCATCCTGGGGAACAATATGTTCACTCACTACGACCGGGCCCATGTGGCTCAGCTGTGTGAGAAGGCAGGTCTCCTGCAGAGAGCTCTGGAGCACTACACTGACCTGTATGACATCAAACGGGCCGTGGTCCACACCCACCTGCTCAACCCAGAGGTACAGTCCACAGCCTGCTTGAACTTTTATACCCAGACCGTTACTGTATCATTCGTTTGCATTTATTAGAATGAAATGACTCTTAAATGTTGATGGTTGTGTCATGGCCATCAGTGTTTTGTGAGAACTGCTCTGCTCTGACTGATGTGGTAATATATTGTGCTCTGGTTGCAGTGGCTGGTGAACTTCTTCGGCGCTCTGTCGGTGGAGGACTCTCTGGAGTGTCTGAGAGCCATGCTTTCTGCTAACATCAGGCAGAACCTCCAGATCTGCGTTCAGGTGGCCTCCAAGTATCACGAGCAGCTCTCCACCCAGGCACTCACAGAGCTCTTCGAGTCCTTCAAGAGCTTTGAGGGTAAGAATGCTGAAACCCTTTCAGTGCACCATAACTGATTTTCCTGAAATTAGGGCAGGACAATATAGCTTAAAGGGATGGTTCACCTTCAGTTGGTTCCCATTGTCTTGAAGAGTGTTTTTTTTTTCATTCTATGGAAGTCAGTGGGGACCAGCAATGTAAGGTGAACTATCCCTTTAAAGTATTTATCTCAATTTTTTGTTTTAACCATATTCATTGTGTACCTCCATATCTGTGTATTTGGTCAGACTTGTCCAGATAATTTTAATAACAATGCATTACTGTTTTTACAATAAAGTGCCACATGGACACTTACCTGAAAAAAGTTTAAACTAGGGATGCACCGATACCACTTTTTTCAGAATGAGCCCGATACCGATACTTTAATTTTTTTGCACTTGCCGATACCGATACTGATACCTTTTATTTTCATTGCATTTGTAATTTATTTAAATATTGGGTGCAGAAAAAAAAAAATATGAATCATGATAGCTGGCTTCATTTAGCAAACAGTATTTTCTTAAAGGTGTCATCGGATGCCCATTTTACACAAGTTGATATGATTCTTTCGGGTCTTAATGAAAGGTCTGTAACATACTGTGGTTAAAATCTGTCAATGGTAGTGTAAAAAACACCTTCTTTACACTGTCAAAATCAGCTCTGAATTCGGCTGATCTAGTCTGTTTCTTTAAATACTTGTGAGCTCTGCTGACTCCGCCCCTCTCTTCCGTGGAGTGATGAGCAGACCATAGACTGCTCAAGATACGTTGACACATCAGCCATCTTGCATTCACCATAATAATCAATGAATATTCAAAGATATACAAGCGTATAACTTGCTGTTGTATACGCACAGTCAATGCGCTCAAAGATTCGCAGACTGTTCCAAAAATGGCGGATGGCTTACATATCGCGGCCCATAGAAACAGCCGATAATGAGGCATCTAGGTATATATATCTATGGAGCATACTAAACTTGAGCCGCGAAACTGGCTAACTAGTACATTATTAGGAAAGGCGATCTGCTAAGATTCATAAAAAAAAAACTTATACTCACTTCTGTAGATAAAGCTCTCGTGGGAAGCGGGCTGTACAGAACGTCATTCTGACAGGAACTTCAAAACAGCCTGATTTGAGAGAGGATTTAAAAAACAAAACACTGGGTGGATTTTTATCATTATAGATTGATGTGTACACACACTTCCAACACACATTTTTGTTCAAACAACTTGTAAAGTTAATTTTGCATCCGATGACCCCTTTAAGTTCTTTTCACACTTAATTATATACAGGTGCATCTCAATAAATTAGAATGTCGTGGAAAAGTTCATTTATTTCAGTAATTCAACTCAAATTGTGAAACTCGTGTATTAAATAAATTCAATGCACACAGACTGAAGTAGTTTAAGTCTTGGGTTCTTTTAATTGTGATGATTTTGGCTCACATTTAACAAAAACCAGGGTCCTGCAAGTCATCTGTTGGAGAAAAAGACAAGACCCGCAAATCCGTGGCTACAAAACAGCAGAATATGAACACAATGCGCAAAGTCTCTCATTAGACGCTTTTAACCCTCCCGTAGAAAACCATAAACCCTTAATATGGCTTAATGTGTTAAGATAGGACCCTGTATGTTATGGTACTAAATTAGTTTTAATCGTTTAACCAACACAGCGTCTTGTCTCCACTGGCAACACGCATAATTTGTGCAGATTTCAAGTGCAAAGAGTGCAAGCGGCGATTGCAAGTGACATTGTAATTTAGTTTCTTTTTTCTTGTATTCGCCACCTGGCTACTTGTGTAAAATGTTGAGAGATTCAATTAGAAAAATAATTAAGAAATTAAATAAAAAAGAATGCAAGTGACATCACTTGTGGAAGTGCAGGTGTCTGAGAGTGCAAGTCTGAAAATGCAAATGCATGTCTGCAGCCAGACCTTTCTCGCTTTATCCAGACACAGCTCTGTTCACACGCTGTGTGGTATCAGCTTTTGGTATCGTAGAATTTTTACGAGTATGAGTACAGGAGCGCAGTATCGGGCCCGGTATCGGTATGGGTGCATCTCAAGTTTAAGCAGTTGTTTTAAATTGATTACGTTATTTCCCTTTGAACTGAATCATGGAAATGAATCAGATCTCATGAGCATATGTGTTCGTGTGGCCTGCAGGTCTGTTCTACTTCCTGGGCTCCATTGTGAACTTCAGCCAGGATCCAGAGGTTCACTTCAAATATATCCAGGCTGCTTGTAAAACAGGTCAAATCAAAGAAGTGGAGAGAATCTGCAGAGAGAGCAACTGTTACGATCCTGATCGTGTGAAGAATTTCCTCAAGGTATGACTCCTGAAGGGCTCTTGAATTTGTTTAGGCTATTAACAAGCATCTTGAAATGAAAAAGTTCATTATGCTATTAAGAACAATTGACCTTGTCTTTAACAGGAAGCAAAACTGACAGACCAGCTGCCCCTCATCATTGTGTGTGACCGCTTTGACTTTGTCCATGACCTTGTGCTCTACTTGTACCGCAACAACCTGCAGAAGTACATTGAGATCTATGTTCAGAAGGTACTCGAGACATGATTGCCTGAACTCTTGTTATTCTCAAGTGCTTTCCTCTGCTCTCAGTGTGGTGTGTCTGTAGCAGTGGCTGATTGAGTGATTAACTGGTTTTGTCAGGTGAACCCCAGTCGTTTACCTGTGGTGATTGGAGGGCTGCTGGATGTGGACTGCTCCGAGGACGTCATTAAGAACCTCATTCTGGTGGTCAGAGGCCAGTTCTCTACTGATGAGCTTGTGGCCGAGGTGGAGAAGAGAAACAGGTGCATACGGTTGGCCAATATAATGCAGATAACCTGAGTCATGATGCATTTTTAATTGTACTAAATAAGTAAAATATTTAACACAATGTTCATGTAAATATAGAAAGTCAGGGCTCTAGAGTGCGACCTAATTTGGGGGTTTGAGAAGCACTGCACTAGAGCATCCCTTCATTCAGACACAGTGGACGATCTGATAAGAATCAGTGTAGAGGGGTCAAGTCTGGAAGATTTTGATGCTAGAGAGAGTGTGGCCAGCTGGTTTAGCCAAGGCCAAAGATCAAGAAGGCCAAACTACAGGAGTTGGCCATCCGAGGGGCATGTGACTGCAATGGAGGATAGTCCATAAGACATTGAGCCATGAGATGTTCAGTTTGACGCCCTTCAAACACTTAATTTAGATTTTCTTTTTATTTCATTTATCTTGAGATGTTTTAAGTTTAAATCTCAGCTCAGTGAAGCACTTTAAGCACCAACACTTTTTCAGTAAGTTACCTTTCTTGTAGAATTGTGCTTCAAATAAAGAACTATGTTGACCAGGTTTACTAGTCAATATTGCCTATATGAAAATTTGGGTGCACCTAAGAAAAAAAGTTAGTCTAGAGCCCTGAAAGTGTTTCATTATTGTGATCCATTGACAAGTCATTTTTGAATTTACACCTAAATAATGTACAAAATACACTACTCCCTAAAAGTTTGTGATTTATAACTTTTTTGTTTGTTTGTTCTTTTAGAAATTAATATAGTTATTCAGCAATGATGCTTTCAATTGAGCAAAAGTGACTGTAACATTACACTGATACATAATATTTAAGTAATAAGAATAAAATCATATTAGTATGGTAACTTGAGAATGAACACTTTTAATGGTGGTCTAAATGTATAAAAATACTTTGTTTGTTAATCTGCTAAATTAGCACAATTGTGTGCAGATAATTCAAATATTGTCATATTTCTATAATCATATTGACATTGGCCAGTAATTGTGTTTTATATTGTTGTGGTCTGATTTGGCTAAAATTAGTCTGATTCTGGTCTACATTGTTGACTATTTTGATCTCTTTGACAGACTGAAGCTGCTTCTGCCGTGGTTGGAGGCCCGTATCCATGAGGGCTGTGAGGAACCTGCTACCCATAATGCCCTGGCTAAGATCTACATCGACAGCAACAACAACCCTGAGCGCTTCCTCCGAGAGAACTCCTTCTATGACAGCTGCGTGGTGGGCAAGTACTGCGAGAAGAGGGACCCCCATCTGGCCTGTGTGGCTTATGAGCGAGGACAGTGTGACCAAGAGCTCATCCATGTAAGGAACAATGGTGCTTTTGTTTTAGTTGGTTGTTGCAGCAGAATATTTTAAGGGAATTTTTTGGGCTTGTTCATTGATAAATCAAGTTCCTGAAATGGAGGGAAATTGCTATAAATGTTTTTTTTTCTTTCACCTTCACAGGTTTGCAATGAGAACTCACTCTTCAAGAGTTTGTCCCGATACCTTGTGCGTCGTAAGGACGCCGAGCTGTGGGCTAGTGTGCTTCTGGAAAGCAACCCTTACAGGAGACCCCTAATCGACCAGGTGCAAATTATAAAATAACAGACAAGTCAACATGAAGCTTTATTTGCAACCCATTTTAGTAGAATGGTACAACGTCAAAAATAATCCATTGAAAATGAATTGGATTATGAAAAGTAGGTGCTACATAGCAGAATGTAACCAAATGGCTGAAGGGGAGGGGCTAAAAAAATAGGGATTGATGATGTCATCAGAAAAGAAACATTGTTTCAATTTGTTTGCGAAGACTAGGATTGCCATGTCAATTCTTTTCAGGCAAATAAACAGAAATGAAAATGGCACAAATTTAGATTTCATGTTGACTTCAAGTACATTTCTGAGTTATAATGTCAAAAAGTGCTTCAAACATAAAGATTAAATCCATCTTATTTTCCCGCCCACCACAGGTTGTTCAAACTGCCCTTTCTGAGACCCAGGACCCTGAGGAAGTGTCTGTTACTGTCAAAGCGTTCATGACTGCTGACCTACCCAATGAACTCATTGAACTTCTGGAGAAGATTGTTTTGGACAACTCCATTTTCAGCGAACACAGGTAATTTCATCTGAGTGGTGGAATTATTTCCATAAATGATTTTAGATTGTTAAACATTTGCTTTTCCATTATTCGTGTCCCAGGAACCTGCAGAACCTCCTGATCCTGACGGCCATCAAAGCTGACCGCACTCGTGTCATGGAGTACATCAACCGTCTCGACAACTACGATGCCCCAGACATCGCTAACATCGCCATTAGCAATGAGCTCTTCGAGGAGGCTTTCGCGATCTTCAGGAAGTTCGATGTGAACACATCAGCAGTGCAGGTGCATCTCATCTCCCAAATATCATCTTAATATATTCAATATGAATGTATAAGCATAGTTGTTCCTGGCCTTAGTTTCCTTTTTCCTGTTTCTGCGATCTTAAATAATTTGTTGTCCTTGACTGTAGGTTCTTATCGAGCACATTGGGAATCTGGACCGGGCCTATGAGTTTGCTGAGCGCTGTAATGAGCCGGCTGTGTGGAGTCAGCTGGCTAAAGCACAGCTGCAGAAGGGGCTGGTCAAAGAGGCCATTGACTCTTACATAAAAGCTGACGACCCTTCGGCCTACATGGAAGTGGGACAAGCTGCAGCCCAAAGCGGTAAGAACCAATAAAAAGTGCCTGATTCTTGACTAAATCCAAATCCAAGTTGAGATGTTCATAAATATGGGAAATGGTCTAGTAGTGAGATTTATTGGTGTGTTTTCTCCTCAGGAAACTGGGAGGATCTGGTCAAGTTTCTGCAGATGGCTCGTAAGAAGGCCCGTGAATCATATGTAGAGACAGAGCTGATCTTTGCCCTGGCCAAGACTAATCGTCTGGCTGAACTGGAGGAGTTTATCAATGGGCCAAACAATGCACACATTCAACAAGTATGAGTCTCCTACTTTGGCTAAGTGTATTATACTGCTTTATTAGAAATGAATGGGGCAAAATTTGCCATCGAAAAAGCAGATAACTAAGAGAGAGAAAAAATGGATGACCGTTCCACCAAAATGAATTCAGTTTTATTTGAATAAGTATTTGTGCAATATTTGCTGTATTTGGATATACCGTATTGACCCGAATATAAGACGACCCTGTTTATAAGACCCTGTGTTCGCTGAAAATTGAGTTGTCCATCCCTTTTTCCAGATGGACATTTTGGGAAAAGGCTTTTTGAAAACCAAATCTTGTTTTTTTTTTTTTTTTTTTTCAGTAAAACACATTTTTTCTTAAATTATTTTTATAATGCATATTTTTCCTAATTACATTTTTTAATGTAATGCTAAACAAGTATGGTAAGTACTGGTAAAATGTACCAACAATCACATTTAATAATATACACTTTTTGATTTACCATAAAAATAACAGGTAGCCCATCTGAATTATACAACAGAGGAAGTTTGGTTTTATCAGGCTAACATGACCGCTGTAAGCTTTTCTTTTGTTTTCACTCGCGATCTTTACAACACACGTTACATTACATATTTCATGGCACACTCGTTTTACTCATAACTGGCGCCACCTATTGTTGTGGGGGTGTTATTGACATGTCAAAGTCTAGACCCTGAATATAAGACGACCGCGTTTTTTCACCTGTATTTCCAAAAAGTTATATATATACTCGGGTCAACACGGTATTTCGATGTAAAATCAATAAACTGGAGTATTTTACATAAAAGGATTCAAATATAAAAAAGCCCTTGGAAATTAAGTAAAAAGTTACATGAAATCAGTTCTAAGCCATTAAATATAGCTGTTTAGTTAAAAAATTACAAATTCCTGCAGTGTTTTTTGTAAATATCTGAACTTATGTGCTTTTTTTGTCTAGGTTGGTGACCGATGCTATGATGAGAAGATGTACGAGGCAGCTAAACTACTTTATAACAATGTATCTAACTTTGGCCGTCTGGCCTCCACTCTGGTGCATCTTGGCGAGTATCAGGCTGCCGTCGATGGGGCCCGCAAAGCCAACAGCACAAGGACCTGGAAAGAGGTCTGGTTATGCATTCTTGCTCTTTTCTACAGTTACAGAAACCATTTTCAGTTGCAGGTTACCTTGTTGTGTTTATGTGAATAGCTTTGCTCCCATGTGTTTTGCCTCTATATATATTCTGTTTACATTGGTGTCAAAGATGTTGTCTGCTTGTAGGTTTGCTTTGCCTGTGTTGAAGGGAAGGAGTTTCGTCTGGCTCAGATGTGTGGATTGCATATTGTCGTTCATGCTGATGAACTTGAGGAGCTCATCAACTACTACCAGGTGAGAATGATTTAATTTAGGTTTGATGGCATTTTATTAACAGGGTTCCAGCTATCATGAAAAGTTATTACAAAATATTCATAATTCTTATGTAATTCTACCGTAGATGTTCATTTTAAGCTGTAATATTTACTGTAGGGCTGTCACGATTCCTCGATTCAATTCGATTACTCAATTTAAAAAATCTTTGACTGCATTTTGCCAGTGTTGAGTAACAGGCAAAATACAGAAGGTGGCACTGTTCACGGACGAGAATCCATGAAATACGTTATTAGATCGGTTATTGATATTTGCGGTTCCTCCATCAGGACCGTGGCTATTTCGAGGAGCTGATCACCATGCTGGAGGCAGCGCTGGGGCTGGAGCGCGCTCACATGGGCATGTTCACAGAACTGGCCATCCTCTACTCCAAATTCAAACCACAGAAGATGAGGGAGCACTTGGAGCTCTTCTGGTCCAGAGTCAACATTCCCAAGGTCTGTCTGCTTCAAATTTATATTGATTGATGTAAATAGAGTTCTTATATTTGGTCAAAACTAATTGCCCTTAAAATAGCAAACCCTGTATATGCACGGTGGGTCATCTCTATGTATTTGTTGATGGAAAAATGGATGAAATCTTTCATGCATCTGTTCAGGTTCTGAGGGCAGCAGAGCAGGCTCATCTGTGGGCGGAGCTTGTCTTCCTGTATGATAAGTATGAGGAGTTTGACAACGCCATCATCACCATGATGAACCATCCTTCAGATGCCTGGAAGGAGATCCAGTTCAAGGACATCATAACCAAGGTATAGTCACATTTTACTCATACTGATTTGGACTGAAATGGTTGTATTTTTAAATCAAATTGAACCTTTTCTGTTAACTCTTGTTGCAGGTTGCTAATGTTGAGCTGTATTACAAAGCTATCCAGTTCTACCTGGAGTTCAAACCGCTGTTACTGAATGACCTGTTGATCGTACTGTCCCCACGTCTCGACCACACTCGTGCCGTCAACTTCTTCAGCAAGGTACTGTGTGTGATTTTCGCTTTCCATCACATCTTTAAAAATCAACCATTTGGTTGTTTTTACAGAATGTTTTGATTTGTTGTTTTCAGGTCAAGCAATTGCCGTTGGTGAAACCATACCTGAGGTCTGTACAGAACCACAACAACAAGGCTGTAAACGAGGCACTAAATAATCTCTTCATCACGGAGGAGGATTATCTGGTATATATCAAATGCACCATTTTGGACCCAGCCTGTTATTTTATAAACAATTTCTTGGTTGGCAGCTTTGTAATCTAATGTCTTTTCTTTTTTTCCACAGGCTCTGCGTGCATCCATCGATGCCTACGATAACTTCGACAACATATCTCTGGCTCAGAGCATGGAGAAGCACGAACTCATCGAGTTCAGGCGAATCGCCGCCTACCTGTTCAAAGGCAACAACCGCTGGAAGCAGAGCGTGGAGCTCTGCAAGAAAGACAAACTCTACAAGGTCTCCCCTTCAGCCAACCATCTCTTATACCAGGGCTTTTAAATATTTTATATGCCAGGGATCCCAAATATGATCATCCTTATGAGAGGGACTCCCATGCTAAAATTAAATCAATATATTTATATAATTTCATTTTTTATAAAGAATTATACTGTAAAAATGTATAATATAAATAAATCTAAAATGTTAAAAATAAATGTTATATTACATTTTTCTAGTCGTCATAGTACTACTGTACTATCGTAGATAGTAGATATCGTACATCAAATCTTACTTTATGTATTTATTATTAAAAATTATTAATTCATTGTACCCATTTATTTACCTATTGATCTAATGTATTTTTATCTCATTGTATTCTAATTTTTTTACATACGCAGTCTAATTTTTATTGTTACTTACACTATCAAATTTTATTTTAATCTATTTATTTTCATAATAATTTTGTAATTTATTTGCTTATTATCATTTTTATTAATATTATTATATTTATTTTTATTGCAATTGCATTCCTTCAGTTTGAAAACCCCTGTCTTATACCTCATGGGACGTCATACAGAGAATGTTGCCCAATTTTTGGCAGGACCTTGTTAACTGAATCTTTGTTCTTGTCTCTCCTCCACAGGACGCAACGCAGTATGCTTCAGAGTCAAAGGACACCGAGCTAGCTGAGGAGCTGCTGCAGTGGTTCTTGCAGGAAGACAAGAAAGAGTGTTTTGCTGCCTGCCTGTTCACCTGCTACGACCTGCTGAGGCCCGACGTGGTGCTGGAGACCGCGTGGAGGCACAACCTCATGGACTTCTCCATGCCCTACTTCATCCAGGTCATGAGGGAATACCTCAGCAAGGTGAGCCTTCATCTAGAGGATCCTCTAGGTCTGATGATGGACACGGTTTGGGATGATAGATGCTTTAGATCAGGGTTCCTCAAATCTTTTCCTGGAGGGCCAATGCGCTGCAGAGTTTAGCTCCAACCCTGATTAAACTTACCTACCTGTGATTTTCTAAAGATCCTGAAGACATAGATTAGCATGCTCAGGTGTGTTTGATTAGGGTTAGAGCTAAACTCTGCAGGAAAGTGGATCTCATGGGACAGATTTAAGGATCCCTGCTTTAGATTAAGCCATTTCTCAGTGGAATCACTTTAGGTCTATTCCAAAACCTAGTGTATAAATGCAACGGTTGCTTTCTGATAGATTCGACTCTCATTTGATTCCGATAAAGTTTGACTTTAACGTGTTTGCTGAGCTAATAATGCGTTATTCTAATAAACAAAAATACATAGTAATGGACTGTTTTTAGCAAACAGGTAGGGTGCTATTTTTTGTTGATACCTTTCATTAAAAATATTTATCTGGCCATTAATCATTTATTTTATGATTGATAATCAATTAATTTATATATTTTCTTGAAATGAATTAAAAGTAAAACACTAAAAGCTAAAATCATTAATTTCAGATAACACATTTAGTCATAACAAATGTACAAGTAAGAAAACTGAGCAGGTACAACTACATATTCAATATCAGCAGAAAGATTACACTTCCTGTAACCAATATCATGTAAAACACCTTTCAGAAGTTTGGGTTTGCTTAAAAAAATGTTTTTGAAAGATGTCTAATGCTCACCAAAACTTCATTTATTTGATCAAAAATACAGTAAAACATTAATATCGTGAAATATTATTGTAATTTAAAATAAATGTTTTCTATTTTAAAATATTAAAATGTAGTTTATCCCTGTGATGACAGCTAGATTTTAGCAGCCATTATTCCTGTTTTAAGTGTCATAATAGCTTTCTAATATGCTGATTTAATGCTCAAGAAACATTGATGAATAAAAAGTACAAATGAACTGCATTTATTTGAAATATTTTGTAACATAAAATCTCATTTGATCAATTTAATATATCCTTGCTAAATAAAAGTAATTTCTTTAAAAAAAATTGTTCTGATTCCAAACTTGTAAATGTATACCAATATATTGTGCATCCATGCTATGATGACTTAAAGGTCCCATATTGTCAAAACTGAAATTTCCTGGCTTTTTCCATGATAACAGAGAGAGGTCTAGGGGCTATGTAACTACCATATAAGTTTCAAAACAGTCAATCCACAGTAAAGTGCACACAGCCTGCATAAAGTAGCTGTGCTTTTTCACGAGCTCTTGTGACTTCTGTGAAAATGTGATGTCACATATTTATTTAACCTTTTCTGATAAGAAGCGTGCGCAGCAAACGCGATCATGTTTGACGATTGTTTCTGTTCAGTCCAGTCGTTTAACCACAGCTGTTGTCGGTTTTTTTCTGGCAGTGGCAGCAGGTATGTGATCAAATTTCAAATCTGAGGCTGTATTATGTAGGTTCTGGCATCCAACATCACAACAAGATGATATTTTAAGCTCCTTGTGTTGCCGAATCTGCACTGGTTTGAATGGGCCGCCTCCTTTGTTTTGCTTCCAGCTAGCGCTGTGACGTAATTGTGACGTCGGCCCTACATGACCCTAGTTACTTGTGGTTGGCCTAGCCGTGCGTCACTCAGAAAACAACAGGCCAATCAGAAGAGAGGCTCATTATTATTAATTAGACAGGCTAAAATCGACCTGTTTCAAACAGAGCTTCTGAGAAAAGAGCTGTAAAAATATATTGAGATGGTTTTTGGTACTTATACCGCAGATATATATTCTTAAGGACATCAACACCTAAAATAAAACTCCAGAAAGGTGTACAATATGGGACCTTTAAAGGCTGCTTGCTTGGTTTTGGAACAAAATAATAGTACCTTCTTTACATATTTGATTTAGATTTTTTTCTACATGCTGACGCATGTTGAGTTTTTAGTTTTATTTCCTCTTTCATTCATGAACATTTTCAGACCAGACATTTAATCATGAGGAATATTTCATCACCTTAACCAGACCTCTTTTGCAAGTTTAGATTTACAGTAATACTTGGTAATATTGATTCATTTGAAGATCTAGTGAAAAACAAATGCTAGTGGAGTAACAGGAAGGACATTTGATTTGTATCTTCTCTGATTTCCCGCTGTTAATTTCTTTTAACACTTCTAGTGATTGCTGCATTTGTTCTCTACTTGCTTTTTGCAATGCTGGTCTGTTAAGTTTGCTTTTTTCTTAAGCTGCCACTCTTAAATTCCCTTTCAGGTTGATGCAATTAAGGAAAAGGTGAAGGTTCACTCTTATTCCATCTTTAACACTTGTAGTTTGGAAGACTGAAACTTTAAAGAATCTGCATGAGTTCTTCCCTCCCATGTCACTCTGCTGCTTTTAAATACACACCTTAACTAGACTTTCCTCGAGTTTCTTCTAGATTACTGACCATCCGTTTGCCAGACGCTGTGGTAGTCCGCCTCAGACCTGTAGATGGTAGAAAGCTGGAATTAGCTGATGAATGCAACGAAACTGTCATTTCATTGATTGGCAGCTAGAAAATTTAGTTTGTTCATTGAATTTGAAATAATAAATTGTTAAAGATCATCAGCTAATTCTGTTGTAGATTGATTTAGGTAATTAGGTTCAATGTGAGATGACAGCAAAATGAAGTGACCACATTTTCATAGTTAATACTAGCATAAAACTAAGAGTTGCATGGTTGCTCTATTTGTTTTCAAGCTGCAATCTAGTGGCAGCTATCAGAAAGTGTGGTCTTTCACAAAAATAAAACCATTGTATGCTGTAGATACTTTGAAAGCATGTGTTTTACCGTGTTAGTAGCACCCTTGAAAGGTCAGGGATCGTGGCTGTTGGCTTTGCCTGCCTCTGGAAGCCGTGAATGGCTGTATAAACCATCTCTCACACCTTCACTCTTACTCTGCCTTTCTCTCATGCACTCTTTTTAACATGGGAATAACAAACTACACCTGTGGCATGATCTCTTCCTCTCAACGAAACTTCGACCTGCCGATCTCTTTAAGCCTGCTCAACATAATACTTCAACTTTTAAAAGTGACACCAGCTCTATGTAGAGAACTGAACCCAAATACAACATTTAAAGGAATAGTTAAAACTAAAATTTAAATTCTGTTATCATTTATTTACCCTCATGATGTTCCAAACCTGTTTGACTGACTGACTTCTGGGGATGGGTATCGTTTACATTTTATCGATACCGATATCGATACTGCTTATCGATACCGGTACTTATGGATACTGTTATCGATACTATTTGATGCAAAAAGATATGATGTGAAAAGCTGTTGAACATTTTAAGTTATTTTATTATTAAATATGTATAGTGTATTAAAGTTCTTCAGTCAGTAGCAGTGAGTTATTTTTCTCTTTGTCTTTTATTTTATTAACATTAAAGGAATAGTTCACCCATAAATAGAAAGTGTTAAAAAATAAAAAAGTTTCTTCTGTTAAACATAAAAATTATTCTGAAGAATGTATTAATTTGTATTCTTGAACTGAACACAAAATATATTTTGAAGAATGTGTGTAAGCAAACAGTTGCTGGTCCACACTGGCTTCCATATTTATTTTTTTTACGATCGAAGTCTACTGTTTGGTCACCCATATTCTTCAAAATATCATCTTTTGTGTTCAGGACAAGAATTCAAATGAATACAGGTTTGGTACAACATGACAGCGAGTAAATAATGACAGAATTAAAATTTTGGGGTGAACTATCCCTTTAATGAAAATCGGCAGCACGTTTAGTTCTGTCCCTTTTAAGACCTGCACGCATCTGTCTCTCCCAACTGTTACTTTCACTTTAGACATAGCTAACTGTTTATATGTAAACCTTGTGTGTTTTTGACAGTATTAGTGCAATCTGACGATTACTAAGATAACCAAGTAATCATGTGCTGTTTGACCGGCTTTTAGTGTAACTTGCGCACGCTTCTGTCGTGTAACTCTGCGTTCACACCGGACGCGGCGAGAGCGTCAAAAGTCGCCCTGGCCGCCTTGCCAGCAACGCTGTAGAAAGATTTGTGGAAGCTCTGACGCTGTGACGTAGATCGTATGCTTGTCTTGTATTTAAAGGAGCCGCAAAGCAAACAAGCTTGTTGATCTTGTGCAGACTGACCACAAGTAGGGTATAAGTTAACCTCATGAAATATTTTAAATGTGAAAGTGAGAAATTGATCGATGTAAAGAACTTTATTGTAGTTACATGTTTGCTAACTAAATAAACCAATTAAAAGCCATTTGTGTGGTGTGGATTTGTGTTCATGGTTAGGTGCTAGTCTAATTTCAACATTATAGAAGACATTTACTAGCCTCGGTATTGTTTTGAGCAAATGAATTGAATTCCCGCTGAAAAACAAACATTCTAGCGGGAAAATGTCCCCTATAAATAGCATGCAATTCCCGCTTATTTTCAGAAAATATATATAACGGCAATGCACATCAGCAGCTCACCAGGAACAGCAACAATGTCAGACACCTTAGTCCACGCATCATCCACGCTTGGGAACTAATGTGGTCGGAACCAAAGTTTACGAGCTGGGTTCTCTGGAATCCTTTCAAGCGGAGGACTTCTACATTCTGATTGGTTGCCGCCCAACCGCGTCATAGCTCATTACCATAAAGTTGACCTGATTTCAACTCTCCTCGACGCTCTCATCGTCCAAAACGCTCCGCGCTGCTCTCGCCGGAGCTCGCCGCCGGCTCTCATTGAAAATGAATGACTTCCGGCCACTTTGACGCTCTCGCCGCGTCCGGTGTGAACGCACAGTAAGTCGTGGCCTAATGGTAGAGAGTCAAACTCACAATCGAAAGGTTGTGAGTTCGAGTCTCGGTCCAGTAGGAATTGTCGGTGGGGGGTGTGAATGTACCTTCAATACCAGGACGAGGTGCCCTTGAGCAAGGCAAGCAAGGCACCGAACCCCCAACTGCTCCCCGGGTGCCGCAGCATAAATGGCTGCCCACTGCTTCGGGTATGTGTTCACGGTGTGTGTGTGTTCACGGTGTGCGTGTGCATTTGGATGGGTAAATGCAGAGCACGAATTCCGAGTATAGGTAACCATACTTGGCTGTATGTCACTTCACTTTCAGTCAGTATCCCTACTGACTTCTGTGAAACTAAAATTTTGACTAATGTGCCAGGTGCTCTTTTCCATAAATAAATGACAGACAGGAGGTGTCAGGCTCCAAAATTTACCATAAGACTATAATATCTACTTTTTCGTTCCACTGAAGTAAAAAAAAAAAAGAAGATTTGGAACGACACGAGGGTGAGTAAATTGACAGAATTGTACTTTTTAGGTGAATTAGTGCTTTAAAATAATTCAAATAATTCAAGGATGGGCAAGATACCCAGGACGGTCTAACCTTTGTGTCTTCTTGGCTTTTACTTGCTTATTGGTCATGTTTATCAGCTATATCAGATTATGGTTTTGGTTGTTTCATGGTGGTAAGGCACCTATAGATTTTTTTGTAAGTTTCAGTTTCTATTATTCGCACAATGGCTTCCTTTTTCTCACAGGGATGTCTTTCACAGAACCTGTCCAATGAGCAGCTTGCTCCAATTTTAAATATACACACAGCACTTCTTGGCACATCAAGTGATACCTTTATTTTGAATTAAAGGGTTAGTTCACCCAAAAATGAACATTAGCCCATGTTTTACTCACCCTCAAAGCATCCTATGTGTATATGACTTTCTTCTTTCAGACGAATCCAATCAGAGTTATGTTAAAAATGTTCCTTGCTCTTCCAAGCGTTTGAATGGGAGTGGCATGTTTTACTGTGGATGTGTGCGCTTTATTTGACTACTTTTGGACAAAAACACTCGCCTACTCCCATTCTAACGCTTGAAAGAGCAAGGACCATTTTTAATATAACTCTGATTGGATTCGTCTGAAAGAAGAAAGTCATATACACCTATGATGCTTCGAGAGTGAGTAAAACATGGGCTAATTTTTATTTTTGGGTGAGCTAACCCTTTAAGGTGCGGTCACATTTACTGTTCTGGCAAATTTTTGGCATGTGAAATCCAGTCAAATCAATAGGTAACTACATGTGAGGAACTAACGCAGATTGTGTGAGTGCAAATTCACCACATTGACCAACAGAAAGCTGCTTGGTTTGAAAGTGACTTCTGTGTGAGCTGTGCTTAATACATTGCTACACTAATGACAATAGACTTTTTTCCCTGCAAAATTTACCAGAATTTTTCACTAATGTGATCGCACCTGAAGAGGGTTCTGTTTTCTACATATGCATTAATTAATAGGATACTGACTGACTGTATGGGGGACCATCTATTGCTAGTACCAAGTCTTTGTTATCGATTGAATTGACAAAGCCATAGTGACCATGCTTACATGTGAAATGCATAGACCAGTAGTAAATAATCAGATGCTTATTTCAATGGGAAATGTTTGTCGTCGGGTATGGAGTGCCTTGGCAAGAAGCTTGTGCCCTGAGACCTGCTTGGAAAGCGTGTGCACCTTGTATTAAGCTTGGCTTTATGCATCTCCCATGAATGGTCCCATCCATCAGTCACTACCCCCTTTCTTCAGAGTATTTATCTCTCCTCATTGTTCCTCTCTTGTCCTTCTTTCTCACTCTCCTTCATTCAGGTTGACAAGTTGGATGCTTCAGAGTCTTTGAGGAAAGAGGAAGAACAGCTCACAGAGGCACAACCCATTGTCTATGGTAGGACCCTTGCACTGCCCCTTCATCTAAAGCAGGGGTGTCAAACTCAGTTCCTGGAGGGCCGCAACCCTGCAAAGTTTTGTTCCAACCCTGCTCAAACAACAACGCATGCAATTTTCAAATAAGCCTGAAGGACTTGATTAGTTGAATCAGGTGTGTTTAGTTAGGGTTGCATCTAAACTCTTCAGGGCTCCGGCCCTCCAGGAACGGAGTTTGACACCCCTGACCTAAAGAAAGAAAAACGTTTTATTACTCCACTACAAATTATTGGTCAAGCAATATGGTATGTATATGGCTAACACATATCTAGAAGTCACTTATTTGTTTTATTTTAGGTTGTATTGCTTTTGTCTGTTTATTGAATTTTATTTTTTTCCCTTTTTTTTTTGGCTTTGTTTTATTTGTTTGGTTTAATACTAGCAAGCATGAATGGAATTCATATATAATTAATGTAATATTTTCACTCAAATTTTTGCCATGACCTCAAAATACATAATATGCCAAAATATATTAGCGCATGTTACAACATTTTTTTTTTTTAATGCTAGGAAGTTGCACAATATAAGAGGAATTTATATGAAACTTAAAACAAAATATGCCACATTGTAAGTTAGTAATTTCATATTTTATTATTATTATTGTTTAATGCTAGCAAGTACTGGTCAAATTTATATTTAATTCACATATATCACTTATGTAATTGCCTCTCGTAAAATATTTTCAATAACCTCAAAATACCAAATATACCAGATATTGGCTTATGACATTACATAATTTTTTTTTTTGGTGTTTAATTTATTTTTTTTTTTTGTTTGTTTAGTGCTAGCTAGTATAAATGGAATTGATAATATACAATTTATGTAATATTTTCACTTAGAAATATGTGCTGTAACCTCAAAATTCCGAATATGCCCAATATATCGGTCTATCAGCATAACAAATGCTGAGTAGTCTGGTGTAAAATAATTAACAGTTGCATACTAAACCCATTTAATGAGACCAACAACCTGTGGTTGGTAGTTTTTGTATTAATGCTCCTGTGTTGGATCATTTTTCCCAGGCACACCCCAGCTGATGCTCACTGCAGGCCCCAACGTCGCAGTTCCCCCACAGCAGCCTTACGGCTACGGCTACCCCACGGCGACTGGCTACGGCCAACCCGCACAGCCAGGCTTCGGCTACGGCATGTAAAGCCCTCCTGCCCCACAGCTGTCCATCCATATCTCCTTAAGTTGCTTACTAGATAATTGTGGTCTGCTCACAAGGTTATATAAAGTAAAAAAAAAAAAAAAAAGTTATGCGCTTTAAATTATTTTCCTCAAATGCAACGGACTTTTATTTGTGTTGTCAAAGAAAATAATCGGACCACATTTTTGTTATTTCACATTCCATATTTAAGGCTATTTAAGGCTACTTATATCACTATTGTTCTTTTTTGAGCTGACTTTTTTTTTAAGGGGGAATGGGTTGTATATGTAAGTGGAGTGTCGAGAAGAGCAATTAACCTTAAAATATGTCGTGAAGCATCTTATTTGCACTCTGTCGTGAGAGGAAACTAATGTAGAATCTCTTAATTTTGATGTATTGTATGTGAAGAGCTTACACTGTCAGTCTGTGTAATGCATTTCATTATTGTATATTCTGAAAAGGTTAAACAATATTTGAACGTGAACGTATGCATCCATGGGTACATTTAGCTAACACTAAGTAATAATCTGATATTCTACACAAATATGTAGCTGTATGAAAATTTTAAGCACATACAGACATGAATATAGTAAACGATTTTAATCCCTTAGCCTAAACCGGTTTCCCCGATCGACTTTGTAGTTGTTAACATCTCATTCACTCCATGTGTAATAGGTGACCTTTCCTTGTATTGAATACAGTGCTCTTTCTTGTGTGAATCCATTTCCATAAACGAGCAAGGGATACATTGATTCTTCTGACTTCTGTGTTTACTCATCCGGTTCTTTGTATTGAGGTTTGTGTGTGCCAGGTGTCGTGCTGTTCTAGCTCACTATTCAGAAGTGTACAGAAGAATGAATACGCCAAATGGATACCAATGCTTTGTCCACCTGTAAGATTTGTGTGCGATCTGCAGATTCAGAAAACTGGGGAATAAATTCACAGGATTGTGATTGTTTTGGTGGCTTGATTGTAAATTGGCAAAGATTAAAATGAAACTCATCCATTCTCCATCATATAGCTTGCCACTTTATTTTTCCACAAATCACAGACACGGCAGCCATTAAAGCTGCCCAGTCTTTTTTTTTCAGTTTTGCTAGTAGGATATGACGGTCATATTGGAAGAAACTGAAAAAATCCCTGATTAAAAAAAACAATAGAACCCTGCCCAAAACACAATAGAAAATGTAATGGATTTAATGGTTATACTGGGAATTGTATTGGTTTTAATGGAAACTATAATGGTGTCTACTGGTATGTGATGGATTATATTGGTGGGATATTAAATCCTATTGGAAAAATGCCCAAAACACTACAAAAAGGAATTTTGTAATGGTTTTACTGGAAAGAAGCGAATGGTATTTTAATGGAAACCATTGGAATTTCAGTGGTTTCTATTGTTTTTTTTAGCAGGGATATTTTGTGTAGTTAACCATTTATTTTATTCCACAAAAAGAAAAAAAATGGGCAGATCATGTGATCTCAATATGGTGGCTCCCATGAGGCGACCCCCTTCATGTGCAATAAATCGCCAATTATTGGGCTAGTGATGTAATGTAACATATTTTACAGAAATTTTAAATTTACAGAAATGTATATTTGTAAACCTGTTCATTTGTATCAATCTATAAGAGAGAAGCCTGGAGGAAATGTTTAAAATTCAACACTGTAGACGTGTATAAATAGGCACACGGGAAAGGACATGAACTTCCTTCGGTCATTCGATAGTGTGCTAGAAAAGCGTGCGAAGTCAGATATTCTGATCCCAGATACGCATGTAGCAGAATAAAAGATCACCTAGTCTTCTTGGTCATCCTAAAATAGCCTTTCTATTTTTGTCATCGACAGAGCCCCTGGCCATACGGTGAATCTGCTGTGCGATATCCTAAATTAATATTTACACATTTTCTATAATATTAACAGCATGGTGAAAATGATTTTAATCAAAGTAAAGCTCGCTGAATTTTAGCGTTATGATAAAATCGACTAAACCGATGCCAGTCAGCAAGAAGTTGTTCTCTCGGGGTCTTTTATTTTGAAACGACTGCACTGTTCTCCAGCTTAACGTGAGTCATTTCCTGTGGCTGTTGTCGCTTATTGCTGCTGTCAGGACGGCAGAGTGGTTGCAGGTATGACTGTGTCCCTTCACTTTACATTACCTCTGCTATGACACTTTTCTCTCTTTTTAGTCTAAAAGTATGTGAACATCACCATGTAATCGACGCTAAGTCAGAAATAAAATATAAACAGCGACAGGGGACTCAAAGCTAACCTAGACAGCTCATTCTTGCCGGTTCATCACCCATATGGGCTGTTTGAAATAAATATAATCTGTAAATGGTATTTTGATTATTTGAAATAATTGGTAATTACTCAACAAGTGTTACAAATTCTCATATTCTATAACCCCATTTAATCAGTTGGTTAATTTTCTCTATGAAGTTATAGCTTAGTTGTGTTAGCTTAAGTGCTAGTTAAAGGTCCTAGTTCAACCTATACAGGTGATCAGAGTCCTGTGATGAAAATAAATGAATATTCTGGTACTAGAATACATTATAATTCCTTCATTTTTTGTCAGTTTTATTGATTGTAATGTTTTTTGTGATGATCAGATTATTTATTTTTTAATCAACGTTTCTTACATGTATTCCCCAATGACTTAACTACTAATCCACTCAAGGCTTTCTTGAGAGGACAAACCACCATCAAAGTTTGATTTGAGATGTTTGTCTGCCTTCAGCAAACTTACCAAGACCTCAGTGAGTCATGTTTTAACGGCTGTCGTTTATGATGACATTACAGAGTTTGTTTTCTGTGTGCAGGTGTCTGAACTGTAAACAGTAGTGGGAGATGGCTGCAAATGGAGCAGAATGTGAACAGCCACAGAAAAGATTGGGACCTAAAGACAAGCAGAATGGCAGTTCTACAGGTGTGTTAAGCTGATTTAATCAATTACCTGCTGGCAGCCACAGCGTAACCCTCAGCTGAGCTGATCAAGGGTCAGGACCAGAGATAAAACATCCTGTGGAGATAAACGGACCTGCCCTAGTCACTGATACATTGATCTATCGTCATTGATCTTAAAGAATAGTTCACCCTAAAATGACATTTTTGCTGAAAATTTACTCACCCTCAGGCCAATTTAGCATCACTTGGATGCTTTGCATAATTGAATCATATTTTAAAAGCTTGTGTATTGTACCCACAGATTCATCTCTGAGAGAGAGAAAGCAGCTGGACAAGGAAGAGCGTCTCTCTTTAGTGCTGTGGAAGAGGCCTTTAACCACACTACAGTATTTCTGCATAGAAACCCTCATTACCCTGAAAGAATGGACGTGGAAGTAAGAAATCAAGTTAACACTCACTCACAATTGTACTCTCAATTTTTAAATGTCTTTTATATATAGTTTTTGGGAAGTTAACCAAATTATTTGTCCTTGTATGGTGAAATTAATTTCCTATCAATGCTAAAAAAAAGTTAAATGGCACCGAGTGATATTTACAACTACTATTCAGGGTCTTTCCTGAGGGAACTGAATGCATTTCAAAAGTTTGAAGTCAGTAAATAAAAGTATTAATTCCTTTAAAAAAAAAAATGCTATTTATATATATATATATAGTGAAAGTGACGTGACATTCGGCCAAGTATGGTTACCTATACTCGGAATTCATGCTCTGCATTTACCCAGCCAATAGCACACGCACACCGTGAACACACACACACCGTGAACACACACCCGGAGCAGTGGGCTGCCATTTATGCTGCGGCGCCCGGGGAGCAGTTGGGGGTTCGGTGCCTTGCTCAAGGGCACCTCGTTCTGGTATTGAGGATGGAGAGAGCGCTGTACATTCACTCCCCCCACCAACAATTCCTACCGGACCGAGACTCGAACTCACAACCTTTGGATTACGAGTCCGACTCTCTAACCATTAGGTTCCCGACTATTTATTATTTATTTATAATTTTTTTGTAAAGAGATTTAATACTTTTATTTAGCAAGGATGCATTAAAAGATCAAAAATCACGCAAAATTATGTTCTATTCATCAAAGAAATTCTGAAAAAAGTGAACCAGTTTCCATAAAAATATGAAGCTGCACAACTGTTTTCAACATTGAAAAAATCATTTATGTTTCTTGAGCAGCAAATTAGAATGATTTCTGAAGAATCGTGTGACACTGAATACGTGTCAATACGTATAAGTATTTTAAATAGCAAAATATAATAGTAAAATTACTGTTATTACTGTATTTCTGATCAAATAATGCAGACTTGATGAGCACACGACAAAATAATATATATATATATATTGATTCCAAACCTTTGAACTGTAGGGCTAATTTGATTATTTTAATTCATTATAGTCATACTCTTAATCAGATCCACCTTTTAGTAATGGAATCAAACCTACTTTTAATAGTACAGATCAGTACTAATGATAGCCAGTGGCTATTTATTTATTGATGTATTTATTTTGCAGGCTTTGGCAGAGAAGAGGGGTGGTATTTTTGACTGTAGTCCTTTTGTCACTTTTCTCAATGGCTTACTCAATAGAAGGAGAACATCAAGAGGTGAGCTCAGGGGCTTTTACAGCATTGTTGTTGTAGCCAGAATTGTTGTATTTGTTAATGTAATTGAATTATTGTAACGTTTCTTTCTAAATCTTCTATAAGGTAGTCGTTTAGAGAATGTATTACTCTGAAGCGTCTTGATTCTTGCATGAACTTGGTGTTTTTATTGTTTGTAGTATGTTCAGTACCTGGAGAAGAAGTTCCTGTGGTGTGCCTACTGGGTAGGCCTGGGCATTTTGTCTTCAGTCGGTCTTGGCACTGGACTGCACACTTTCCTTCTGTACCTGGTAAGAATTTTTATGCCAAACCGCTTTTTTTCTATGACCTCAATGGTTACAAACATGGTCTGAAACACATCTCATGGGGTCTTTACATACGGTCCAGTCAGGTATTCCCCTAAATGAACTGTCAGGGGCCCAGTGGGACCCTCTGTAAAAAGGAAAGTGTATGTGAGCTTGATGTTTCACTGGAGTGTATTAATAGTGACAGTGAGAGCATGTGCTCCTCTTCTTCTCTACAGCAGATCTCATAATCAGAACCTCTCACCGGTTTCCACTGACTCAGACTGAACTGCGAGACCGTGGTCAGAGTGTCCACTTCCACTGGCTGTGTGAAAGTCACACCCCTTCTTTGTCACCAGAGAACTCTAGTACTTTGTGCTCAGTTTGTTTTGCATGAGTGGCATTGTGAAAGAATGGGATGTGAAAGTGCAAATATGCACAATGTTTCACCACCAGACTTTTCTACAAAGATCAACAGTTTTACATTTATGCATTTATCAGATGCTTTTATCCAAAGCGATTTACAGTGCATTCAGTCTATACATTTATTGTCAGTATGTGTGTTCCCTGGGAATTGAACCCATGACCTTTGTGCTGCTAACGTAATGCTCTACCACAGGAACACGTCAAGCTCTTTCACACGTCAAGCTCTATTTTAATCTTTTTGAACTTGTAAAGGGCGAAAACTATAGAAAAATGCACACTCAAAATAACTTATTATAATTATTAATATTATATTTAAGCTGGTCGCTGTCAGTCATAACTTCTTTTTAGGTTCATACACCTAAATTTGGGAAGAAAAACATGCTTAATATAATATACTTTAAAAAAATTCCCTTGGAGTTGGTAAAATTTATTTATTATTATAAAATTAGAATTTAAATGAACAGATTTCTATTTAAATAATGTAATTTATTCCTGTGATGCAAAGCTGTATTTCCTCTAGTCTTCAGTGTCACATGATCCTTCAGAAATCATTCTAATATGCTGATTTACTGCACAAGAAGCATTATTAATTTCAATGTTAAAAACTGTTGAGCTGCTTCATATTTTTGTGGAAACGGTTACTTAATAGAAAGTTCAACAGAACAGCAATTATTTGAAATATATTTTTGTAACATTATACATTTCTGTCACTTTTGATCACTTTATTAATCTTTGCTGAATAAAAACGTAATTATTGGTGGGTCTTTGGCACCAAAAGCCTTGTTTTAAACTTTAATATAAGGAAACGGCTAATATAAGTTAACCAGCATGTCAAAACAAGCAGGTTCTCATCATCTGCATCTCATGATTGAGTTTGGGAAGTGGCTTGTGTCAGGTTTCAGTGCCTGGGAAATAAACTCCATTGTAATGAGTTACCAGATAAAACAGTCGCTGGACCAGGCTCTTTGCTGTGACACCGTCATGAGGTCATTCCTCTGAAAGTGAGTAAAAATGGTCCTGACTCTGGCTGACATCACCTCCGCCTGTAAAGATCCCAACAGTCAGCAGAGTAACATAAGACTAACATCAATATTTAGACTGGGTTTAGGTTTAACAGGCTTTTTAGTGCAGGTTTTGGATATCTTGTTGCTTTATGGTCGTCATAAAGCAACGTTTGAAGTAAGAAAATAAAGGTTTCCGTATGACTCGTTGCATCAGTATGGTATTTTCTTTTGGATTAAGATTGATTTGGATGGATCTGTCCACTAAATGGTACCACCACCTGAGTCATTCGTGCCTCCTTCGGTTAATCAGAGGTTAAAAATGCTAGACATGGTATATTGTCCAGTCTCCTCTCCCACGAATCATCTCCCACGGACTGACCGACTGTGGGAATGAATGACATCAATGTCTGTTTTCACTTAGCTAATTTATTGTCATTCAGTAGGTGTTGCGGTATTTCCATCGCACTGCATTGAGGTCATACGTTTTTTGCTGTTGCATTTGAACCTCAAGTGCTGTTGAGGTAGTTTTACTTAATTGGTCAACGAGCAATTGTTTATTTTACTTTACTAGTCTTAGGAATGTTTCAAGCTGTGCATGTGACAGCGCTCATGGAAAAGAAATGTTCATGCTCACGTGAAGTATTATTTCAGTCTGTAAACATGAATGCATCATTTCCTCCAGGGTCCACACATAGCTTCCGTCACCCTGGCTGCATATGAATGTGGCTCTGTGCATTTCCCCGAGCCACCCTACCCAGCCCAGATAATGTGTCCGGAGGAGGAGGTCCTGCAGCAGAGCATCTCATTATGGACCATCATGTCGAAGGTTCGCCTGGAGGCCTGCATGTGGGTGAGTGTTTTCACGGCGCAGTGTTTCCTAAGGACTAAAGCTGCTCACTTAAGGCTCTCTTGAAAGTCAAAACTCTTGCCAAGTGTAAAAAGCGGTCACACTAGATTTTGTGGACTTATTTCAAACCCTGCAACAAGTATTAAGTCACCACCTCTGTTTAAATAATAAAAATGTAATGTTTATTTAATTATTTATGATAATCATGTATGTATATATGTATGTGTGTGTATATATATATAATGTAATGGAATGTTTATAATTAGTAATGGTATATAATTTTAATATGTTGAAATGTAAATATATTTTATAATTTAAATATATATATGTGTGTGTGTGTTTGTTTGTGTTTTCCCACACAATTTTTGATTTTTATCTTCATTAAATTATTTAATAATTTTGTTATAAACATTTGCTAACAATGCTTTGCAGCAGCTTTTTAATTTAAGCTTAAATTATTTAAAACTTCTGTTTGTGGAAATCCTCTGCGTTTTGATTATCAGAAGTCTGAATATCTCAAGCCTGAACTATGCAATGCTGTGACACTATGAATATGATATGCTGTGTCTATTGCATGTACGCCTATGTTCTCAAAAACCTTTATGATGAATCACATGTTGTCCCCATTAGGCTCATCATTTGTGACTGTTTTTGCAGGGTGCGGGCACAGCTATTGGAGAGCTTCCTCCTTACTTCATGGCACGGGCGGCACGGCTGTCTGGAGCAGATCCTGATGATGAAGACTATGAGGAATTTGAGGAGATGCTGGAGCAGGCACAGAGCGCACAGGTCAGGATTTCATGTCCAAACCTTTACCTTCACACTGGCAGCAGTTCCTTTTGATCATCATCAGGAGCTCCGGTAGATGTTCAAAGCTTAACTAATCATTTCCTTCCAGTGCTCATGCCTTGATGAAGCCGACAGTGATGCCCCCCATGATGCAGCCGATACTGTATCCTGTTAGCGGGAGGTGTCTCAGTTTCTTATTCCCTATGAGCCTTCACTGATGCGGGTCACATGATTTCTTGGAAGGGCTCTCCCCTGACTTCCAGTAAACCCTTTGAGCAGCGGGTGACTCAGAAGTAGAGCTTCCCTTTAATCACAGCCTCTTAGTGTCTAAGTGGACCCCACATGGTCTGCGCCTTCACAAAGATTTGTAATATAAAGGGCTTTAATATGGTGCATTAACCTCAGAGTTTAGTGATTAATCAGCAAAATGGCACACTTTTTTATTTATTTATATTAACTTATTTTGCACAACTGCACACAAGTAATTATTTTAGTTAATTGTAAATATATACATATAATATATAAAAAATTTTTTTTGTAATTTTGGCTTTTAATTTTGTAGGGTAACTGAAAGTTTACTTCATAAATTGTTCTACTAAAACAATATACAATGAAAAAGATTTTTTATATAAACCAAGAATTATAATACAAATACTCATTTAATATTTTTGATATAAGTGTGGATTTTAAATAAACTGTTTCAAATATAAAGTCTATTTTATATAGCAGTATTGAACAGTCATGTAGATTGGTGAATCTTAAGATCAATTGTTTTTCTTAGTTTTCTTCAAAAGTTTGCTTGTTGATGTTGAAAATGTCAAATTTCTTACAGGACTTTGCGACAAGAGCCAAGCTTGCCGTGCAAAACATGGTGCAGAAAGCGGGATTTTTTGGCATTCTAGCTTGTGCCTCCGTAAGTAACTTTCTTGAACTGTTTTTTCCTTTTTATCTCACATTTCTGATTTTTGTTATTTTTGTTTGGCTCATAATTTCTAGATATTAACGCACAATTGCAAGAAATAAACTTTTGATTATAAATGTGGAAATATCTTGCAATTAACTTTTTTTATTCCATGTGGAAACAAAACGGTTGCAAGATGTAAAATCAGAATTCACAGAAAAAGTCAAAATTGCAAGATATAAAAAAAGTCAGAAATGTGAGAAGTTATGCGTGTGTGTATAACTTACCTGATACATATAAAATATATGTCAAGAGCCATTAATGCAGTATGTCTATCAATTTTTAATGTCTTTATTTTTGCATATTTCATACAGATTTCAAATGTAAATGGTTTACAGTAGCAGATCCAATGTGAATATGCAGTTAATGTTTTGTGTTCACTGGGTGTAATGTAAGAATACTTGGTTGTGAGTTTCACATTGATTTTCCAGTACATTATCTTTCAGTGTTTACCAATGCTTATAATGTTTCTCAGATCCCAAATCCCTTGTTTGACCTGGCTGGAATCACCTGTGGTCATTTCCTGATTCCATTCTGGACCTTCTTTGGAGCGACTCTCATCGGAAAGGCCATTATTAAGATGCACATTCAGGTATGTAAAGAGTAAGAACACAAATGTTACATATTTGATAAACACTAATGAGATGATTCCCATAAATCTCGAAACACTAGATCATCAAAGACGCACCTTTGTATGTACCTCCTCGGAGTTTTGAATGTTGACTCAGCAGATTCTAGACAGTGGTGCATTTGATGTCTTCAGGTCTGCTTATTTCATCCAAATGATCAAATCATGAGCATGAGCGAAGTCGGTGATCTCACCGGGAGTCACATGTCTCATCACAGAGTTATTGTCTCACTGTCTCCTAAAGACACAAGATCTGCTGCATGCAGCCGCCGCCTTGAGGAACGTGCCGTTGATTCATTGTCTGACGATGTTTATCTGCTTTTTGCTTCTCTACAGAAACTATTTGTTATCATAACATTCAGCAAGCACATAGTGGAGCAGATGGTCTCTCTGATCGGGTGAGTAACGACACCTGCGTGAGATGAATATGGACACCCTGTGTAAACAGCGGTAAACATTATAGCGAATAAACAACTACTACATGAATCAAGAATGCGTGCACATTCTGAAGATGGATTTGTTTGCTTTTGGATTTATGAGTGGTAATTCAAAGTGTTTTTTATTATTAATAATACAATTTTGCTTAATGAATAAAATAATTGAGAGAAAAATATATATACACATTAATGTTAAAAAAGTTTTGAAGTCCGCTAATTGTTTTTAAAATAATTTAATTAGTGCGGTCAAACGATTAATCATATCCAAAATAAAAGTTTTTGTTTACATGATATGTGTGTACTGTGTATATGTATTATGTATATATAAATACACACATGCATGTGTATATATGTAAGAAAACTATATTATATTTATATAAATATAATTTATGTAAATATTTTCAAAATATATGCTGTATGTGTTTGTCTTTAAACATAATAAATATACACAGTTCACACATATATTATGTATAAACTTTTATTTTGGATGCGATTAATCGTTTGGCAGCACTAATTTTAATACATTTGTTCAGGTAATGATGCATTACATTGGTCAAAAATGACAGTAAACGTATATAATGTTATAACAATATTTTTATCAAAGAATCCTGAAAAAATTTGCATTACAGAAGTAATAAGCCACACATTTTTTTTCATTGATAATAAATGCACCAAATCAGCATATTAAATGATTTCTGAAAAATCATGTGACACTGAAGACTGAAAATACAGCTTTGCCATCACAGAAATAAATTACTTTTTAAAAGATATTCAAATATAAAACGGCTTTTTAAAATTGTAATAATATTTCACAATATTACTGCATTTTTGATCTAATAAATCCAGCCTTGGTGAGCATAAGAGATTATTTTTTCAAAAACATAAAAAAACTACTTATAAAAGTAGTGTGTAGATTAAATAAAGATTATTTTTTTAACTATAAGAAAGAAATGTCATTGTTACATATAAATGCACAAAAGGAAACCAAAAAAAGGATGTAGCAGGGTTCATTGAACTCTTTGATGATCCTTTCACACAGTCCGATTCTTAGCATTGTTTAGTCCGAACCGTCTATTTCTGTTCCTCTGTACTGCTCAATCTGTCCAGGTCACATTTCACCTAAAGGTCATAAAGAAAGAAGAAATGATCTTGCGTAAATTGATCCTATTTTAAGACCATTCAGATTTTCTTGTTTCCCTGTTGTGACATTGACATTTAAGTACATCAGAGCTCAAAGCTAAAGCCTTGGGGGAGGGAAGATGTGCTTAATTTCCATGTAAAAACCTGTAGTTGACTATTAAGACTGTTTATGATCATCTTTGTAATGCTTTTCATTTGATTGTAGGGTGAAATGAGATTTTGAGATGCACCAACACTACATTGGCACCACATACTCAAGCCACTTATTAGTAAGCATGAGTAATCTTTACCATTTATGGTGATGTCTGTGAGTTTAGTAGGGGTTTCAGTCAGAATTGACATGATGTAGCAGAGTGACTCAAAAGTAGAGATGTGGTCTCCGTGTAGGAACTAAAAGTACAAATGAAACCACTATTCATCTCTGAATGAGGCACGACAATTGTAGCTTTAGAATCAAGCCACATTGAAAGCACTTCATAATTACGATTTAAGAATGCAGTCAGCGTGCTTCATCACATGATTTGGGCGAGATCCTCTGAATTTGATGTGCCGCTCAAACTTGAGGTTGTTTATCATCAGCCAGTTGTGGTGAGGTCATGTGACTGAGACCAGTAACGTTCAGACTTCATATTGTGGTTCCTTTCAATAGCATTTCTGTGCTTTTTGATCTAATAAAGATATGATAATTGCATCTCAAACTGAAGATATATATATAATTGATCCTGCATGATGGTTTGGTTTCACTGACATTCACACCCACTCAAAACTGGGCGGTTCTTTCTACATTGCAGCGATGACACAATATTGAGTCACTTCCTCATTAATTGCTTTAGAGCAGTTCCTACAGAAGCCTGGCTGCTATAAGTGAGGGCTCCGAGAGCTTCTGTCTCATTGTACTGGAGGCTTCACTAGAGGAAGGCTGCTGTGGGCGATCTAGTGGACTGCTGGCGGCTTCAGTTCCTGGTAAGGCTTTGCTAATCATATCTTTATTATTTTTTGGACAGTATTATCCTGGAATTGGAGCATCTCTTCAGAAGCCTTTTAGGGAGTACTTGGAGGCCCAGAGAGCCAAGCTTCATAACCCAGCGGGCGATGGAGCACCAGCAGTAAGAATCAACCAATGTCCTCTTATTTCATTTATTTAATTGCATTTTTTGTTAATGTGATAAAATTGTATTACTCTCATTCGGTTTAATTCTCACATTTTTTTATTTTTATTTAGAGGCCTTTTACTTGATTCAAAAAATATTAAAGGCTAATTTAATTTGGCCCAAAAATCTTAAGTAATTCTAATTGTATTAATTATTTTTATTAAATATAGAATATATTTACTATTTATTTATGAGCAACTAAAAATTAAGTTATTTTTCTAAAAATGAATCTTCATTCATTAATTCAAGTAATTCTAATTCATTAAGTAATGTTTTAAAATGAGAAATATAATACAAAATATAAATATAAGATTAGCCCAAAATCTTTTTTTTTTATATTTCTTGAATTTCTTGATTACAAATGTATGAACATATGAAAGACAAATTTAACATGGCCCAAAAATCTTCTTTAAGTAATTCTGGTTTTATTTTTTAAGGGATATTCCTTGATTCTAAAAATATGAAATACATTTAATGTGGCCCAAATGTTCATTTTTATAATTATGTATATATACATCTATAATTTTTTTTGTTCTCTGCAGGGAGAAAGCTGGCTCTCGTGGGTATTTGAGAAAGTGGTGCTGGTCATGGTGTTCTATTTTATTCTGTCCATCATTAACTCCATGGCACAGAGCTACGCCAAGCGTCTCCAGCAGAAGAAGAACTCAGAAGAGAAAACCAAATGACGGACTCACAGAAAACCATCTCACGCTCCTGTTTGGAACATATGAAATATTTAAGCTAAAACTGCTACATGAGCACTGATTACAGTGCGCTTCTGTATGTTAACGTTCATTCAGATCCCTTTAGTTACGTGGAGTTCCTCTTCATTTGTCTGTAGTGTGCTCGGCTATTTAAAATCAGATTTAACTTTTAGAGATTTCTGTCTTTACAGAACCAAGGCAGTCTAGCTAACAGGCTGTGTGGAGTCATATTTGTTGCAATGCCTTATGCAACATTTGGAGGTCATGCTTCCATTGAAGTGAATACAGTTCTTAATCAATAGATTGATTTATTTAATTTCTAACATACAGGTATGGATGGGCAGGGTCTGTTTTGTGAGGGTTTGTGATTGGAATTTTCAGGGATATTTTTTTTTAAATCGATATTGATGTCATTTTGTATTTCTTTAACTGTTTGAAGAGGATAGCAATATCAACTCCAGATCATCGTGGTTTCTAAATAGTTTGCACATCTTGTAAAATAATGTTTTGACTATGCGCACATGATGTTTATTCCCTGGTCTTAAACCAAAACGTCACAAACTAGTGGATGTAACTTTTAACCCAAGAAATTTAAGACGTAATATTTGCATATGTTTGTGCATTTTGAACTAAAACTATAAGTTGATCCATACTTTCCTCTTATTTTGGGCTGAAGTATTTGTGTAGCTAATTATGATTTCCCTCAGAACTATTGTTGCATAATTTGTTTGACATTAAATTCATTAATACATCTGTTGTGTTACACTTGAATCTTACGTAAAAGAAAAAAAGTTCAGTTATCTGGATTCAGACCAATGGATGACAGACGTTGGAGGATGTGGCCTAGAAAAGGTATGTGAAGGGTTTCTGTCTGTTGGTCTAATCACATATAAGACATAAGAAGTGTCCCGTTTCAGTGTGTTGTGCTCATTCTGTCAGGTAGCTTATCAGACTGGTGTTGGCTGCAAGTCATACGCAACATCAGTCTAATAGGCTGCCTGAAATTTTGGGCTTAGTCGTCATATGCATATTTTGAGGCTGAATATTGTGGTAGAATGTTTAACTGAACTATTTACTATCTAGTGATTGTGTTCTGCATGTTCAATGGATCTGAATAGCTATTATTGTTTTAGTTTCATAAGCAAGCAGATCATACGTGAACATATTTAGGCTGAGTGAAACATTTAGCTTTTCTTTAACTTTTGATTTGTTTTCTATGTCTATTAGTCTGTAATAGTTCTTCTGGTCGCCATTTTCTCATTAGACTGTTGTTTAAGCAAAATGTTATCTATTACGATGGTTTTCATTTGATACAGAATAAAACTTTCAGTTTGTTTATAAAATGCTGCAGTTCATGATGTCTTTGCCATGTTGAACACAGTGTTAATGGTTAAAAACATCTAAGCTTTATTGGTTTTAGTTGAAGAGAATGTTTTGGTAACTTTAGGCAGCAAAGCCTGACGGTTAGAGGCGGGGCCTTCAGTGAACACTTCTCCAGTGCAAGCTCAATCGCATCATTGAAGGGCTTTCTGGGGCTTTCAAACGAGGTTTTTGTTGTGCGTCATTGTTGTAAGATGAACCGTCCTTCGTTTTCTAGCTGTAGGCGCAGATTCCTTCAGGATTTTTCTGTATTTGGGTCCATCCGTCTTGAGAGAATTTTCGCTGAGGTGTGACAGTGTTTCCGCCGTCCTTGTCTGTGATAAGCAGTAATGTTTAAGATTTGTTTTATAGTAATTTATATTTTATATATTTAAATCGTTATAATTTATATTCAACCAATTCGGATGATATGAAATCATAAATATCAGAGAAAGACAATATACAAAAAAATTAAAGGTACTAAAAACTCAGTTGAAGATTGTAATTGGTACAGTCATAGGTAATTGTAAAACCCAATAAACCTCTTAAAGGAATCCTTCACTCAAAAATGAAAATACTGTCATAATCACCCTCACTATCCGATAAGAATATTTTTGATGAAATCCGAGAGCTTTCTGACCCTGCATAGACCGCACAACCGAAACATTTAAGGCCCAGAAAGGTAGTAAGGACATTGTTAAAATAGTCCAAGTAACATCTGTGCTTCAACCTTCCTTTTAAGAAGCTATGACAATACATTTTGTACGCAAAGAAAAACAATTGTTTAACAATTTCTTCTTGTCCTTGTCAGTCTTTGACCACGTTTACGTGACTTTTTGTTTTCTTTGCACGCAAAACGTATTCTTGTAACTTAATAACATTGAGGTTGAACCACTGGTGAAGCTGCGCGAGTAAAAACAAAAACGCCATGCATCCTATCATATAAACAGATCTCAAATTAGCAGTCTTTACCAAACCTAACATATATTTAATTCACAGTCCAGATATTGTTTTGGTAGAGTCTGCTTACTTGAGATCTGTACAATGATCTAATCAGGTGGATTGTTTATCTTGGCATCTCTGATATGTATTTGTATTCAGTATTTGCCCCGCTGATGGTTATAAATATAGCAAATGAGCTGGAACAATTCAACTGACTGAAACAGATGAATATGAAGAAATGTAAGAAAAGGTGGAGAAGTGGGTGGTGGGGGGGTATGACAATTACTTTACATAGATTGGATGAACATACTTTTATTTCATTATCATTTTCAAATCATACAGAAAATATATTTACAGCTTTGAAAGACAGAAATAAATATTTGTATTACAAAATGATGCATATAACTGCCCTAATTTCTCCAGCGGCAGGAAAGGCACGTAATATGAAATCAGTATTGTCACAATCTTTATGATGAGCTGTGTATGATCAGGTAAATCAGAGGTGTGTGTAGCTGGAGATGATCTGTTCTAGTGCTGTAAAACTGTCCAGAAAATCCTCCTCCGAGATTCCAAACTTCGTATACTGATGAACATAGGCCCTACAGGGAAACAATCAGTAAAAAAAACAATACTAAATCTTGTCCAGTATTTGTTACTGTATTTCTTACCTTGATGCAAACATGTTCCAAGCCTTCCTGACTATATTGTCCAGGGGTTTCAAAAGGGACTGGTTGTTACTGACCAAAGTGGCGGACTTTTCATATCCATTGAAGGCGACAGGAGAAGTCCATGTGCTGAAACTATTTTCTGTTTTGAGCCACGGCACATATAACGCAGGATCCTTAAAACCATCTGTTGATTGAAGTAATTTGCATGTTAGCTTCTATACATTTTTTAAAATTGCAAGAACATGTTTTCTGATAAAAGCTTGCATGTATACTACTTCATGTATCTAGCTAGCGTGTTATATATATTTTTCAAATTGGCAGAGGATGAAAAAGAGATAGCATAAAATGCCTGAACCACAGTCCGACACCATTTAACACAATCCCTTCAACTTAACGAAGACGTAACGCAGCTCGAATCAATTGTGTATACACACACACACTACTTACACAACATTACATTGTATAATTATTTGAAAACATAAGTATCCACACTTTTTGAAGGAACATACACTAAAATTAAGACAACTCTGATAAGTTAAACTTTTAAATAATACAAAAAATGGTTTAGATAATAAGTAATTAGCCTTCTGTGCAGAATTTAGAAGACTTTTTTTCTTCTTTAAATGATTTAAATTTCAACAAACCATTTGTCTTGAGGTTAAACAAACTGATTTTGAAACAAATAAACAGTAAAACAAAGAAAAAAACGATTCTTCAAAATTCAACACTATTTCTATTTATTTACTTTTCCTAAAAGGTTGAAGGCTTCCATTAAAAATGAATGTTAAAGGGATAGTTCACCCAAAACTGAAATTCTTTCATCATTTGCTCATTTTTATGTCATTCCAAACCTGTATGAGTTTCTTTCTTCTGAACAAAAGGTAAAAGGCAGGAGAAATGGAAAAAAGGAAAAAATACTATGGAAGTCAATAGGGAGCAGCAACTGATTGGTTACACAATCTTCAAAATATCATTTGTGTTCAACGGAAGAAAAAAAAAACTAGTTTGAGAGTCAGTAAATTATGATAATTTTCATTTTTGTGTGAACTATCTATTTAATGAATGACACTATATCGGAGTTTGGCTTACCTGTAGCTGCAGTAGAGACATCTTTCCCCCGTAGTATTAGAAGATTAGCAAGTGATACATTGAAATTTTTATGCCTGCTGTTAGTCACACTCTCTCCTCCAGATGTGACCGCTGATGGGGCGCTTACTGTCCAGTCAATTCCTTTGAGAAAGAGTGCTTTAGTTCCACAAAACCATTATGTAGAGTAGACAATCAGTGAAGTAATAGTTTGCATTTCTTTATGTCATTTATAAAACATCCTTCCTGATATTACAAGGATGTGAGACATCACAGCACTCACCTTCCTCCATCCTAGCGCTGGCGATGAGCATTTGACGTAAATGCTTGAGCAGCCCAGGCCAATTAAACACACTATAGGCCAGAGACGTGCTGGACATCTGAGGAATGTTACACAAGCTGAGCAGTTTGTACTCAGGGTGACACACCAAAGAAGTCAGTAATTCCCCTGCAGACAGCAGATAAACACTGGTAAAGGAGTGCCATATTATCTGAAATTGGAGGTGAACTGTGAGTCGTTTGTACCGATGGGGTTCGTGCTGTAATGGCAGGGTGAATCAGCGGTATAAGCGGGCTGAAGTACGCTGGCCAGCTGGTGAGCGATCACCTTATTAACGTCACTGATGGAGATGTGTTTGATGTTCATCAGCTGGCTGCAGATTTTGTGCACAGTGTCATTCTCGTGAACCAGAATAGCATCAGAGAGCTGGTAGAGGCGTGACAGTGTCAGCACAGAGTTGTAGTTTTGCACAATCACCTGGAAAGGCAAAACAACATAAACAGTGAATAGCGACAGTGTAAGGGTGAATAATAAAATAAAAACAGATATCACCATACTTCACAAGTTGATTAATCACAGCACAAGGTTTTTGTATTACACGTTTTCTAGAGTGTTATGTTTATGTATGCAAATGTGGAATTCTCACTCATTTGCATAAATATCCAAAACAGAAATCAGAACATTGGATAAAGTTGGATCAGAATATTCTTGTTTCATTTTGTTGACATATTAAAGAGGGGATTTTCTATATCTTTTAATCACTCCATAAATCAGAAAAATAATGACAACAGCCAAAAAAAATAAATCATGTTTTAGAAATAAAATATCTATAAAACTAAAGCAACCCCTCTGTAAGAGCTTTCCGAATGAAAATAGGAATACAAAAGTAAAGTTTGTTTAAAGTGGAAAAAATATATAATAAATGAAGTTTGTTTTCTTTTTCTGAAAAAAAGTGAAAGAAAAAAAAAATCTTATTTTTCCTTATGAAAAGTTTACATTTAATAACTTTAAAATGTTAATAGCATTTAAGGAAAAGTGAATAATATGGAACAAATAATCTTAGTCAAAGTTTTTTGGAATAGTTTCAAGGTAAAACATTCTTTTAAAAAATATCATGAATTATAAATATATTAAATATCATTAATTTTTGAGGAGTCGCACCACGTGGCATTTTACAAACTCCACTAACCTTGCCTAGTCTTAAAAAGGTCAAATGATCTGATCTTTTAGGAAACTTCTTGACCTTGACAGTCACGAGGGTCAGCAGAGGTTTGGGGGTTTTCTGCATGTTTTGTACCACATGAGTTTGTTGATCACACTGTATGACTGACTTGGCAGACAAGTTTTTTATTATTATGAAGCTACTTAAAAAAAGTTTTCTTGTAGTGATATTTATTATTAGCTTTTTTCTTCATTGTGATGTCATGACAGTTGTTTCACCCTGATATTTTTTACTTTAAGAGCACTAAAAATATCTATATGAATTTTAGTTCAGAAATTAAAAAAATGTGTTCATAATAGAAGAGGTGTATTCAAATCATTGTGTGTATGAATTTTATTTTAAGCCATTTTTGATTAAGTTAACAGATCTACACACACACACACACATGACATATCACTGACCCAACTGCTTCGGTTTCATTGATACTTAAAACTACAAAAATCTCACTACCTCACCAGCTCCGTATGGCCATGTTACTTGATTGAGGATGAAGGAATTGGGATACAAGTCCCTCAAACGTTGAGTGATGTAGGTCCCCACACCAGAACCGGTGCCGCCTGCAACACTCATCATGGTGAAAATCCCAGCCAGGCGATCACAGCGCTCCATCTCCATCCGAACCAGATCCTCCACAGCCTCTTCATGACATGGTCCATGAACACAGAACCTTCAGAGAACAACAATAAACTCACACGAGACAAACACACATTTAAAGCTCAAACTAAGAGCGGGCCTTCTTACCCATTCGCCCAGTTGTTTCCAGAGCCCTGCTTCTGGGAGAAATGTGCTTTGTCTCCATATCTCCATCTTCCAGATTTTGAAGCCTTGGCTATTGCTTGAGAGATAACTTTGGGCTCCATATCAACAAGTATTGACCGCGCCACAAGTTCTGTTAGACATAAACACGAAGAACCTAATAAATATCAAATATTAGTGGTATTAGTAAATCTGAGTGAGATGCACCTACCTCCAGTAGATCTCTCATAAAAGAACCTCTCATCGCTGCATTGCTTGTACTTCTTTCGGTTTGGTCCACTGGAATCATCGCTTATGACACTAAAGAGCTCTTGTCCAATCTGATTCCCACACTGACCCAACTGTAAGCTTACAACCGACATATCTATCGACGTTAAGCATTAAACGATACGACAAAAGCTTGGAAACCACATCATGACAGCACTGTTTTAATAACGTACACAACACCCGACCTTATAGCTATAGCAACGCTAACTTCTCCAGGAGACGACAGTATAGACAGACTGGGTGCTAGTTTACTGTATGGAGAGTCGTTACAACCGCACAATGTCAAATAACATTAAGTTACTACTTTTGAAAACTTTTACTAAAGTAAAAGCAGAGAATCTGTGTACGCAGTTCTTCTTTTTTAACGGCGGTTGGCATCCAGCTTATTGGCGCATTACTGCCCCTTCTGTTCCGGAGTGTACAGGATCAGTAAATAAATCACAATCTATTTCTACTATGAATTAGGAATAGAGGGGGAATGGGAGAAAAAAACAATTAACACTCATTCCTTACTATCATACCCTATAAAAAAGCCCAGTTTCCCTTAAAAATACTAATAGTTCTCTCACCTGTGCTCTATCACTCATATGGTTGTTTGTTTTTAAAGTGAGTTTCTTCACCCCTAAGTTACCTCCTTCAGATTGTTTTCCATTATCTCCCTCTGCCTCTAGTAACGTACATGTTCCGCTTATTCCTCTTCTTGACATTCCTCACAGACCCGACTGATGTTTCACTACCATTTTAAAGCTTTATTTAGTGCACAATGTCCCAGCCTTAATCTTGTTAATACAATTTCCTCTTTCCTGTTTCCACTTCTTACCTTATGTGCTTTTGGGGTGCTTCTCAAACAGAAGGCTGCATGTCGCTGAAGGCATCTCAATCGGAAGGATCCTTGGAAGGCAGCCTTCGTTCCGCATCCTTCATTCGGCTGAATTTGAATGGTGCATGGGATGTATCCTTTGCGACCTTCAATCACCCACAATACTTTTAAACTGACGAAAAACGAGTAATTAATGAGCTTGTCTGAAGTTATTATTAAATATTAGAAACAAAGTTATTATAATTGCTGTTTTCGTAGCCACGACTTATATGAAAGAACGTAGTTCCCATACGACGTCCATGTTCAAATTGGTACGAGTCTATAGTGTAGTTAGGTGTAAATAGTACAGCTACAGTGTCTATTACGTCGTTATTGTATTTACATTAATAGAAAGCCAAATAATATAAAGATTCCCTTAAAGTGTAATACAACTGAGTATTTTTCCAAAACTAAAAGCTTTATTCGCTTTCACGTCTGTTCCTTGCCTCCGTCAAACGTTTTGAACCGAGTCGTGCACGACTCGAGGAAGGAGAGGAAACTGAGAAATTACTAACCTGTTCAGGGCTTCAAGTGAGGTCGTTTATCTGTAATACGCTACTGTAGTTTTGTCTTTATTAACCTAGTTGAGTATTAAACTGCTAGACTGTTAGGCGTCAGTAGATCATCAGTCAGAATACTGTGCTAAAGACATCATTATCGATTGGAAAGTTACATTAATACATTTAGCATCAGATATTCACTTGGATTTATTGTATAGAAAGGGAGGAGTAGCAAACAGCAACACAAAAATATCAGTCAGCCCAAAAATACAATAGTGTTATATTGATTTTCAATGTATTTTGGCAACCAGTGGTTGCAAACAAATTCAAAATTGGAGTGTGGTGCACAAGGTGAACACAGTAACTGACCTGCTGGTAGTGACAGAGAAATTGGAGAAAATAAATAAAAGGAAAAGGGAAGTAAAGGTGCAGGTCAAAAGAGAACCTTTAATTATTTTCCATGGCCCGACTAAAGACTTAAACTTTTTATGGGATTGTCATACAAATAGCTAATAGGGTTGTACATATTTCAGAATTTGTTGTCACTGTAAAAAATATTGTTTGGAGCAACAAAAAAAATTACGCAACAGTTTGCATCCATTTTTTTGAGTCAAGGCAATTTCTCTGAATTAAGTTCAACCAATAAACTATATTGGTTATATATACTTACAAATTGTTGTTAAAACTAACAATTATTAAGTTGAATACTCATAAAATTAAGGTTCTAACTTTTTTTTCATTGTTTTAATTTGACAATATGGAACTGGTTACAAAAATACTAAAATATTATTTTTTTGATGAAACAATATAATGCTGTCAGGAAACCAATCTTTAAGCATTTTCAGCCAAATGCTTTCTGATTGAAACAGCATATAAGACAATGCCCAGTGAGTCTGTTCTCAACCTAAGCAAATGCTCTACTCCTCAGCACAATGGTAATCTCTTAAAAACCATCAACATAACAAACACTTTTAAATACCAAAAGAACAGAACACTGAACATTAATAATCTTCTCCTGTTCTGATTTGAATAGAAATGCATAAAATTAGTTTATTTCTACATTACTGCTCATTATTCAGTCACATGCAAAGCATGCTGGGAACCTGAAACGTGAACTTGAAAAATGAAGTTATAGAGCTAATTACATTGAGTTAGTACAACTTAAATAATGTTTTAAACAAACTAACACAGATATTTAAGTTGAAGTTACACACAATATTGCGTTGATGTAATTATCAACATTAAGATGTCAGGACAACTCATTAAAAAATGTTTGCAACTTAAGATGTTTAATTAAATCAATGAATTTGAATTTTTTACTTGCATCAATGCATTAAATTAAGTAGTGGCAACAGATCCACTGAATAATTTTTTAGAGTGATGGGTGCATGGGATGGCCTGGATGAGTGGGAGATTTCCCGGCCTGAAATTTTGTCCCAGTCCGCCCCTGCTGACAACAATAACTATTGAATAAAACTGCAGTTTTTGAACTTTGCAGAGCTGTGGCTGAATAGTTAGGCCTACTACACTACTGTATTTTAATGTTGGTCATTATGGTGGTACTTGGAGAGCCACATGTTTTCTGAGGTTGGTATAAAAGGTTTGACAACCACAGACGGTAAACGACCAACAATATCCAGTGATGCAATATCCTGCAATATCCTATTTGAGTTTTTTTTTCAAATTCCACAGTTTTGAATGGAAATTAGGTCTGTCATTTAGGTGATTCATGTAATTCATAATTGATTATGATGTCAATAGCATTTTCCTGTTTTGCGTTTTCAACAACTGAAATTGGATGGATGCATATTTTACAATAAAAAGTTCAGATTGATTACTTAAAAAAAAATCTTAAAGTAGAAAGTGTTCTTTCCTTTTAATTTATTCCCCTAAATCCATTTAAATCCTTTAGTTATTTAGTTTCTTTAAATAAATAGCATTACCATAGTGGTCTGGTCTATATTTTCCTCAAGACGACTGGTCCTCCAATGTTCTAGACATGATTTTGGCCTTGTTTTGTATAAGTAAAAAGTTAGTTGAAAATAATCACCAGTGTAGAAACGATGAAACAAAACAAAGAGGGTTTTTTGTCAATAAAGAAAAAAGTTTATTTTGCTGTGAAAGTGCATGATATTCTAATCTAGGCTGTCCATGAAAGCTTTTTTCAGTGTGCATATAATATATTTAATATAGCAATATCTACTGTATAAACATCTTCTAGACTATGTGATGATATGAGGACTAAAATAATGCCCACCCAGGATATCTGCCAGCCCACCCTTCCACAGCCGCCAAGACCCGGGCCTGGTTCATACGGTCAAAAAACCTGGAAAAGTCATGGATTTTAAAACAGCAATTTCCAGGCCTGGGAAGTTTTGGAAAAATAAATAAACCCATAAAGTTTTGGAAAAGTCATGTTTCACAATTCTCTGTATAATAGAATTAGGTTTAACCAGGTCCTGGTTTTCGGTGAGGGATTGCGCATATATTCCCACAGGTTTCAACTTCAAATTTCAACGAGGGAAATTACTACAAAACATTTATTCAATATAGCGTATATAGGTTAGATGAGTAAAACCATCAGATCAAATCAGTCATTGAAAACAGCGTGAGTGATTCAGCACCGAGTCCTCTCTCTTTGACCTTCTCTTCACATCGGCGATATAACTTCAGCTCACGTTTCGGTGCAGTTTACATAATTGTCAATAGCCTAATTGGTCATTGTTGCATAGTCACAAAAATGTACTATTTGCACGTATTTTTAAGCCGTTTTGGTACTCGCGCACTCCAGAGGCGCTTTCTGTGTGCTCACAGTCACATCCAGAGCGCGCGCTGAGCAGCTTGTTCGCTTAACTGGCCAAATACACACAAAATAACGTCAAAATGGCCGTCTGGCGAGTATCCTCATAAGCACTGTCGATTTTATCTTAAGTTAATGTAAACATTTGCGAATGAAAATGCATCCGTGAAATAGCTAGGTCTTGTGACAGCAGCCTAATAAAGCTGTGCCATCTGTCATTAATGTTAACCAAACAACAAAAGACAGAGAAAATCCCTCTCTAATAATGTTTTGTTGAATAACTTTAATATGTTAATTTACAGTTTATTCAATTTATGTAGCCTATTTCAAATATGTTCATATTTTAGAACATGTATAGTTAATATTTGCATGATTAATTAATTAATTATTCGCAAATAATCAGAATGCAATTTTGTATTATACCCAACCCACCAGACCCGCGGATATAACCGCCACCTGCGCATCACTGATCCGTACACACTTAAAGTAAGACTATAGGCTATCTGACCAGTGGTCATGACCCTTACTATAGAACCACGTTGTTGGCCAACTTAACTTCTTCTAATGTAACTTTATATAATCATGCCATGATTTCTCACGTACTTTAGTTAGAATAATTTTACAGTAATCAGAAGTTGAGACTGACCCGAATTTAGGTTGGTCAACAACTCACTGTTGTCCCAAGTGGAAAACCCATTAGCCTCAACGGTCTAAGTATACATAACTAATGCCAATGCAATGTGTTAGCCGGAGCTCTAAAACATCTGAGCTGTTTCTACCTGAGCACAGGTTTGCGGTGTTATAGACTTACTATCATATATTAACAACAGTTAACAACAGAAAGACTAGTCACTGATAAAAGAGATTTTTTTTGTGTGAAGTAAATACTACAATAAAAAATTAAATAATTTAGTTCAGGCAATATTAAAAGCTATAAATAAAATAATTTAAGCTTGTAAATTTAAGTTTGAACTTATAAGTATATTTTACTTGGAATTGTTTGTTATGTTTACATTGTGTATGGTGTACCAAGTATAGAGGTCTCTGTGTTCATATGGGCAATAATTCCATATGGTGGACATATAATCTTTAGAAGATAAGCGATCTATTTGCCTATTCATATGTTTGTTATAGTGAATCAAGTTGGTTGGTTGTTTCCCAGTGCAACATTGATTAAATACATTTATGAAGCCATGACTGAGTGAAATGTACTTAATTTCAGATTTAACATAAAAACAAGTTAAAATTACTCATCAAACTGTAACTGGCCATGGTAAATGTACTTATTCTGTTTACTTATTTTACCAAGTAGATTTTACTTAATTACATACTTAAATTGTATACTTAAAATGTATGCGTGTAAAAACTTGCACGTTTTTTTCAGTGTTAGAATAAATAAAGTATAAGAATTTATTAACTAGGTAATCAAATAATAAATCACAATTCATATATCATAAATCCCTAATCAATCATTAATAATTCAGAAATGAAGAATTTAGAAGTAGTTAAGAAAATAATACACGCAAGTAGCAGCAAGTGTGGGAGATATCAAAGTTACACACATGCACCCCTGCAATAAACAGACATTACCATATAACTTTGGGGTTCTGGATATTTAAGGGAGAGTGACAAAGAGCTCATATCACTTTTGGGGGTTGCATGTGAGTATCTTTGATTTCTGTGGGAAGATTTACATACAGGAGGTAGACTATCTTCAGTGTTTTCTAATCGTGATGGCCGTCTGTTCTATTGTTATGAGAATGAGCCTTTTACCAGGCACACAGAGACCTTTCAAACGATATCAAACACGAATGGTTGCATGGTAAACTCTGATTAAGAAAAGTGGTTTGGATGATCCTTGTAGTGTCCTGTATTTAGATGGAAATGAGGGGAGAGAGTGGTATATTGAGTAAAGGAAGAGGTGTGAAACTCTCTCAGTTGGGTGTGTTGTCTGTAAGACAGAGTTCAGGTATCAGTTCTTTGTCCTTTCAGACTGTGGACTGTGGCCTATAAAAGAGAGACACACACACACCACACACACACACACACAGAGACACAGCACACACACACACACACACACACACACACACACACACACACACACACACACACACACACACACACACACACACACACACACACACACACACACACACATATATATGATATGACAAAATTACTATTGTTTGCATTAATAAGTGCAGTTACTAATACTATTACATATTCATTTCTAGTTTATACATATTTGACAGTAAAGCACTAAGCTTGAGTTGGGAAGCTTACAAAATGTATTTTATTAACATCATGAGCATATGTATTGTACTCTTATTAAAAGGCACCATTATTCTTCTATAGTCTGATATGAAACTGACCAACAACTTCAGTGATTATGTGTGATTTAGTCGCAAATTGAAGAAAAGTTTGTTTTTCAAAGTACTCTGTGATGTTTTTTACTTCATAAACGAACAAGAGCGAAACTCTGACACAATCGTATTTCTTGATGATCTGATAGGCTATTTTACAATAGTGATTTCACAACTGTTGTTTTATAATTTCAAAAGATAAAGAAAAAAGTATAAATTAATGAATATAAGTGCTCCTCAGCTGCCATTTACTGTTTATAGTGGTGATTTGATAATTTTGTCATTTTATATAAGTATTTGTTCACCACAGTATTTTGGTCCTCCCATTGAAAAAAAAACATTCAAATGGGATCATTTAGAAGTTTTAAAGTACTGGAAGCAGTTGTGCGAAGTCATTGCAAATTGCTTGAATTTCTCTCTCAAAAGGTTGTACAAGTCCTGAAATGAATCATGTAAGATTCTATTGACTCTTTGGACTGCAATTTTGTGTACACAACAGCAGCTGCTTTGCTTCTATATAAATAAAGGTGACTAGACTTGACTTATTTCCATTCACTCCCATCCCCTCCTTACCAGCGCGAGCGGAGAGGAGCTGCATGTGGTGACATCATGAGCGAAATACCTAACTTTATCATTATGAATATAAACAACTAACATGGCTTTGATCTCAAGCCAGTTTACTGGTAAAGTTTAAAATATATTGAACAGAGAGTAACATAAGGCAAAGCTAAAAACAGGTGCTGAACTCGAGTGCTTCTCGCTGGATCTCGCAGCAAGCTTTAGCAGCAGGGGTGGTTCATTCGAGGGAGAGTGCGTCGCCCAGCCAATCATTTCATTCGTTCCGAAAGGAAATAAGTAGCTGTGTTTATTGCGCCCTGAGAGGACTCAGACTCTCTGTATACTCTTTTTCAGATAGGCCTCTCATTTTAATTATGTATTGGTATATAAAAAACGTTTAAACAAATTTGGGAAAAAGTTTTTTTTGACCAAAACTGCCAACCCTACCTTTAAGAATTGTCGCACTATGAAAATTTGATACCGTCACATGACTATTTTAAATTAATGGACATTTAAGGTGACCATGAATTAACTCTCATTTGCAGTCATTGACTTAATCATTTTTAATTGTTTATATCAGATTTCATGTGTGCGGAGCTGATATCTACCTAACTTACTGTCCCTCCACTCTAACCAAGGATGCCTGTTTTTAAATTCCCTAGCCTATTTCAGTCCACAAGGCTGGCCAGGGGTTCTCATTTCTTCATATCTGAATAAGGAGATATACAATTTTTATTCTGTTTACATCTCCCCTCTTTGCCGTATTAATTGTCCACCACACTAACGGTAGTGAAGTTAGCAAGTTCTGGATAAAATTCAATATAAACAATCCCCTGCTATTACAGTTACGTTTAATGATAACATGTACTGTGTGCTAGCTTTACTTACCAGGTAATTTCATCAGCCTCATTTTCTGGAGTTTCTGTAACGATCGTGTCATCTGCTGCAGCTGAAGTGTCACCCGAAGCTGCTGTAGCTTTAGGGGCAGGCTTCCGAAAACACTCAAAGAGGTACTTTGAGTCTGCTTTCGTTTCATATCTTCTAATTAAGATTCAGAATAACGTTAGTCTTGCGATGTAAAGACACTCAAGATGAATTTAAAATTGCGCCGAAAAAGACCGCCAAGCAACTGCTTTTCCTTGGTAGGTGACGTCAGATCCAGGTCACAGGCCACGGGAAGCCCCAATGGTCCAAAAACGTTAGTGATTCGCAATCGCAACACAGACGGGGTGAATTTTGAATGAAAGTTCTGTCACAAAACGATGTTTTCCGTTCCTCACGTTTTTTAGTGGGTTACGGAAATATTTGAGTGGGTAATTATACACGTAACTACACCACTGTTTATAGGCTTATAAAAATGTAATCAAATCCTACATTATAAAAATGGCAGCAAAGGAGCACTTATTGGCTTTTTAGTCATTCATTTATACCTTTTCCTTTATATTTAGAAATTATAAAAAACTATATATAGATTTTAAAACAATAATACAAAAAAAAATCAAAAATGTAAATAAATAAAAAATAATATTTAAAATATTATATTTACACTATATAAATAATATTATATACTATATACAATACCATGCTATTATTTACATATTCATCGCCTTTGTATTCTGATAGACTTTTATGACAGCACGCATGAAAACAGTGTAACGTTAAAGTCCAGCGCGAGTATTTCCCGCATTCCTCCGCGCGGGGGTGTCAGTTCGCGTCATGCCGGTCATGGCGACGATGCGTTCATGTCCATGAGGCGGGAAGTGCGGGCTCCTCACGCGGTTAGAAGTGATCCCAGACAGCGAAATCAACGATGGCTGGCGTGTTCGACATCGATCTGGACCAGCCAGAGGACAATGTCTCCGATGATGAACTGGAGGAGGTAACGGACGGTCGCTGTTTTGAAGTGAACGGCACGCGGGAGTGTAACCACCCCGAGCGGAGTGCAGGCCTGAGGCCCGAGGAACTGCTTTATGTTATGCTAACAGGCTAATACGATTACCCTACAGTGTGTTTTATGTACTGAACGACTGATATTCTGTCTGTCAGCACGTGTGTCAGAGACATTTGAGTTTTACATGCTGAAATATGTTTTATATGCAGTGGTCAGTGATACGAGCTGGAGATAATAGGGCTGTATGTGAGCTAACTACTTGGCAGTACAGTACAGTACAGGCAATTTAAAGGGCTGTATGTCTGTATGCGTTTCCTTTCACATCGAAACTTGCAATGCAGCATACCTTAGATATACACATTTTTGCATGCATATTGCTTGAAATAAATGATATATTCGCTAATATGCATTTTTTTTATTTAACGTTACGAGGAGTTGTAAGACCATAGATGGTGCATGTCACTGTATGGGATCTCTGGGAATAGTATTGCGAAATCCGACCCCTTACGCTTTCATGTTCAGACTAGAGGTGCTGCCAACTGTTGCCTCGTAACTTTATCTGCTCGTGCAATGATCATCTCTGTCTCCACCCAACATAACGCTGTTCACTGTTGCAGGGAATTGAGCATTTATTGATTATGGATTTCACACGTCTTTTCTGCAGGCTCAGATCAATGACATCATGGATCAGTGCAGTGGCTTTGAGTTGTAAGTATCTGTAGTGGTTGGAATACAAAATTCATTTTTTTTTAAATTAGTAAAATAATTATTCTTAGACAAATTCTAAACAATGAACAGCATCAGTATTCTAATGCAGATGAGAGGAATAATGCACATTATCACTTTATTTCTGGTTTATTATTGCAGTAACATGGACGACTGTGAGAAGATCGAGATATCGGAGGACAATGTGAACCAAGGCACTGAGAACATCCGTCCAGAGTGCTTTGAGCTTCTCCGTGTGTTGGGAAAAGGAGGTTATGGAAAGGTATTTGTTTTTATTTAATGTAGGATTTTCATTTGATTTAATTTTAAGCACTTTTTCCCACTATACCGTAGCCACAAAGTGCTTAATATTAGTGATGGCGAAGTGAAGCATTCTGAATCAGCGAAGCTTTCAACACTATTGTATCGGAAAAAGGTTCATAAAGGCCTAAGTATACTTCTTTTTTTACGCGTACGTTAGCGTATGCGCACAGTCGTACACGCAGCCTTGCAAAGTATACTTCATTTGACGCGTACACAGACGTTCGACGCATGCGCTGTGCTCCAAATTGCAATACCTCTCCTGGCCTAGCGGGGCCCGTAGGGAGCAGTTATGAAGATTACAGTGTGACGAAGGACACGGAAGAAAAACTCATAGAAGTCCGGTAAGCACAGCGGAAAGGCTAGCCGTGACCAAATATTGCTGCAAACTACCGTTTGGGAAGCCGGACAGTGTCTGAGCTTATTCCGGAGGTGTGTGAAGCCATATGTTTATGTAGTTTTTCTTCGGCTACCTTGTAAATCGATACCCACACGGCAGCGTTTCCACCTTGTGGATAAACTTATTACTGCAAGAGAGTTTAGTGCGCATGTGCGACCTGCGCGTGGTTACAAAAATCCGGGGGTGCGCGTACAGTACGCGCGTACTATTCTGATGACGAAATTCGCGTCACGCGCACTGTACGCTGTCCCTCGCGTACGCGTACAAAGTGAAGAATACTTTGGCCTTTACTCAACGCTTTTTCAAAACGGTTCATGCTGTGGCCATCTAGTGGTCATAAAAATGAATAACACCTTCCAAATGTTCCATTGCAGATGCTGGTTTCACATCTGGTTCTATAAATTATTCTTTATTTTATTGTATATAAATAATGGTCATTGTCAAAGTCATTCATTTGTGTCGGTGTACTGCCACTAAAATAAGTAAAATTAATAAACATAAATTATAAATTAAATCTGACATCTGATCTGTCTATTTGAACTCTGCCTCAGTCCTCAGTTATTTAATGGGCAAAGTTCATTTGAGCTTAATGTATAAATTATTTGCGATTTAAAAAAAGTAATGCTAACATGTTATAATGTTATAATGTAAAGGAAATGGCGCTGAGGTTCGCTTCATTTGAACCAGACACTGAAGCAGTCACGTGGTTTCCAGGCGAATGAAGCTTCGGACGTCATAGATCACGTGCTTTCCTCAAAACGAATCAAGCTCCGATACAGTGCTTCAATGTGAAATGTGTTGTTTTTTTTATGCAAGCTTCGAAGAACGTCACTACTGAATATTGTACGGAACACAATTACAACATTACAGTACATTGCATTTAAGTAAAAACAAACCTGTTAAAATGTTAAAGAGCACAAATATGACTTTAAATGACACTGCAGAAGTTATAATATCAGTGGGTATATCAGTATTGTTATATCAAATAAACTAAAACTATTAAAATTTTGGGTATATCATCGTATTGCTATTCTACGCACACAATATCTAAAGCGCATGCACACAGATAAATGCGTGAACTCTGCGCGAATACTGAATTGAGCTCTCCTCACTTTTTGGATGAATAAATACTGACAAAACTATATCAAAATGCATGTTTTGGCTAATATCCTTGTAAACAGTAGGTTAAGAAAAGCATATGTCTTAATGTAAACAGTGGAGAAAAAAAGCACGTGTATCAGTATATTAAATCTGTGCTTTCGTTCTTAAAATGAAATAAAACTAATAAATCTAATGCTGTCAAAGAAAAATACAAGTGCTCACTGCTCCTGACTAAATAACCTTTATAACATCAACAAGTATTCATTTACAGGCTATTTAATTTATACAGTGAAGACTATGCAGTTATTTTACATTTGATTATTACATTTCTGTAGCGTACCTGAAAATGTATTTTAGACTGAGCTGAAAAGCACTGTTTATTGAACTTGTATTTTCTGCTATTGCTTGTAATTTGGTTATCTGTAGAAAAGAGCCCATAGTAGCATTTTTAGATTAATGTTCATGTTATATATTTTTGGTTGCATTTGTGAGTTAATAAAAATGTAGATGGTTGTTTAACATAGGTATATAATATGATAATATCGATCAATATACTCCTGTATCGTATCGTATAATTATTTGAGGTATCGGCAAATATCGTTTTGCTGGGTATGAGAATCGATATCGAATCGAATCGTGACGAACCATCCGATTTACACCCCTATAAAATATGTCTGTGGATTGAATTAAACTAAATAAATTAAAATGACATGTAAATATAAAAACTCAAAGAAAGAATTATATCAAGTTGAAGCATTGAAATTACTAACTATAAAACTCTTTAAATCAGTTTTACTATTTAGGTTTAATTTATTTTTATTTCAGTTTTAGATCACTAAAACCAAAATAAAATTAATTAAACCTTAATAGTAACATTTAAAAATAACAAAAAATAATAAAAACATAACAAAATTACCTTAAAATATAAAAAGTACACATCTAAACATTAATAAAACTATAATATTGTATACATAAATCTAAAATAACACTGTGGAGCAGTATTTCATTTGAACAAGTCTGGGCTTGACTTTAACTCTTTCTTTGTTTTTTTTTGTAGGTTTTCCAGGTTCGGAAAGTATCTGGTGCAGAATCAGGAAAAATCTTTGCAATGAAAGTCTTAAAAAAGGTTAAGCAAATTCCTTAAATTTGAATGCATTCATTTACATTTGTGGCAGTGTCTCAATGTCACTCTTTTCTGCTGCTTGTAGGCTATGATTGTACGGAACGCCAAGGACACAGCGCATACTAAAGCAGAGAGGAACATCTTAGAGGAAGTCAAGCATCCTTTCATCGTTGATCTAATCTATGCCTTTCAGACGGGCGGCAAGCTTTACCTCATCCTTGAATACCTAAGTGGTTCGTGAATCAAGAACAACCTTTGTCTCGGAGATGGATAACTACTCATTCTTTCTGCTGTCCTTCTGTTGCTACGGAATACATTCTGTCCTTGGAAGCATTCCTTCTGTGAATGTTTTTATTATTTGTATAGAGGGAATTTATTTTAACATTTTAAGAAATGCATAAACTAAATTATGCAATGCATTAAAAGCACGTTTTTTTACAAAGTTAACTTTTTTTCATTTCTGTGCTGAAATGGTAAATTTGCAGTGTGCGACGGTTTAAGAGAAGATGTGGTGAAGCTTTACTAACAGTCCATCTGCGTTTTCTCTTAAAACTGTGGTGTTTGTGGTAAAAACCTTTTTTCTTTTGCAGGTGGGGAGCTTTTCATGCAGCTTGAGCGAGAGGGGATTTTCATGGAGGACACGGCCTGGTAAGAAAGGGCGATTTGATCAGTTTTGTGACTTTTAAAGCATAAACTTGCTACTTTAAACCTGAATTTTTAAACAATTTTCAAGCACACACGAACACTGACACATGCATAAAATAGGCCTTACATTCAACATGAGATGAATGAAGATCATCAGAATGATGCTCAGGGCTTTTTACACGCAGCTTTTACTTGGCTGAAATCTCTATGGCTCTCGGACACCTGCATCAGAAAGGCATCATCTACAGAGATCTCAAACCTGAGAACATCATGCTCAATAACCAAGGTTTGGCTGCTGCTTTTTGTAGTTTAGAAAGAACTAAATCTGAAACTGAACTGAGAAATCGAATAATCTGTGTTTTATCTTATCACAGGACATGTAAAACTGACTGATTTCGGGCTGTGTAAGGAGTCCATTCATGACGGCACAGTGACACATACTTTCTGTGGCACTATTGAATACATGTGAGATGTTTAAAGAAACCTTAACATCCTTGTGATGTCCAAGTAGCTAATTTCCTGTTTTGCAAATGCCTCTCTTCATTGCCTGACGTGCCCGTGTGACATGCATCTAGATGAATTCTACAGTAGTGTGAGACGTTTCTTTATTTCAGGGCTCCAGAGATCCTCATGAGAAGCGGACACAATCGGGCTGTTGACTGGTGGAGTCTGGGGGCTTTGATGTATGACATGTTAACTGGAGCAGTGAGTATAGACGTCCTGGGAATTTATCATAGTGTAGCGCAATATAGCCTGCAATACTTTAATTTGGCTTTTGTATTTACATTCTGGAAGTTATGTATTTATGTTTCAGAATTAATGTCAACAACCAGTTTCTGAACTAGACTAATTAAAAAAAAAAGTTTTTTTAAATTGGTCTTCCTAATTTAATTATATTTTTTGTTTTTCTAATTAATTTTTGATAGTTTACTGATTACTTAAATCAGCTAGTTATTTAGACAACACAGCATCTATCCATGGATTCTTTTTTTTTTTGTTAATTATTTTTTTCAAAAATAATGTGTGCTCTTGAAGTATTAGATTTTTATATATATATATATATATTATTTTTTTTTATAAATATTCTTATTCCGTAAATGTAATCGAATTGAATTCTGATTTCTAAAGACTGGTCAATACATATTTTTTTGTATTTTTTTTTGTCTCATAATTTCTTTTTCTAAATGAATTTCTATAGTTCATTTTCATTAATTGTCAACAATTAAAATATATTTTAAATAATTATTTTAGTGTAATGACAGTGTATAAGCCAGGCTAATTTTGAAATTAATGTCTCAAAACTAGTTCACTCAACGTTCTCACACAGTATAAATCGATTTAATAATAAAATACAGTATCAAAACTTTATTTGTCAGCAAGGTCTCTCACAATGGTGTTACTGTATTTGTGGTTCTTAGCATAAAAAAAGTTTAACCTTTGATCTAGTCAATTTAGAAGTTTAGTTTTTTTAAACATATTTTTTCCCCATTCAAGCCCCCATTTACAGGAGAGAACCGGAAAAAAACCATTGACAAAATTCTTAAATGCAAACTGAACCTCCCACCCTACCTCACACAAGAAGCCAGGGACCTTCTTAAAAGGGTAGGTGTACACCTATTTTATTTTTCCCAGTAATACACTTATTTTGTGTTGTGTAATTGATGTTTTAATAAGTCTTATTCTGTCATGTTGTAACAATAATTTTACTGTGTTCAGTTACTGAAAAGAAGTGCCTCATCTCGGCTTGGGGCTGGACATGGAGATGCAACAGAAGTACAGGTCTGTTTTCATCAACATTAATGTTAAAGGAACACTCCATTGTTTTTGGAAATAGGCTCATTTTACAACTCCCCTAGAGTGAAACAGTTGAGTTTTACCTTTTTTGAATCCATTCAGCCGATCTCCGGGTCTAGCACTTTTAGCTTAGCTTAGCATAGATCATTGAATCGGATTAGACCATTAGCATCTCACTCAAAAATGACAAAAGAGTTTCAATATTTTTCCTATTTAAAGCTTGACTCTTCTGTAGTTACATCGTGTACTAAGACCGACGGAAAATGAAAAGTTGTGATTTTCTAGGCCGATTTGGCTAGGAACTATACTCTCATTCTGTCATAATAATCAAGGAACTCTGCTGCCGTACCATTGGTGTAGCAGGCGCAATAAGACACAGCGCCTGAAAGTAGTCCCCAGCTATATCATAACTAGTTACCTAGCTGGGGACTACTTTCAGGTGCTGCGTAATATCATTACGCCTGCTGCACCCATGGTACAGCAGCAGAGTTCCTTGATTATTACGCCGGAATGAGAGTATAGTTCCTAGCCAAATCGGCCTAGTACACGATGTAACTACATAAGATTAAAGATTTAAATGGGAAAAATATTGAAACTCTGGTCATTTTTGAGCGAGATGCTAATGGTCTAATCCGATTCAATGATCTATGCTAAGCTAAGCTAAAAGTGCTACGGCTAGACCCGGAGATCGGCTGAATGGATTCAAACACGGTAAAACTCAACTGTTTAACTCTAGGGGAGTTGTAAAATGAGCCTATTTCCCAAAAAAGTGGAGTGTTCCTTTAATGTCAACATCTTAACCCTGTAAAGCCTGGCATGAAATATGTCAAAATAATATTTTGGTATTTAGAAAAAATATTGCAGTTGCTGTAAACCCACGTTGCTTCCATCTGGTAATTGTTCATCTTGAACTATTGCCAAGAATATAAGCTATTCTTGTATTTACTGTATACAAATCTGTAAAGATTTCCAAGCATAAAGACATTCATCCCATGACCTGAAAAGAAAGTTATACTTGATGACCTTTTACTTGCTAAAAAAGCATAAACTGTCAATCAGATGGAAGGCATGTAGTAGATTGTGTACAACAGGTTTTTCAGCAAGTTTTGATCATATTGATAATTTCCAGGCCTTAAAACATGTTTATCAAATGAAAAAAAGGCTTTATAGAGTGAAGATGGTCTTTCACTATTGATTTTCTGGTGGTTTTAATGTTTAACCAGACTTCAGATTTCAGAAATAAGTGCTGGGTTTTAGTTTGTGATTTAATTAGCTTGAATTTGTCTTCTAGACTCATCCCTTCTTCCGACACGTTAATTGGGATGACCTTCTCGCGCGTAAAGTAGAACCACCATTCAAGCCTTTCTTGGTAACTACAGTCACTTTTTGTGGTGTGTTCCGTAATCTTATGGTTCAATTGAGTATATATGAATTACTTGACCCGATGTCTAATTTCGACAGCAATCTGCTGATGACGTGAGCCAGTTTGATTCAAAGTTCACCAGCCAGACTCCTGTTGACAGTCCTGATGACTCCACACTGAGCGAAAGTGCAAATCAGGTCTTTTTGGTAAGGCAGCCAAGTCATGATTTCACCATCCTGCTTAGAGAAATTTCTGGGGCTTATCTTTTCTTCTAATTCTTGCAGGGTTTTACCTATGTAGCTCCATCTGTGTTGGAAAATATAAAGGAAAAGTGCTCAAAAATTCGTTCACCGCGCAGGTTTTTGGGAAGCCCTCGCACACCTGTCAGGTAATCACAGTTTTTGACTTGTAAAATATATATATATTTTTTTAAATAAAATTAAAAACCATTTGTATCTCATCTTTCAGCCCGGTTAAGTTCTCAGGAGATTGTTGGCCACGAGGTCCCACTTTGCCCGGATTCTCCATCCTCCAGTCCCCCACAGAGCTCGCTATGGAAGTGTCCACCATCGATCAGATGGAGGTCCAGGCTAGTTCCGAGGCCACCGCCCCTCTTCCCATCAGGCAACCCACTGGCTCCAACGTGGGCCAGTTTAAGCAGCAGGCCTACCCCGTGATCTCCAAAAGGCCAGAGCATCTACGTATGAACTTATGACCATTAGTCCAACTTAGAGCTTTCCTTTGCTTTCTCTATTTCTTGAATATGGACACTTGGGGAGAAGAAAGCTCCCCACCGTCTCTACCATCTGCTATATACTCTCCTTCACATGTGATGAGCATGTGTCTTTCACTGAGTTTGAGAAACTGCTACAGTTCCTCGCATCCCAAAACCTCAGAGCGCATTCTTCGATGATTCCTGGCATTATATATCAAATGGATTATCAGGATTGGGCCTTTTTTTGGATTATCAACTTTTTTTTACATGATTTTACCATAAAAGGAACATCAAACAAACAAAAAAAAGACACTATTTGCAAATGTACAGATGAGTTGATGATCCCCGCAAGATGATCAAGTGATGTTTCCAGTGGGATGCTTTGAGTTTTACAGTATTTCCGAGGAAAGCTGAATCGCTTTCCAGCTATTGAACAATTGTACAAATCATTGTGGATTGCAGAATGAGAGGCGTTTTGGGAGTTTCGCTCAGTGGAGGTTCGCAACCTGACATAAGTCTTATACATTTTTAAATGAGCGTATCCCACAGTGCTGTATAGAGGATGGATAAATACACAAGCCTCAATAAAAACAAATACGTTGACTTTGGAAATTTTATTATGTGCTGGGTTGTCAAATTAAGTTGGAGAGTTTGTGATTTCACAAAAGGATGTATATTAGAAGATCTTGCATTCATACAAAACGCTACCATTCAAACGTTTGGGGTTGGTATAGTTTTTAAAAGACATTTCTTAGGCTAATCAAGGCTGCATTTATTTGATCAAAAATACAGAAAAACAGTAACATTATGGAATATTATACTGTTTTCTATTTAAATATATTTTATTCCTGTGATTGTGAAATTTCAGTCTTCATGATCGTTCTAATATGCTGATATTCTTATCAATGTTTAAAACAAACAATGATACAAATGTTTTTTTTCAGGACTTGAATAGAGCATTTATTTGAAACAAATCTTTAACATTCTAAATGTCTTTACTATCACTTTTGATACATTTAATGTGTCTTTGCTGAATATAATTATTAATTTCTTTAACAAAAATAATCTTACAAATGCTGCATTTTAGAATGGTAGTATACATAAGAAAATATATGAATGCAATGATCGCTTTTTCAGTCTTACGCCTTTTTAAAGCAAATTGGAAGTTAATTGGAAAAAAAATCAGAAAAGGCTGACTTTACAATAAGGTTAAATTTGGTATCATTGGTTAATGCATTAAGTATCAAACTTTGAATGACAAGTACTTCAATCTAGTTTAATAGATGCTTTAAATTTTACATCTTAAAGTTGACAAAATAAATTGACATTATTTAAATGCATATTATGAACAATATTTTATATAAAAAAGTATTTTTTAGTTCAAGATGGCTAATGCTTTGACTAATATGAACAACATTTATGTAAAGTACAACAAAAAGTTTGCATAAAAATGTTTTGTAGATCAGTGGTTAACTTCTATTTTTAACTCCAAGGTCCCTCCATTGTACTCAACAGTATTTGAAGCCCCCGTGAACTTTCTATAATTTTTTTTTCAAGCTCAAAAATATTTTGCTGACAATTTACAATTGATTAAATACTTCGGTAGCACTTTATTTTACAGTACGTGTACTTCCCTGGTACATACATGGTAAATACATTGTACCTACAGGCAAATGAGTGGCAACACAAGGTACTTACCTGAAGTGTATGTACATGGTAACAAGTAAGAAACACGGCTGTAATTAACAGTCGTACATGCATTGTAATTAGTTTGTACATACAGACAAGTGTGGGTAAGAACGGTCACTTACAGGTAGTGCCTGTACATGGTAACTAATTATATACTTTACTGTACTTACTAATGTATATGCATGGTAAACATGTAGTACTTATGGACAAGTGGGTACAAACAAGCACATCCTTATTGCTTTCCACAACAGTGCTTACAAAGTTTGAAGAACTGTGTAATATTTATGTAAAATGGTGCACTTTATTTTACAGTCCTATTTCCATATACTTGCTATGGAAGTACTGGTGTATGTACCTATTAATTAATGTACAGAATAAGTTATGCGGTACTCAAGTTGGAGGGTAAAAACATGGACCAAGGTACTTATTGAGTAATTGATGGTGGGTGCCAGTTTCGACTTTGGAAGTTGGTTGGGAGCACGGCAGTAAACACTGCATAGTGTTAATACTTAGCAGGCACAGTCCTTTTAAATAAGGCTTTTGACACATGACAAACAAGAGTTGCAAGTGCAAATACGAGTCCGGCAGCTACTGTATAATTCCTAAATAAAATCGGTCTACACACATAATTATTAGGAATGTACATCATCAAAAATCCCTATTGGAGCAATTAGTTAAAATAATCAGTGTCGTTAAAGATAAGGCAAGTTAACTGCAATGGCACCTACCATCAACAATTACTAAAGTACCTTGGTCCATGCCCCCCCCCCCAACTTGAGTATCACATAACTTATTCTGTACATTAACTAATACACCAGTACGTACATAGTAAGTATATTGAAATACCATTTTACATAACCTTAACACAGGAATTACCAGTTCTTCAAACTTTGTAAGCTCTGTTGTGGAGAGCAATTTCAGCATTAACAGTCCTACACGACCAATTGAACAGGAATTACCACACTTTGTCCTCTTTGTAAGGTAAGGTTAGAACTTACCAAGGTACCGTATAACCAAGTAGGTATTGTATTTGTTACCACATAATACCATATACCAAGTACGCCGTATGTGTTTATGTACATAATTAGTATGCACAGTAATGTGTCTTATTAGTTAAAATATACGGCTACTGTAAGGAAGTGCCTGTTTGTACCCACTTGTCCTACTGGTGCCATTATATACATTACAGTACAGCATAAAAATAAGTAATTAGTGACCATGTACAGGCACTACCTGTAAGTGACCGTTCTTACCCACACTTGTCTGTATGTACAAACTAATTACAATGCATGTACGACTGTTAAGTACAGCCGTGTTTCTTATTTGTTACCACGTACATACATTTCAGGTAAGTGCCTTGTGTTACCACTCATTTGCCTGTAGGTACAATGTATGTACCAGGGAAGTACACTTACTGTAAAATAAAGTGCTACCAATACTTCAGTGCTTGGCTTAACTAGAAAAAAGTATTTTTAATATGAATTGTCCATGGAGTATTGCCCAAGGTCTATAAATCACACTTTTAAAATGTCATATATCCAGATTTTCCAAGACTTGTGGGAACTTAATAACTATGGCTCGTTTGACTTATTTTAATGCTTGTTTTGTCTTACTCAAGACATTTTTAGGCCCTTTTGTTGAGAAACACGATGCACTCTGCAACACACTTTATGTTAATAACTAGGTTCTGTCTTTTCAAATAGAGATGATTAATGTCTGAACTTAATGATGTTTAGCTGATAGAAATAATTTCAATATGAACGCTCATGCAGATACGTTTAAACATTTTTCCCTCAGGATGCAGGGAAAGTCCCAATTTCAGTTATGATCTAAATTAGTCTAGGGAAGACCGCAACAGAAATAAATTGTTGGCGGTGAGACACTGTGCGACAGCTCCAGACCCAGAAAAAGCTACAAGAACCCAAACAACCACGGTCACGTGCAGCAAAAAGTGAAGTTTTTATTTACGGTCTAAACAAAGTAGTAGCAAAAAGGATATTACTTCAGAAGGGGGCAAGGCCAAAATAACAAACATAAAGAATCTAACTAATAACCCAACTGACTAAGCTTCAAAAGAAAAGAAAAGACAGCAGATTAAACTAACTCCCTAGACTAACATAAACAGGAGATAATAGGTAATACAATACAAAATGGCACCCACCTTCCTACTAAACCCAAAACAAAAGACACAAATTAAAGGCTAATATTTGTAACGGGCAACTGAAGTTAACACTCACTTCTCTCTAAATTAAGTCTGTCTTAGCTGTAATCAATGAGACAAAAGACAGAAACTCTACTTCAACATTCTCAACACAATTGAGATAAAGGCACACCAAATCACCACACTAAGTCTTCACACTGATTTCTGGAGTTTAAGGACGAGATCTCAGCCGTCGCACACCATCCAGCCACCACCAACCACTGGTCTGAGGGTAACTGTAGTTTAAATACTCTCTTCTCTCATCACTCAATCACAGCAGAGCTCTTAATTAACCTCAGGTTCTGCAGGGAGAGAGAGAGAAAACAAGGCACATAATTCCCACAACGGAACCTTACGGCTCAGGACGTAACACCCCCACCACCAAAGATTATAACCACCCATTGGTTATAAGCACAAAAGTACAAAACACTCAGTAACCATCCAAGGTATGAACTCTAGACAGGGCATCTGCAATGATGTTGTCAGCTCCTTGTGACGGATGTCAAGATGGTATTCCTGTACAATTAAAGACCATCGCATTAAACGTTGATTAGTGTTAGACATATGATTTAGAAACACCAACGGATTGTGATCAGTATACACCAGAATTGGGGCATCACTTCCACCCAGGTAGACTTCAAAATGTTGGAGGGCTAATAACAAAGCTAGAGCCTCCTTCTCGATTACATTTCGCTGACACTTGTTGAATTTCTTTGAGAAAAACGATACAGGATGGTCAATTCCGTCTTCATCCTCTTGCATCAGGACCGCCCCGGCTCCTACAGCACTGGCATCAACCTGCAGTTTGAATTGCTGAGAGAAATGTGGTGCAGAAAGAACAGGTGCTGTACAGAGGAGATCTTTTGCAGCACTGAATGCTTCATGCACTCTGGAGTCCACACAAACTTCCTGGAGGTGCTTAAAAGATCAGTAAGAGGACTTTTGCAACTTCCTGGAGGTGCTTAAAAGTTGTCTAAGGGAGTAAGAGGATTTGATTATGATGCAATTGCAATGCTAAAACCTTATTAGAGTTGTTCAGGGAGACTTAAATATTTGATTATGATGCAATATAATGCTAAAACCTTATTTGTTCTATATTTTTCAGTGGTGGTAACATTTGTGTCGTAATAGCCCTGACTACATCACGTCTGTGCTCTTCTAAAGCATCGTCTAAGCATCTGGTGTCTGTAACATTTGTGTCGTAATAGCCCTGTATTTATAAGGATGTATTACTACATCATGGCATTGACTGGCTGGGTCAATGCTAGTTCTGCATAAGCAGCTTGTCTGAGCCAATCAAAGAATGCTTTCTTCATCTGCAGAGGCCACTGTCCTGCGTGGAGACTGATGAGGAACAAATGGCATTGACTGGCTGGGTCAATGAGTTCTGAAAGAAAAGCGGCCCAGAATTCACCCTGGCCATCTCAAGGTAATATTTATGCCTTTTCAGCAACAGCTGTGTTGTTGCTTTGAATGCTTTCTTCAAGAATCACGTGGATGGCTGATGAGGAATTCTTGGTTGCATACAAATGTGATTCCCTATTTAAATTTACAGCATTTAACAGAGGAAGTACAATCTGGGGTCTGTCTCTGAGAAACAATGTTGAACACAGTTGTCTCATCTGTTTTCCAGGGGATTCCCTAAAATTTACAGCATAACGGAAATAACTGTCTGTCTCTGAGAAAGCAGATGTTGAACATCAGTTAGCAGGACTAACCGTTTTAACAGCACTGAATGATTCACCCATGTTAAGAACAGTCAGCTGGGGCTGCTTTTGCTTTCAAACTTGCGATGTGGTGCGGCAGCATGAGGTCTTTTTGAAACCTCCATTTGCCAGTTTAACAGCTCTAAATGTTCTCCTATAATGCCTGATGAGGTTAGAGAACACCTGACAAGAGATCAGAGACCATTCCTTCATCCAGAATCACTCCAGACCCTTTAGATTCCCAGCTCCATGATGGTGCTTCTTCTCTTCAGTTCACCTCACTCTTTTTCTATAGGGTTCAGGTCAGAGGACTGGAATGGTCATAGCAGAAGCTTGGTTTTGTGCTCAGTGACCCATTTTTGTGTTGTTTTTGAGGTTTGTGTTTGGATTATTGTACGGTTGGAAGATCCAAACATGGCCCATTATAAGATTTCTAACAGAGTCAGTCACTTATTGATTTTTTTTATCTGTTGGTATTTGATCGAATCAGTGATGCCATGTGTCTAAACAAGATGTCCAGGACCTCCAGCAGAAATATAGGCCCACAACATCAAAAATACAGCAGTATATTTCATTGTACACATGGGGTACTTTTTATCCCTGTGTTCACCAAACCCATCTTGAGTGTTTGCTGCTAAAAAGCTAATTTTTTAATCTCTTCTGACCATACAAGCCAGTCCCATTTGAAGTTACAGTCGTGTCTGATAACTGAATATGCTGGAGTTTGTTTTTTGGTGAAAGCATTTTCTTTTTTTTTTTTTTTTTCTTGAAACCCTCCCAAACAACATGTGGTGATGTAGGTGCTGTTTGATAATTTTTTTAAGGTTTTCTGACCCCGAGACTCAACTATTTTCTGCAATTCTCCAGCTGTTGTCATTGGAGAGTCTTTAGCCACTCAAACTCTCCTTCTCACCGTGCATTAGGACGATATAGACACACGTCCTCTTCCAGGCAGTTTCGTAACATTTTATGTTGATTGGAAATTTCTTAATTATTGCCCTGATGGTGGAAATGGGAATTTTCACTGCTCTAGCTCTTTTCTTAAAGCCACTTCACTAATTTGTGAAGCTCAATTATCTTTTGCTGCACTTATTGTGATGGATGATTAAAGGAATTTGGGCTTTGTTTCCCTCCTATTTATATTTCTGTGAAACAGGATAATTTCATGTTCATAATCACGCTGGTGTGCTCTCAAGAATTTCTAGGGGTACCAATAATTGTGTCCAATGTGTATTTGAGAATTTTGTTTATTTAATAATGAGATTTCCCCCAATTTTCAATTGTTTTAGTTCAATGAAATGTCAGATTTTTGTGATGAAAAAAATTGATCAAAAGGATTAATAATGCAGGTTTATTTTCAGAGCCTTCTGTAATCATATTGATCATATTTAATCATATGACAGGGTACCAACAATTCTGACCAAGCTGCATTTTTTACTAAATACAGGAAAAAAAAAAAAAACTAATTACAATGTAATGTCAGGCACGAAATACTACAATGTAAAATCGGTTTTCTATAATGTATTAAAAATGTATTTCTGTGATGGCAACACTGAATTTTCAGAATCATTAATTCTTTAGTTTCACATGATCCTTAAGAAATCATTCTAATATGCTGATTTGCTGTTCAATTATTATTGGTGATCAGTTATTAATAATGGTTATTATTATCATTGCTAAAAGTAGATTTTGCTGCTTAGTATTTTGTTGAAACCATGATACATCTGTATACACCACACACACACACACACACACACACACACACACACACACACACACACACACACACACACACACACACACACACACACACACACACACACACACACACACACACACACACACACACACACACACACACACACACATCACACACACACACACACACACACACACACACACACACACACACACACACACACACACACACACACACACACACCGACACACACACACACCACACACACACACACACACACACACACACACACACACACACACACACACACACACACACACACACACACACACACACACACACACACACACACACACACACACACACACACACACACACACACACACACACACACACACAAACACCCCACACCACACCTACACCAAACACTCACACACACACTCACTCAGCACACACATAAACACACACATACACATTATACAAAGTACACACACACACACACACACACACACACACACACACACACACACACACACACACACACACACACACACACACACACACACACACACACACACACACACACACACACACACACACACACACACACACACACACACACACACACACACACACACACACACACACACACACACACACTTTTTTAAGTCCCTCTAGCTTACCAAGGCTGCATTTGTTTGATCATAGTTTAAAAATACAGTAAAAAAAAGCAATTGGAATGATTTATGAAGGATCGTGTGACACTGAAGACTGGAGTAATTATGCTTAAAATTGAGCTTTGCTATCTTTAACTTTCATCGTGTGGAGAAAAAATACAGTGATAGTGAACGTTGTCTGAAGCCGTCATCTGTGTTGTAGTAGAGCGCCTCTAGAGGGCGACAGAACACTGAATGCACTTCATCATCTGAGGAAGAGAAGACGAGGAAGAAGCTGTCAAAACACTGCAAGGCCGTTTGAGTCGGCATTTAAACATGAATTGGTTATGGTCCAAATTTGCACCTTACATTCATTACATATGCTGTTAAGGTAAGTTGGTTTTAATTAAATAATATTTTTGACGACATTTTTTAACAATTACGAAACGCCAGCTTGATACCCATCAAAACATACAGCAACGTAATTATATAACGTTACAGGTGAAGTCACGATGCCTTGATTTGTCAAACTAGTCTTTTCTATTAACCTTGATATTTTGTGTGTTTTAATAATATGCACAATATTACAGTATTCAAGTGAATTTTATATCAAATCGATAGTTGCACATTGATCATTAGACAGACCTTATAAACAATTGTCATGGTAACCATAGTCTCCTCTAAAGTAGTTTCTCTAGTCCTTGTTACTTGTGTAAAACAAGGTTAATTCAATACTATATTCTATTTTAACAGTTATATAATTGTTTAATTTCTTATTTTGATGTCAGTTGTGGATACTGTCAAGTTGCCACAGTTTTAATGCATTTTAAAAACAATGTTCAAATACTAGTCCATATGTTTGGTTTCTCTTGAACCGATTCTCAAAGAGACAGTTCACCCAAAAATGAACAATCAGTTATCCTCACTGAATTATATCTCTAGTATAGATGAGTGGTCATCCCTCATGTTCTACCAAAACCAAATGACTTTGCTTTCTTCTGCGTAAAATGGATGAAGATATTTGAGAAATGTTCATTCAATGGAAGTCAATGGGAACCAGAATTATTTGGTTGGTCTGTCTTTCCATTTTCCTTCACAGGAGTACGTAAATCTCTGCAATGTCTCAGCCTGAGCATCTCAACGTGAGCCCCTGGGGCTTGTTTGAGTTTTTGGTCCAGAGGAGGCTGCTTGGTTTTGGGGCGCTGCTGGCCTGGATGGTCTTGTTCCACCTGCTGGTCAACGTTTGGCTCCTCTGTGTCTTCACAAGCCTCTTAGTGGTCTTAGGTGGTTGGTTTGGTTCCCAGGCTGTTCTGGACTCAGACAGCGTTGTTCACCTAGAGCGCTTTGTTAGGCTGGAGGAGATCCCGCACAGTGCCGAGAGCGAGCAACAACTGGAAGATGAGATCCAGAAGACAGTCGGCAAGATCATACGTGATTTTGTCACCTCGTGGTACAGCACCGTTTCCAAAGAAAAAGAGTTTGAGGATGAGGTGCACAATGCCATGATCTCCATGGCATTGGCGCTGAAGGGTAGAGCGGCAAGAGTTGACAGGAAAGCTTTATCTCAGAGCGTTTTAGACCTGTCTGGATGCCACCTTCAGTGTTATTTGAGTGCCAAGGAAGCCATTAAACATCAAGAGGTGGACAAAGATGGAGATCTCTGGGAGGCGTACAGCAAACTCTGCCCTCCTCATCCCGCTCTTCAGAGCTCTGCTGTCGAGGTGAATTATGTACGGGCAATTGTAGATCTGCTTCTCCATGCTCTTGTACCTCCTCCACATTTAGAAACCCGAACAGGTCGATTTGTGGTTGGCGAACTTATAATGTGCAACGTTCTGCTCCCTTTAATTGCAAAACTGTCTGACCCAGACTGGCTAAACATGTTGATTGTAAGCATCTTCACTAAATCCAGCGAACCAGCCCCAGTGCCAGAACCAGTAGAAGTTCAAGCTCCACCACAAGTTGTATCTCCTCAAGAAAACACACCTCAAGAGCTTGAAATTCCTTCGCGTTCTGGCCCTAAAAGTCACCCCAGAGACCACTACAGCAATGGAGGCCCCAACACCAGAACTGGCATCTTATGATGTTATTGACTCCGCTGATCTTTATTCTCCACACAACCTGGAGGAAGACGAACCACGGTCGATCAAACCGTTTCCGTTGGGTTTAAGCCCCAGGGATTATCTGAGACTCTGTAAACTCAATCCGTTCTATCAAGAAACCGACTCTGATTTGGAATCTCCTCAAATGGATTTCAAGCGGAGCTCCCTAGAATCGCTGGTTCTGATTGGTTCAGAGGAGACCCTTTCTGAAAGACTTGCCGAATGCAGCACTCCAGTTGATGCTGTGTTAGACCTCGAGGATGAACTTGCAATTTACACCAATATGACAGAGAAGGAGCTATCGGTACATTCCGCTAGTGTTCCCGAGGAAGAGCCAGCAAGCTTTTACACTCTCCAGCCACTGGAGAAGAGTAACTCGAGTGCAGACCAGCCAGGCCTGGTGAACCCAAGTGAGCTGTCTTTGACCGCACCCGTCCAGGCTTTTTCACCAGCTGGGATGGCATCCCTGGCACCTTTCAACTTCGAGCCCCTCAGCAGCCCAGAGGGTCCGGTCATTATCCAGAACCTCCGCATCACTGGCACCATCACTGCTAAGGAGCACCGAGGCACTGGCTCACATCCGTACACTCTCTACACTGTAAAGGTGAATTGATTCTCACTTTTCTCTGTTAAATCATGTTTGTTAAGTTATCAAGTTAGTTCAATCGTGGTTGAAGTTTACCAAAATTGGCCGATATTTGATATTTAATAGTTCACACAAATTTCTCCGAATTTTACATTTAGATTCCCTTTGCCGTCATCTAACGCATACACAAAGTTAATCTTTAAAACATGACTAATTTCACTGTTAAACATAATCTTTGGCAATTTTTTTAATTAATATATTTCCTACCTTTTTTCATATTAATATCAATATATTATTATTTATGTTAATATGTTCAGAATATAATTTTATAATGTTTTGCTGCCTAAATTCATGTGAAATATTCAAAGGAGTTGATTTTAGTTTGTAGTATTTTTTTTTAATTTAATTTACACTACTGTATAGAATTGTAATATTGTACACAATATTTAGACAAAATGTTATAGAATTTTAATATTTTTCAGTCAGACATAAATATTATTATATCTAACAGAATTTTAATATCAGTCCATCTCTGGAGTGCCTTGACTGTAATTTTAGTCTCTACACTTTTTTATCATGTTTCTGTCTAATTTAACAGTTTCTTTAAATAAAAATGGTATATATATATAAATGCTTCACAATATCACATTTTATTTTAGAGTCATATTTTAGCCCTTAATGAGCACATTGTAGGGAAAAATCTCACTATTCATGCAACTCTGTAGTTCTTTCTCGTAGGATATTCTGTAAAGCTTTAGTTATTAATATTAACCAAGAGAACGAAGTGTTGCAAAAAGTCATTATAATACGATTGCTTCATAAAGATGTGTTTGTCTTGCAGTATGAGACAGCCATAGACTCTGAGAATCCTGAACCTTTGCAGCCCATGGCCTATCACACCGTCAACCGACGCTACAGCGAATTCCTCAACCTTCAGACCCGCTTGGAGGAGAAACCAGAATTACGCAAGATTCTTAAAAGTGAGCAGAGTATATTAGTCATGTCAGTTTCACAGCTTTCCAAAACACTGTTTTAATGATCGTCTTGTTCTGTTAACTGTAGATGTGAAAGGACCAAAGAAAATATTTCCCGAGCTTCCATTTGGAAACATGGACAGTGACAAAGTCGAGGCCAGGAAAGGTCTTTTGGAAACATTCCTTAGAGTACGTTATTTGAATGCATAACATTAATATATTTAATGTTAGTATTCAATCCCACACAACTTTTTGTAAATGTTTATTCATGTTTTCTTTAATTACAGCAACTTTGTGCCGTTCCTGAAACGGCCAACAGTGATGAAATGCAAGAATTTCTCGCTCTAAACACTGATGCAAGAATAGCCTTTGTGAAGAAACCCTTCATTGTTTCACGCATTGACAAGGTACTTTTAAGAATGCCCATTGTATGTTTTGACTGAAACACTTCACATAATTGTTTTTATGACTTTGCAGATCGTGGTGAATGCTATAGTGGACACCCTGAAGACGGCCTTCCCTCGCTCAGAACCACAGAGTCCTACTGATGAAATAGATGCAGAGCCTGATGGGAAACTGTCCACTGACAAAAAATCCAAGTACAGGAGGAGAACTGCTTGTTTTTCTAAATGTTTATAGCTGTATATAATTTCCTGTATGACTAATACACGTTTCATTTCTAGGTCTCGAATGAGGTTCTCTAGTAAAATGTCCCCTGCTCTCCACGTCTATGACATGAAACCCAAAGTGCTTTACTGCTTTGATGAAAGCAGCTCTGTAAGTATCCGTCATCAGTAATTGAGTCTTTTTCAATGCACCATAAGAAGGAAGTGAATGAGAAATAGAAAATCGCCTTTGTTCATTTCCACTCTGCTATAGTCTCTGTGATCCTGAAGTTTTTCTGCTCATCAGCAACACAGGGAATATGCATTGATTTGTTGTTGTTGTTACAGGTTTTCAATGGCTTCTCGTTGAATGAGCTGGAGAGCTTCATCTCAGAGAAGGAGTGTTTTGAGGCTAAAGCAGGGTTTGATGCCGAGTCAGAGAGAAGTGGAGGACCTAAATGGGATATGAACACATGCGCATGTGCTAAAGCACAGCTACAGAATGCACCCGCCTTCAGTGACTCTGGTAATGACTCTTGTATAAGATAAATAATTATTATTAGTTCTTGAGTTCAACTCAGTGATGTATTTATCAGTTCACTCAAGGGGAAGGTTTCTCAAACAAGGACTTTTAATATAGTAGTACTAGTAGTAAAGAGGAAGGGATGATCACGCTCACTCGTGCTCTGCGATGCTGTTTGAGCACCACATTAAAAAACGTCAAAACGGCACTTATTGTTTGAATTTCCTGAAAAAGATTGACTAATTTATATAAATATATAAAAAAAATGCTGTATTTCGGTGCACATGTGTACCGAACTGAACATTTTCAGTACAAAAACATGTACTGTTACACCCCTAATATATAGTAAAGTGACATGGACCGGGGTAGCGTGATAATACATTTTTTGACAGGAATGAAAATAAGGCTGTGAGGGATAGAAGTGCACTGTGTTTTGTGAACTCTATCCCACACAAGCCTCATTTTAAAAACCTTTTTCCACTATTAAAAACCATTTGTGCAATGAAATGGTGGAGGATTTTAGAGGTTCTTCATGGAACCCTAGATGCCAGTATGTGTGTTGGCTAGGTCTGTAATATTATGTAAGTTAACTCTAGAGGGCAGCATTGTACTTTCATAATGTTGTCAAGTATCCCTTGCATTGATGAAAACCAGCTCTCATAGTTCTGTGCAGGAAAAAAATGAACAAAGTCATTTCACGTTCCATATTATAAAAACATGTCAGTGATTGGATCTGTGTGCGTTCATATTTAGTATTTTAGTTGTACTTGAGGACATGGAACATGCTGTTCTCTTATTCAATCGTTCTGGCAATCATTTTACAAACACGTTTTCAAAGATTCTGACCAGTGTCTCTTTCCCAGCTGTGACTGATGGCTTTATATTGTGTCTACCTGTGTGTTTGTACACAGCTTGTGAGATGGCTCTATCCGACCAGGCCCTGGATATCCTGTGTGTGCTCATGAAGGTTCAGTGGAGCTGGCTCTGCACAGAGAACGTCCAGAGGACTGTCAGACTGCTGTTTGGGACCCTCATTGAAAGGTGTGTGTCCACACCATTGATAGGACCAGATTGCGGTGTAATCAGTCTTTGGTAGCTTCTTGAATTCAATCCAGATTCACATAGCCAGTATTTGGATTAGATATCAAAGCTGAACCAACTTTTTGGCATTTCTGCAATTACTCTGTTGATGTTTCTTTGACTATGGAGAATGGATCAGACATGTTTTACCAGTATTAGTGCACAGATCGTTCATCCCTGCCGAGCAAAAGCTGAAAATGCGTTCATTTGTCTGCCTCTCTTTAATCAGCGGCCGAGAGATTTTAGAGACGTCCAACACATCTCATCTCTGATGTGGAAAGAAATGTTTTCAACTTAGTAAATGCCATAAATCTGGACCACATCTATACATTTAAAATAGATAATTGCATGAAGTGAAAAGTGGGACATTTCATTTGTGCTGATTTATTGATTTATTTATTTTAGATGACATTGACCTAAACCTAACCTGACCCTACCCCTAACCCTAGCCCATAACAAAGACATCTCAAACAATGTCACCTTTGAATTAAAAATTACATAACTGAGTGAATGACACTTAATGACAGTTGTCATAAACATGCATAAAAAACCTTCATATTCATGATGTGTAATGTGATGATTATGAAGGTGTCATGTCAGTCTTATGCACACCCCTTCAAGTAAAGTGTAACCAAAATATTAAGCAGCATAATTGTTTTCAACATTAATAATAATAATTGAATGTTTCTTGAGCAGATTTCTGAAGGATCATGTGATTCTGAAGACTGGAGTAATGATGCTAAAAATTCAACTTTGCAAATTTGCGGGAATAACATACATTTTACCATATGTGACCCTGGACCACAAAACCAGTCTTAAGTGTCATTTTTTCAAAAATGAGATTTATACATCATCTGAAAGCTGAATAAATAAGCTTTCCATTGATGTATGGTTTGTAAGGACAATATTTGGCTGAGATAGAACTATTTGGAATCTGAGGGCGCAAAAAAAATCCAAATATTGAGAAAATCGCCCTTAAAATTGTCCAAATGAAGTCCTTTGCGCAATGCATATTACTAATCAAAAATTAAGTTTTGATGTATTTACGATAGGAAATTCACAAAATATCTTCACGGAACATGATCTTTACTTAATATCCTAATGATTTTTTAAAATATATTTTTTTTGATCCATACAATGTATTTTCGGCTATTGCTAAAAATATGCCCCAGCGACTTAAGACTGGTTTTGTGGTCCAGGGTCACATATATTCAAAAATAAGTTATTTTACATTGGTAAAATAATTTCACAATTTTTTTTTTGCTGCTGTATTTTGATTAAATAAATGAAGCATTGTTAAGACTTTGAGAAAAACATTGAGAAATCCTACTGACCTCAAATTTTTGAATAGTAGTGTATAAATAACCAACTGAGGCTCAAAAGAGCCTAAAGACAGACACGGCCGACAGATGGATTGACTCAATGAGGTGTCACTGAAGGCATCACTCATTCCCTTCCCAAACTGCTGCACAATTACGTGATCGTTCTTATTTTTAACCATGAATATAAATACTTTATTAAACAAGTTCTGCAGAGCGGACCGATGACAACTTGATGTAGGAAGTGAGAACTGTGTGTTTTAAAGCTGTCAACAGGCGGCTTTCCTTCATCCTCTGCTCCACTTCTCTTGGAGTTAATTACAGTCATGGGACGTCCCGCTGAGCCACCTTCAGTTTCAGCTTGTTGCTGAAGCGTTCTGCTCTGCTTTAATTAAAGTGCTTGGTGTTTTTGCTACTCTGTTTAGCGATGACCGCATGTCTGTGGAGTGCAGATTTATCCCGCGGCACAGTAATGCCTTTCTAATGAAGAGAGGTTACCGAAACCTGGTGTTATAAAGGAGAGTTTTTTTCTTGGTTTCTTTGAAACCATCCCATCCGTCCTCGAGGATTCAAGCTGAAAGGTCAGGCCTCACATTAAATAGCACACGCAAGCCCTCAGCTCTATGCGCATCTGTTTTACAGATCCTCGTGTTGTGATGTCTAGCCATTTCAAATGACTCGTTTGTGAGGCGGGGTATTAAACACCTGCTAGCTGACCGGCTTCCTGCCATGTTTAGCTGAAGCTGGAGTGCTTTTCCTAAACAGTTGGACAGAGCCAGCGTCTCAAAGGTGTTTTTGTCAGTTCAAGTACAATGGATATTTGTTCTCTGTTTGAAATAAATGTTCACAATGGTGCTTTTCCCCCCATCCACTATTCTGCATGCTGTAGAACACATTTAATCTTCATTCTGCAGTAAACCAGGGGTCTTCAGCCTTGAGAACGTTGTGGTGGATCACAGAGGTGCTTGTCTAGTTCAATTGCAAAGTTTGCGTAGTTTAGCGCTTTTCGCAATGTGCTGGGGAAATCATCTGCTAGCCGCTACCTTCTCATACAGACCTGATCTGCTGATACATATTTGAGAAGCCAGACCACTCGCACTGCTCGCATCATTGCTATTTCATCTCATTCACTCACATATGCTCCTGTAGTCATTATCTTAAAATCTATAAATATGCACAGTATAATTAAACCCATTGGTAGTAGTATATATTTCTGGTCTTTCATAGTCACACCTGTTAACTGTAGATTAATGCAAAGATTGTAAAAAAAAATGTATATTGTATACAGTGTGGTCTTGGAAATAATTGATGTCTTAGTTTTATCATTAAAATCTGTCAGGATTAATTCTAATATAAGCTTGAATGCAGGATATAATGTCGTTAGATGAATACATGCTATAGATTAATTATTTTAAGCATACTAAACTCACAAGAATATTATATAATCCTGACAGAATAGAATGGTGAAACCAATACATCATATAAACTATATAGATTTAAAGAAGAAAAATCTAGAACTGGATCATCATTATTGCAGTAACTAACATTCTGTTATGTTATATTTTTGGCAATAATTATTTTAACCCTAACGTATGCAGTGCCTTTTTATTTCTCAAACAAACATGTAGGAAAACGCAACCCTGTATCTTCCAAGGAATTTTTTGTTGGCATTTTGTCCTATATTATGACCGGACAGATCAGAACTGACAGGGCTGACAAATCAATGTATCGCATCCAAAATAACAGTTTGTGTTTACCTAATATATGTGTGTGTACTGTGTATATATGTATATATATATAAATGCACACACATACATGTATATATTTAAGAAATTCAAGATTATTATTCAATTCAAAATTATTTCTATAGCACTTTTTAACGATACAATCGTTGCAAAGCAGCTTTACAGGAAATTAAGTTTCTGCAATAGATTTATATATTGCAGAAACTTAATATATTTAACTTATGGCAAAATTTGGTTAATTCTGTATACTGTCTGAGGGTTGGCTTCTTCTGAGGTATAAATACTGTAGATGTAATATATTTAAAACCTCTCTGCATTATAAATAAATGTAAGACATCTTTATATATTACATATATATATATATATATAGGTAAAGCATGGTCTGAGTAACCGTACAAGCTACAAACAAGATCAAATTAATTTCTTTGTAGATAATAAAACAGAAAAGATAAGAGGTGACATTTGATAAAAGAGCATACTAATGTAGCAGCAGACCCGTAGCTGACCTAAAAAAAATAAAGCAGTGATTTTGTTTCTGATTCTTGTGAAACTGGTCTATTGTACACCCAACGCTAAAACAAATACTAACCCCTAACCTACACTCTAACGTTACTCAGACCAGCTTGCGACCATAACTTGAATGTGCAAGGTTTCTGGTATCATCCACTTCCAGTTATTTCCAGGCTGTTATGCTGCTTGATTGCAAAGTAGTATTTATCATATCATTTTATTATCATAATAATACACACTGGTTTGTAGCGCACATAGTTTTACTATTACTGCACTGCTACTACTCTAATTATTAACCTATTGACATTTCCACTGCTCCAGAGTCCAGTAACAATGTCCTTTACTTCACTCTTTTTGATGCTTGGTATTGTACTTGATGTGAGGTGATGCAGCTATTCAGCCAGCCATTGAAACCCATTCCATGAAGCTCCCGCTGCACAGTTTTTATGTGCTGATATTAATGCCGAATCTTAAAATCTTCAGCTATGGAATCAACAGTGACTTTATATGGTCTTCCACTTTTTGGCTGAGTGGCTGCTGTTTCTAAATGCTTCCACTTTCCCATACTCTATGTAGCAAAATAAGGTGGAAAGCATTGGTAACACGTCTTAATCATGATCGGACCAAACTGTAATGTTTAGTGAACTCTGAATTGAATCCATGAAGTTTGAACTTTTCAGATGACTGCGTGTTTTAGTTTTACCAATGCAATTAGCTATGGGGTGGGATTTGCTCTTTAAAGATTTTGGGGAAAAACATCACGTGGACGTTCTGGATTGACTAACTTTGACTTAATGTTGTGTTTTTGCCAAATAATTTGTATTTTATTCACAAAATATTAGTTTGAGATCATGCAGTGCCAACACAGAAACCCCTCGGACTCGCCACATGGCATTGGCATCATTGTCTCTCATTTGTTCTTGTTTAGACGCTATGGCTTTAGACTGACAGTGTAATTATTGAGCTCAGAATAGACTTTTAACCACTTAGCCTGATTGGGGCATTTTGATTGAGAAAACGTTTTGTTATTGCATTGCATTGTTGAGTTATCTTGGTGTGTTTGAAGGAGAGCTACACAATGAGAATGTCTACACAATATTTCAAACCACTACGTGGTGGTGTCTGGACATGCTGTTTGTCTCTGGATGGAAAAGCGTGCTGCATAATCTTATTGCTCTCGCTGTCCTGGCCACTATAACCCAAAGAACATTCAACTTCTTGATATTTCTACTGTTTGGATTATGCTGATATTGAAGCTGTTGCCATCTTCAGTTTTGTGGAGAGGTTATTTGCATGAAACAAAGCTCCCTTTTGTTACGATCAATTAAATACTGTGGAGGTTTAGTCAATGTAAATTCCTATGCCAAGAATGAAGTGTTCTAGGACATTTCTCTTTGTAGAGCTTGTTTTCTATAACTGATATCTGAACAAAGTCATTCTATCTTATGAAATTGTTGGATTCATCAGGCGAGAGTAGGTTTGGACTGAGTGCCATATTTAAGAAATGTTAGATGAAGTTCAAATATATTTGATTAAAATAACTGTTTGAGAAACAACATCTGGAGTTTACATCTACAGACGATCACTACTAATTCACTTCAACACTATCACCGTTTGGCATGTGAAAAGGTTTGATCCTTCAAGAATGTGTAGTTACTAACAAACTAGAGACACATAAGTGTGTTGACCTTTAGTATATAATCACAGTCACTTTATAGAGCTTATGAAGGCATATTAGCGTAAAGATTTTGTTTTGTATTTGGTAAGATTAACGCTGCTGTGGTAATAACTGCGCACATCTGACTTGTGTTTACAGGCCTTACTTGTTGCACATATTATTTTCAGTAACGGAACGATTATTGGGCTATTCCCCATTATTGTTCTTTCCTGGAAGAATGTACACAAAAACATGTTTTTACTCTGTTCATTTATGTACAAATTTGTGGTACATGTGGGTGTAGCCATTACAGAGAAGCAACTTGAATTTTAGTAACACTGGTTTGCGTAATACTTAACAAAAAGTTGCTGAAGTTATGGCATAATTAAATAGAATTAAACATTCTTATTTTCTTATCGGTCAAAGTCACCAAGACTCAAGGTAAAAAAATAAATGTTTGGTTTTATCAGCATTTGATACATATCTTTATGGATTTGGTATGTTTTAACCCTGTTAAGTTATTGTAAGAAAAATTATTGTAACTTTTAAACATTGGTGTTTTTGTGACTTCAGTGGTGCTAGAAAGTTTGTGAACCCTTTAAAATGTTCTGTATTTCTCTAAATATGACCCAAAAGATCATCAGATTTTAGCAAAAGTCCTAAAAGTTGACAAAGAATCTAATCAAACAACCGAGACATTATTATTTTTTTATGCATTTAGCAGATGCTTTTATCCAAAGCGACTTAGTGCATTCAGGCTATACATTTGTTGTCAGTATGTGAGACATTTATGTCAAATGAGACATAAATATATACTGTCATTTATTAATTCAGGAAAATTATCCAATATTACATCTCTGTGAGTGGCAAAAGTATGTGAATCTCTTGGATTAGCAGTTAATTTGAAGGAAAAATTTCTAATCTGTTCAGAGATGTTTTCAATCAATGGGATGACTATCAGGTGTTAGTGTGTGCCCTGTTTTATTTAAAGAAAAGTTTTTCATTCATGCTTGTGGAAGTGTATCATGACACGAACAAAGGGGATCTAGTCCAAGGACCTCAGAAAAATAGTTGTTGTTGCTCATTCAGGCTGAAAAAGGTTATAAAACCATTTCTATACTGCAAAAAAGCTTATCCTACTTAGTATTTTTTCTTTTTTCTAGTCAAAATATATAAAAAAATCCTTAATTAAGATGCATTTACTAGATAAGCAAAACGACATAAGATATTTACTCGTAAATATGAAAACGTAAATTAAGTGCATTTTGCTTGAAATATGTACAATTATATGCCAGTGGGGTAAGTAAAATACTCCTGTTTTATTCATATTTTACTTACCCCACTGGCAGAAAATTGTACTTATTTTAAGCAAAATACACTTAATTTATTAAGATAAGGCTTTTTTTTGCAGTGTAAAGAGTTTGTACTATACAGATCCACGGATTGTGTACACATGGAGAAAACAAACAAAGATCACTCTAAAAGCAAGACATGTAATAGTCCACGAGGACCCCAGGGTAACTCCTAAATGACTAAAGGCCTTTTTCACATTGGCTGATGTTAATGCTCATGAGTCCACTATCAGGGGAACACTGAACAACCATGGTGTGCATGACAGAGTTGCAAGAAGAATGCCACTGCTCTCCAAAAAGAACATCGCCGCCCGTTGCAATTTGCTAAAGATCATGTAGACAAGCCAGAGGGCTATTGGAGAAATGCTTTGTGAATGGATGAGACCAAAATAAAACCTTTTGGTTTAAATGAAAAGCATTATGTTTGGATAAAAGAACACTGCATCCCAGCATAAGAACCTTAGCTCATCTGTGAAACATGGTGGTGGTAAGTATCATGGTTTGGGCCTGTTTTTCTGCATCTGAGCCAGGACGGCTTGCCATCATTGATGGAATAATGAATTCTGAATTATACCAGCAAATTCTAAAGGAAAATGTTAGGACCCCTGTCTGAGAAATGAATCTCAAGAGAAAATGGGTCATCCAGTAAGACAACAACCCCAAGCACACAAGTCATTCAATAAAAGAATGGTTAAAGAAGAACAAAGTTAATGTTTTGGAATCGTCAAGTTCATAGGAGGAAACCCACCAACATCATAGGATTGAAGCGGTTCTGTATGGAGGAATGGGCTAACATTTCTACAAGTCATTGTACAGGACTGATCAGCAGTTACAAGAAACGTTTAGCTGCAGTCATTGCTGCAAAAGGGTACTGAAACCAGATACTGAAAGCAAAGATTCACATACTTTTGCCACTCACGATGTGTAAAGCTGGATCATTTCTCAATAAATAATGGAAAAAGTATATATTTTTGGCTCATTTGTTTGAGTGCATTCTCTCTGTCTACTTTCATTGCTTGTGTGAAAATCTGATGATCTTCTGGATCATAGGCAATTTATGTAAAATATAGAAAACTCTAAAGAGTTCGCAAACTTTCAAGCACCAATATATATTGATATATTAATAACTTTGCTTAATTCCGTCTATTAAGACTATACACCTGCCACATATGAATTGGCTCACACATTAGATGACAGGATGAAACACTCCAAATAGAAACATGCCGGACAGGTGCTGTTGAAATGTTAGTGTGTGATCTTGTGGAAGCAAGCGAGACAGAAACATGAGCCAGCTGCTGCTCATGCCTCAGTGCAAACAGACACATCAGACATCAACTGAGGGAAAGATTTAGTTTACTTAAACGATGTCTGCGGTTCTTCTAGCACCAAACCGGATGTCTTTGTTTGCCTAATTATTCAGAGAGAAAAAAAGCCATTTCCACAATCTTCTACACAATCCTCAGGCATGCCTTATTACAAAGTGGCTCAGGAGGAAAACCAAAGGGCTTTGATGAAATATTGTTGCTTTTATTAGCAATAAATCAATCATAACTTCTGGACAGTCAGACTTATTCTTATACAGCCGATAGACATAAGGATAGTTACGGTTATATCATTCTATCGCCTGATGAGAATTATTTTTAAACTTATGCCTGTGCCCTTGATAACAGCGGCGGAATGGTAGCTATGATCGAGAATTCTAACCACCACATTGATCCCTAACTTTAGCCCACTGCTCGGAAATGACTGCAGAACCTGCACCAGCTTAGACCTAAATTACCTTCTGAGACAAACACGTGAACCGTCTGTTCTTATATAACGTGCGGGACTGATTCCTGCTCCAGCACTAACACACCTGCCTGTAATTTTCAAGCGGACTTAAAGACCTTGATTATCCGGCTCAAGTGTGTTTGATTAGTGTTGGATCTGAACCTTGCATGAAGGTAGATCTTCACAAGCACAATCGAGCAACGTATGCTCTACATTAGTGATTGTGTGTAAAACCACTTTATGGCTTGTCTGCTGTCAAATGCTGTGGGAAGATGTCAAGAAGTTGTAGAAATATATGTTTCATGTTTTGATTGGCTGTTCTCAAATGTTCTTTTCTTAGAATAATGTTCTTGATTCACGGCATGTTGTGATGGACATGTTTACAGTTCGTGTTCATGATGTTCCATTGTTAAAAGAAATGGTTCACACAAAAATGCAAGTACTATCACCATTTACACTACCCTTCAAAGGTACTTTTGAACTTTCTAGTCAAAGAATTGTTGTGAAAAAAGTGCACAACTATTTTCAATATTGATAATAATGAGAAATGTTTCTTGAGAAGCAAGAAATATATTCAATATGAATATGATATATTCAAATGATTTCTGAAGGATTGTGTGATACTGAAGACTAGAGTAAAGGCCATTGCACACTGTTTTAAATTAAAAAATTTTCACACGTTGAAAAATAAATAAGATCTCATGCTGTCAATTATGTTTACACACGGTCTCCGAAACTTTCGTCCGTCATAAAAAACTAATTGGATCGCTACACAAGACCCTTATTCCGCAGCTGGGATTGTGTTCGAGCCCTTTGAAGCTGCATTGAGACGGCAATTTGGACCTTCAATTGGTCCCCGTTGAAGTCCACTGTATGGAAAAAAATCCTTGAATGTTTTCCTCAAAAACCTTAATTTATTTTTGACTTAAGAATGAAAGACATGAACATCTTGGATGACATGGGGGTGAGTAAATTATCACAAAATTTTTTATCCTGGATGTGAACTAATCCGTTAAACCTGAATGACTCACTTCTGCATTTCTTATTTTTATAGTGTTGTTTTGGACTTTCGTTATATGGACAAAAATTTCTTTTTTTATATCGTCATTCTGCAGAAGAAAGTAAATAATACATTTTTTGAAAAACACATGGCATTTAATTTAAGTGACCTGTCCCTTTAAATATTTCATGGCCTTTATATTGCCATGAAATTTAAAATCAACTTATTTTTCCTTAAAATTTAATTTTCTCATAGAAACTTCCACATCATTCATTCTGTTTTTATTCACAATTTGTAAGTGTCCCAACTTTTTTGGAATCGGGTTTGTATATTGTGCCCTTAAATAGTTATTCAAAAATCACCCATGTCATTTTAAACTGATTTGCTTGACATTAGTGTTGTTTTTTCTTAACAGATGTGGTTACTATTAACTGTACGAACTATGTAAATATTACAGACAGAGACATGTGCGTATGTGTTAAAATGCTATGCTGCTATGATAGATTGTTCTGCTGTGTCTGCCAATATTTCCTTCATAAACAGGAAGTTTGGGAAGGTTTGAGGTAAGAAAGGCCTTCCAACCTTGGTTTATTACACCGCAAAATATTTGTCTTCCTCTCTTCCATCTTTCTGGAGTGTACCGCACATTACCAGACTGTAGACTACCCACATCGCTGCAGCGAATCCATCCATGGGTTATAATTGATATAAAACTGCCAAGACATGCAGAAAAACAGTCTGCCAATCCATCTTGTTTTTTGACAGCAGCCACTTAAGCTTCCAAAAAATCCATTGATGTGATTTATTTCCAACAACACTCTACAGAATGGCCATTTATAGATATAAACGTTGCACAAATTCAATTAAGGCCATGTGAGAAATTCAAATCAGTTTGAGTTATTTATCACGAACATGGCCGCTTTTCATAATGTCGTGTGGCATTATTTCAGCTTGAATATTACCTATAGTTATATCTATAAGAAAAGTGAGAATGTGAATACTTTTTTCCATCTAGGTCTTCCATAACAACACTATTATGATGAAAACTGTGATAGTGTTGTACTCTTCGTGTACATGCAACAACAAAAACAGACATTCATAAATATCTGATTGAGATAAGCAAGTTTAGTCAGTGCCGAAAGAAACTGAACATCTTCCCTGCATTCTTACAGAATGAGGTGTTTTGATTGTAAAGCCAGTATTCATCATGCTCCATCATTACTAGACGTGCATGGCAAGGTATTGCAGGATCTGCCAGTCATCCGGAGAATGAAAGATTATAAATGTTATGACAGAAGTTGAAGATTCAACTGAAAATTCTCGGAGAACCTATCAGCAGCCCAATGTGGAAACAAAGACCACACAGCCTTGTTATCGCATCCCTATGGAAAATCTCAATATTGATGCTTTAATCTCATATCGCAGACACAGTTTGTGTAAATTGCACCAGAGGTGAATCCTTACAAACAAATGTACCCGTACAAGATGCTATCCGTGCCAATAAACTATTTCTAACTTAGGATGTGGCCTCAGAGGTGAAAGTATGTGCTTGTTTTGCAATAGTTGTACATGGAGATAGATTAATCTGAGATAAACCAGTTAATTTGGATTTGGGAAAGACAATTTGTTTTGGCCCAACATTCCTCTGGGTTTTGAAACAGACTGCTAACTTGCAATGGCTTGTTCAAAAAAGCTGGCACACAACCCAGAACGTTTGATTATTTCACAGTGCAAATTGGTGCGATTCAGCTCTTGGCTGCCCATAAAGGTCATTATGTTCCATTTGGTAAGAAAGCAGGAGTATTGGAATTGGTCTCCTTGTTGCCGGTATTTGGACAAGAATCTCTGAATAATTAGTCTGCACAGATACCTGTTACAGATACCTGCACGAGAATCGCTTTCTGTCTTTGTGTTCATTTCTATCGTTCTATAGTTCTATCTGTCATACCGTCTATGGTTTCTATCTATCTATCTATCTGTCTGTCTGTCTGTCTGTCTGTCTGTCTGTCTGTCTGTCTGTCTGTCTGTCTGTCGTTCTGTCTGTCTGTCTGTCTGTCTGTCTGTCTGTCTGTGTCTGTTGTCGTACTGTCGTAACTGTCGTAGTCTGTCGTACTGTCGTACTGTCGTAACTGTCGTATCGTATATCTGTCTCTCATCTGTGTATATCTGTCCTGTCTGTCTGTCTGTCTGTCTGTCGTACTGTCTGTCGTACTGTCTGTCTGTCGTACTGTCTGTCTGTCGTACTGTCTGTCTGTCTGTCTGTCATACTGTCTATCGTTCTTCGTTCTATCTGTCGTACTATCTATCATTCTTTTTATTGTACATTCAAATGTATTTTATTAGTTTGTTGACTGTTTTATGTATTATAGTTAGTTCGTTAATTGATAGTTACTTTGTTTAAAGTGAAATAAATACAAATATATCAACTTCCTATACAGGAAGTTATTAATTGGTAGTTCAGTTAATAATTACACAACTGATAGAGGGTAACTACCATTGACTTGTTAAACAAATCTGTGAATCTGTCAATAAGCTGCATACATTTTTATACTTTAAGCTGCTTATAATATTTTTTTTAGGGTGAAGAAAAAACATTCACCCCTTTTATATAACTCTAGTATTACTTTACTGGTATAGCAAAGTAGTTTTAGCATTCATATAAATAGTTAAATAGAGATAAGTTGTGGGTAGTAAACACTGTGATAAAAAATTAATGGTGAAATTTATGGTAAAAATGCTGCTGTGGTTGCTAGAACTTTACTTTTAAATATATGGTAGCAGCATTTTAGGTTTTACAGACTTAACTTAAATTTACATTAAAACATTCTATTAACTGATTATAATGTTGGTATATCAACCTATTGAAGTATTAATGTCTGTATTGTACCTTTATAATACACTGACAATCACCAAATCAAAGCACCACATGATGAATCAAAATTATCACAAGCAGCTATTCCACAGGCTGAGAAGGGAACTACTAATATATAGAAGGTACACTTAGTCATTCACACAATTACTAAACGCCATCATGGAAATGTGACAATAAAATTATGCAATTTCCAAGTCATTGATTGAATATTCCTCAGAGTACAGCTAAATCAGTGATTAAGAAATGGAAAGTGACTGTGTAAGAAGGAGACTGCTGAAGGAGAGGCCACCAAGAGGCCCGAGACAACTCAGAAGAGTTACTGGCTTCAGTGACCAAGATTATAGAAACTGATTACTACTGCAGCTTCACCAGTCACAGCTTAATGAGTGAGTGACAGAGTGGCAAAGAGAGAGCCACTGGTAAATATGTCATATGACATCTTGGCTACATTTGCAAGAATACATGTTGGAGACTCTGAAGCCAGCTGGATGAACACTCTGTGGTCTGATGAGATCAAAATTGAGCTTTTTGGCCATCAGACTATATGGCATGTCTGGTGTAAGCCGTGTTGGCGGCAGTAGCATCATGCTGTGAGGATGCTTCTTTTTTAGCAGGCCCTAGATCAATTTAGAGAGTAAAATAAACAGGGCGGTAAAATAAAATCATGGAGGAAAACGTGATGGAGTCTGCTGGACACCTGTGATTTAGGAGATCCATCATGATAGTGCTGTCTGCACAATCAGTCAGTCAGTCAGTCAAAATAATGTTGATGTTTGGAGTGGCCAAGTCCATTTCCAGATCTCAATCTGAGTGGCGATCCACTCATAATCTCCATGCAACCTGACTGAGCCAGCTGCCACTTGTGCAAATCTGATAGAAACACGTATATACATATCTATTTGTTTATCTATATATATGTTGTTCTATATATTGTTTTATCTACCATTCTGTCAGTTATTTCATTCTATATATACTGTTCTGTCATTCTGTCTTTGAACAGGCTTTGCCAAAGCAGTGTTATCATTTATTATTAACATTTTGTTTTGGTGTCCTCAAGGTTATAATATGGTCTGCCTTGAACTGCTGACAACTGTCTTATATTCAGGAGCATGAAAGTGCTGTCAAATTTCAATCAAACCTTTCATTTATTGTCTCTGTATGATGGCAGGTCACTGTACTTTTATGCATCGTTCTCAGATAACAGACAGTCAGTTAATTGGATCATAATTAAAGCCCATGTAATTCAGTTCCTACTGAGATTAGTCTTCCAGCACATCAGTTTTTCCGATAATGATCTCATGGAATATACTTATCTCAGGTCAGTTTAAACTTAATTGGCTCCAGTGAGCTTCAGGCACCCTTGTTTTCCACTCATGTTCATAATAACAGTCCACACTGCCCCAGTAATGACATTAACAATGGCTGAGATTGAGAATTAGGTCCTCAGTTGCAGCAGTACTCAGTTTTTCCAAGTTTATATGAGATAATGATCAGGCGAGGCTCTAAATGGAATATACTTATCATGTTTATATTTTTTGGAGTGTCAGAAAAATGAAGGCTCACATTAAAATCTGAAAAGGGTAGTTTAAACTTAATTGGCTCCAGTGAGCTTCAGGCACCCTTGTTTTCCACTCATGTTGGCTTGAGAAACGTCTTCCCCCTCTAATGCTGCGCGTCTCTGTCAAAGGCTGTGTCAGTCCACATGAACTGCCCTTTATAATGGCAGTAATGACATTAAAGGAAAAAAATGCTCCACTTGTTGTTTTGGAATGGCTAGTTTTTGTTCCATCACCTTATATCAGAGCTTGTTGAGAATTACGCAGGTCCTCAGTCAGACCGGTGCAAGCCTTTTCAGAAGCTCGGTTCGTACTGCAGGCTGACTTGGTACTCTTGTTTGGGCAGCAAGCTAGAGTTTTGAATGACACATTTATAGAAATGCAGTTTTAATGTCATCTACTGCAGGCTCTAAATATAACATTTTGTCATGGAACAGGAGAGCAATCCTGCGTGCAAACAGAGCGTATTGATGTTTTTCTACTATTGTAGACATTTGGCGTCCGCATAATCAGCAGAAAATCTCTGCACTAGTAGACAGGCAATGCAAATGAGACTCTGTCGTGTTGTTACTGGGTCATTGAAATTTGAACTTAATTGTAGTTTAATGACCACCAGGAAACCCATCATTCTATTTGAGAGTCTGGACTTTGGCTTCCATATGCTTTCACACAAACATATATGACGTATGCATTTTGGACTGAAACCCAGAAACTGATTTTTTTTGGTGAACTGAGTAAGCATGACCATAAGAGGCTCTCTGGATAGCAGGCTCTGTCACCATGCAGCATCTGTGGCATTTCAAAGGGTCGGGACCAAAATAAACCAGCTATGCAGTCGAAGAACAGAACAGATTTAAATCAGTGACACGTGTCGTGAAATTCCACTTCACACAGTATTCATGAGAGGATTCGAAACCCTCAGGTGAAGACATTGTTTTCCCAGTTGATCATTAGAGCCCTGATTGGGTTATGTATTATAGCATTAGGGATTTCCAACCATAACTTTTCTTGACTACACTTGCTTTTTAAATTATTATTAGAATAATAACAGCTCTGCTGCATTAAATCACCTGCTTAAAAGACACCATTTATTCATTGGAAAAGTTAGAAACAACAATTAAGGAAGATTTATGCTGTCTACTGCATTTTTACATTCCATTGCACTGCTTTTCCATAGTTTTCCATGTAAACATACACTAGACGGGTGTGACTGACCATTCATTGTGCTTGTGTTTTTTGCAGCTTGTTGTGTGTGACAGTGTTTCAAAAATGAGCTTAAGTTAAAAGAAGTTTAACTCGGAGAAAAACATCTCTAGGCCTTCTGGGTCATCAATTTGATGAATTAAAGCATTAACTGAAATATATACGTAATATGTGTAATATTTTATTAAAATATAAAAAAACTTGTTTTCATTAAGTTGAAGTACTAAAATGTAATAAAAAAACAACAGAAACATAACAAAATGATCTAATTCAATATATATTAACAAATAATAATGGTACAAATTATACTAAAATAACAGTGGATTGATAATTTAATTATCTTTATAAAAATTATAAAATTATCCTTTTCCATCCTATAATGATAATAATGATCCTTTTCTATCCTATTGGTTTTCAATTTGTTTTTCTATCCTACTAGCCTCTCATAAAAATGGTAATGTTTTATAATACTTTTTCCACATCTTTTATTCAGTTCCATTTGTTAAGATGACTGTCTGCCAAAAGAGTAGTGATTATTATTAAGGTTAAACAGTCTCATCCACAGTAATGTTATGCAATCACTTACTTATCCGTAATTTCTTCAGGGTAAGGTGGCCAAAAGTAATTTAGCAGAGTTGATTCTGTGAAATGAGATGCTGTTTTTTTTAGGATAAACTATATCCACATGCGGCCCATCACAGATTTTAACTGAAATAGACAAAGTACATTACAGTGGCACATGTGAACTGCGACTTGCTGAAGGACATCTGTGAAAGATGAAGTCCAAACACATGATGTTCTCTTAGACTTTTTCTTTCCATTTGGTAGACTTTTTGGAAAATATTTGAATCACACATGGTTTGTAGCGTGTTTTGCATGCAGCACATCCTCACAGTCCAATTCACTAGTAATCCTGAATTGTATCCTAAAGTTTCTGTCAAAAACAGATGTTCTGAATGCTTGTGATAGCATCATATTAAAGCATCGTTGTTGTGATTGGCCTGCAGGTGGCTGGAGGTGGGTGTTGTTAACCTGACCTGTACGCAGTATTGGGTGATTTATCTGCGGGTGCTGCAGGAGGCCATCTGGCCTGGAGGAAGCCTGCCGGCTCAACCCAGACCCCAACGCAGCCAGCAGCAGAAAGACGAGAGCAGAGAGCAGGCTCTGCAGTGCCTTATGAAACTACTGCCAGGTGAGACGGCACATAATATATACAGTATCTCACAGAAGTGAGTACACCCCTCACGTTTGTGTAAATATTTTATTATATCTTTTCAACACTGAAGAAATGACACTTTGCTACAATGTAAAGTAGTGAGTGTACAGCTTGTATAACAGTGTAAATTTGCTGTCCACTCAAAATAACTCTACACACAGACATTAATGTCTAAACCTCTGGCCACAAAAGTGAGTACACCCCTAAGTGAAAATGTCCAAATTGGGCCCAATTAGCCGTTTCTCTCCCCGGTGTCATGTGACTCGTTAGTGTTACAGTCTCAGGTGTGAATGGGGAGCAGGTGTGTTAAATTTGGTGTTGCATGTCTGCATGTCTTCAGTGTTGTTACATGAAAAGATATAATAAAATATTTACAAAAATGTGAGGGGTGTACTCACTTCTGTGTGATACCGTACATATACATGTTCAAAAGTGGTATATTTTTTAAAGAAATTAATGCAAAGTAAATAAATTCATACAAAGTGGCAGCAAAGACATTTGTAATTTCTATTAATCAAAGAATCCTGAAAAAAAACGTTTTCCACAAAAATATTAAGCAGCACAACTGTTTTCAACATTGATTATAATAATAAATGTTTCTTGAGTGCCAAATTAGCATATTAGTATGATTTCTGAAAATTAATGTTACATTGAAGTCTGGAGTAATGACTTCTAAAAATTCAGCTTGTCATAATTATTACAAAATATAATAAAATACTTTTTTTATCATTATAGTTTAGCTTAACTTGATGTACTAAATAAAAAATAACTAAAAAAATATGACAAAAAACTTAAAACAAAAAAAAACAAAACTAACTAAAACTAAATAAAATGGACATTAAAAACATTATTTAATAACTGTAATAGTATCTAAACGATACTAATGTAAAATAACTGATCTGTACCTACTATTACAAATAAAGAGATTTCCACAGACACACAATTAAAAGATAGATCATATGTAAATGGAATAATCTGACAAATGTTTCACCTCTTTAAGTGACTGATAGATCAGTAATTGATTCAGAATAAAAAAGCTACTGAATGCATTGACTAGGAAGAAAATTAAGAGATCAATCATGTGTAAATACTTTAATCAACTGAATTTTAACTTCTGAGTGAACATTTTCTATTCAAAGTCTTTTTAGCATTTGATTTGGGATTGAATGAGTAAAATTAGAGCTTGGAAAATCAAGCGTGCAAATTTTGCTTACCCTGGAATATAGGACTGTGTGATTCAGACAAACAGCTGTTCAGTAACACGGCACCATTGCTCAGGAGATGAATCAATGAATCAGAACATAAACAGCAATCCACCTCGCAACAGAAAATGGCTGTTCTTCGTCAGTCGTTTGGTGCAGATCTGCTCTCTGTGTTTGCTGATCGGGTTTGCTGAGTTTATTGTGTGGTTTTGTGTTTTTACAGATCTGATCTCTGATATGCTGGGCTCTGAGAAGTACAAGATATCTTGGCAGACGGTTGTGGATTCTTTTCAGGACCCCACCATAAACAGGTGTGTTTGAGTACTAAATAGACCGAGATAAAAATCAGCACCGCTGTGACTTATGCAACCCCAAACATTACTGTTTACATATAAATGGGGTTAATAATGTTGATTTTAAGTTTGAAATATAAAGCAAAAATAGTACTGTTTTTAACTGTATGTGGCTGTAAAATCACATAACTATTTCATGAGACAAGCAGACATGGCCTAGTGAACATGGCTTTAATGGTTAAAGTGGTCAGGCTGTAATTTACTTACATCATCTTGTTATGGCACAGTAAGTAAGCGATGCCGATAAAAGAATGCAGAAATGTGCTTTCAATAGATACGTCGCTGTGCTCTGTTATCGGGGCGCTTCGTGACATCTTTGTAGACTGTTACCACAGCAGTATGTATGATTTATTCTCGCCGGCTTGGATTTTGAGAAAGCTGCTCTTTGATTTACTAGAACATGCTCTAGTCTGCTGTAAATGTCCAGATGAAGCAGATGCTGTTACAATCAGTTATACATTGACACAATATCTTTTGCTTTACGAGCCGTGTCCTCATACAGAGGGGGGAAGGCAACAAGGCATGTCCAAATCCAGTGTCTGCGTAACATCCTGTCCACTAAGAAACCTTAATCTGTTTGGTTTTGAAGGCAGCCTAGATTCATTATCCACTGCTTTTGATAAACCCAAATCCTGTGGGATTTTTGGTGGAAAGAATAAAGACATCTAAATGAGGGCTTTAAATAGTTCATTTATTCATAATTGTCAGTTCACTCCTCCAATCTTTATGAACTTGTGACTCTGGATAGTGAGACAGCCTTATGGCTCATTTTGAAAGACTTAAAAAAATATTATTAATAATTATTAATATTTAATTATACTGATGCTACTCTTACTATTGCTATTTTAAATAATAGTAGTAGCAGTAGAAGTAATAATATTCATTTATAAATAATTGTCAAATATATTTATAAGTTGAATGCAAGTATTAATTTATGAATATACATTTGTATATGTATTTAATATGTAAAAATGTATTTATTATTAATGAATACATTTATTTTTATTTTATTTAATATTTGTGATTTTGTACTGTTAATTTCTAAGTTCGCTAGATTTTAAACTCTTTTCTGGAATTTACAACAGAATGCATAATTCCAGATATTTCTTAGAAAGTGAACTTGAATCTGAATTCACGTTTAGGGTCAGATTTACTAACAGCTTGCGCCAGCACAAACCCTCTTTTGCCGTTAATATAGTACTGTCAGGATTTACTGAAGACGCGCAGTGAAGAATTAGCGCTGAAAACGCATGGATACAGTCATTTTTGCGCCTGACCTTATTGAATTTGCTTTTTTAGGAGTTTCCTTTTGAGATGCAAAATTCATGGGAGGAGTACTCTATTTAATACTTTAGTACTCTTTAATACTTAAAAGGAATCACATAACGCAATTTACTAAGGTTTGCGCTCGTCAAACTACTGGTATTTGCGCCATTATTTAATGCCCAAAAATGCATGTCTTAAACTATTTTGCGCTTGAAATAGCTGCATTTGTTGTTGCTAGCAGGAGGCACCGCAGAGGTGAGAGCACATGGGAGTTTTTGAATATCTGCACTGTTTTGGAGTTGAACTCTTGCGCTAATTTACACTGTTTAGTAAATCTGTCCCTTAGTGTTATGATTTGCATGAACTTTTACTCTTATAGAGATTAATGAGCTTTATATTTCACTGCAAACATTTATAAATGTACTTCAAAACTGCTTTGAATTTTTGAAATTGCAAAGTAATGCTATGAAAGGAAAATTCCAGTGGTCTTGATGATAAAGTATCTGTGTGCAAGATGTAGCTGTGCTTGTGATCTCCTGTGACTGTTTATTTTTTGCAGGCATCTTGTGTACTGCATCTGGGATCTGCTAATAGAGTTTCTCGTCCCCGAGGCGTCTGATGGGGACTTTCAGAAAACACTTCTGCACAGCCTGTCCAAAAATGCAGAGAAGCTGCCACCATAGGTGTGCTTGGGGCGGACTGGAGCTGATCACATGTTCTTAGGTGATATGCATGTTTATGTGTATCACCTAAAGTGTTAGGCAGGAACATGTAATCAAGAAAGTGTGGGTTTGGATTCATGACAACCTGTGTCTGGCACCAATTTGGTCTCCTGTTTCTGGGACACATGCGCACATCTGGGCAGGCATTGATTAACGGCCACCTGTTTTGTGTTTCATCAAACCACAAGTCCAATCTCTAAAGCCCGACATACCGGATCTGAATTAGTCGCAAGTTTTCCAACTTTTATCCACCTTGTTCCTGCTTCAGCTTTGGGCAAAGCTGTTACAGATGGACTGCGCAGATCATTTCTGCTCCATCCTATTACGTGTTTCTGGTCTTTCAGCCGTGATATACCTTGACTTTACACACATTCCCTTCTTGTGCACATATGCACTTGATTATTTTGCTTCTAGCCCTCTTCAGAGATGCTTTAGAGGCTGTATCGACCTTATCTCTCGAAGTAAGAAAGCCTGTTTTTCCACAAGTTTCCTCTTTAAGTATGAAATTCATCACATCTGCGTCTGGTGTCACGGTGATGCTGTACGTGCTTCGTGTGCTTTCAGCCAACTTGTGAAGCCTTTAAATGTAATGGCTCTATTCACAACATCTAGTTAAGTGGTTCGATGCCTCTACGGAAAAAGAAAAGGTCATGTTGATTCAGCAACAATGGCCAGTTTTCAGCATTTGTCTTATTTACTCTGTCATTGAAGTATATAAGTTTTCTTAAAGAGATTTTTTGAGATATGTTTTTTTTCCCCCCTTATAATGGAAGTCAATAGTCACCCAAACTGTTTGGTTACCAACGGTCAAAAAATGTCCTGTGTTTTGCAGAAAACAGTCATACAGGTTTGGAAACAATTTTTGGGTGAACTACTCCTTTAAATACGTTTATTTCTTTACAAAGCAGCTAAGTTCTAACACATAATAGAGTATTACATGATTCTGGTTTACTTATTTTCTTAGAATTCTAGCACAAATGAAATGATGTCTTAATTGCCTTAATGTGTATAACAAACAAAACGTTCAAATGGATGCACATGTAACTCTTAAAAAGTCTGAAAAAGGCCTTGTCATTCCTTAAAGAGATAATTCACCCAAAAATGAAAATTCTGTCATCAATAGTAACGTCGTTCCAAACCCGTAAGATCTTCAATCATCTTCAGAGCACAAATGAAGATATTTTGATGAAATCCGAGAGCTCTCTGACACTCCATTGATAGCAACGCAACTGAAATGTCTGCAGACCCAGAAACATTGTAAGGACATTGTTAAAACAGAAGCTACAATAATACTTTTGTGTGCAAAGAAAACAAAAATAATGATTTTATTAACAATTCTTCTCCTCCAAATCATGTGCTCTGCAATTATTGAGAGTTCCTCTGCATGTAAACAGCGCATGATGCTGTTGCCGTAGAACATGCATTCGACTTGTTTACGCGCAGAAGAACGCTACGAGGTACTCTCGATAACAGCGGAATATGTGATTTGGAGAAGATTTATTAAATACAGTCATTATTTTAGTTTTCTGTACGCACAAAAATTATTCTCGTAACTTTGTAAGATTGGTTGAACCACTGATGTCACATGGACTGTTTTACTGATGTCCTTATATGTTTCTGTGTCTGGAAACATTTCAGTTGCGTCGCTATCTATGGAGGGTCAGAAAGCTCTTGGATTTAATCAAAAATACCTTGATTTTGGTTACGAAGGTCTTAGGTAGTTAATGACCGAATTTTCATTTTTGGGTGAACTATCCCTTTAATAAAATGTGTAATTAGTTTCCAAATCTTAAAAGTATTACTGTCAAATTTTTTATTAGCATTAATATGTCATCTAGTCACCATTCTGCTTGCACAGTAGTTGCGTAAAATGTTCCTGTCCTGAGCTCAATGCATGCAGATTCAGATTGAGGTGTTTTGCACTGTTGCCCAGTATGCATTACAGTGGCTTAACAGCTTCGTTACACTGTACTTGTGCTTAAAGCGCTGAATGTTGCACTATTTGTAATTTTGTAATATATTTTGGTCGTATATGTTGTAAGCCTTATGTTGTTCTGATGTGTACTGAAATAACATTATAAAGCAGTTGATGTTTCAGTTTCGGTTAGCATGTTACACTTGTTTGTATTAACTTATTCAAACTTTAATGTGATTCAGTTTGCATTTAAAACAGGAAAACAGCTGGTACCAAAAAAATATACCAAGATATATATTAAATGATGCAAACAAATCTACCAAAATGTGGACAGAAGCTTCTTTTGGTCACATTTAGTCATGTTTAGTTCAAGTAGATTGTGTTTTGTTGTGTTTGTTTTTTTCCGTCGATATGATTTATGGTTTGTCAGTAATGCATGAGCCTCACATGTTTTGTTGAATAGCTTAAGTTGAGTGAGCTATGATTTGAAACGGCACTTCTCAATTAAAATGATTTCATAAAATCACAGAAAAAATGATGCAATTCTATTGGAAGCATTTTGAATGAACAGAATTTGGTAGCACTTTCTAAGGAAACCTGCTTTGAACAGCTGTTTTTCCATTGACATGCTGGTACCTTTATGCACCTGTCAATCTTTTATTTTATTCCATCCAGTTAATATGCTTTTTCCAACTTGTTGAAGCGAAAACATCAGTGCGTCATCATATTAATTCACATGGCCAGTTGAAAACAGGGGAAAGTGCTTGCCAAAACGCTTCACATGCTAAATCCTCCTCATGCTAAATAATATTGCACTGCTGTTCCATGATATGAGATATTGAGATTACAAGCACAGACAACTTGGAGCCAAACATCCAGATTTCCTAGAATTGAGTGGAAAACATTTCCCTTGGAAAAAAGGTCTCCAAGGTCAACAGAAATACATTAACAAAGAGACGTTGGATTATTGAAATCAGATCAAGTATCTGGGACTAATTTCGGAGGTCGACAAAATGAGTTTGGCAAGTTGGCGAGTCTTAAGAGCGAGTAGTCATGAGCCTTTACCTTAGAGATCACTGATGTCTGTCACAACAAAATACAACCTAATAAATCCTGCTAATGCATCACTACACCAGTCACTGATGAACAGAGAAACATCTGCAGCTCTCTGTCCTGTCCGCCCGTACATCAATTCAATTAAAATATCAGAATAAAAACATTATAACAATATAAACTTAAATAAACAGTGTAACAAATAAGAACTTGTGTGAACATTTCATACCACACATAAACACACACGGGCTGAGGGTTACTGTGGTAGACAGAAGGGAAACACACTCAGACATAACACACATTACACACATTCACCTGCTGTCTCTCAGGCTGTGGCACGTCCACACGTATCTCGCATTCAGTGCTGCTGTCTGTCCCTCTCCTAGTATTATCTTTAATTGTTCCTCTTCAGTCATGGGTGTAAAGCCTGCCTGTCTATCTATCTATGCATCCGTCTCTACATGTCTCTTTCTATCTGTGTCTGTTGTTCTACCCATCTATATCTGTCTATCTATATTTTTCTCTGTCGTTATGTCTATCATTCTGTTGTTCACTCACAGTCCCTTAAAAGTGTAATAACTTTTTTATTTCAGAAAACGGTCTAGTTTTATTTGCTAAACTGTGTATTATTATGCATAACTCTTAAATATATTGTATAGTACGTGTTTGAATTCAGATTTCCACATTATTGCATTTTTAAAAGGAAACCCTTTAAGCGGTCAACATGCATGACATCATTTGGTGTACAGGCACCAAATATCATTACGCATTATGTAGCCTTCTCTTATACTTGCATAAGGATCCAAAATGTCTTAAACTGTCTAACCCTGAGTCTGCCTGCGATTGGCTCACTTACAGGCAGGCTGACATATAAACAGGTTAAGTGCTCTTAATAGGACACTGACACTTAGCTGGAAATAAAACCTGATCTCAGACAAAGTGGACTTTTAAAAGATTAATGATCCTTAAATTCCTCTGTGTTTTATTCAGGAACTTGTGATAATGCTATAATGGAAAATAGAAGAAGAAAAAAGCATTAAAACCCCCAGTGCTCATATACGAGTAAATCAAATGAGTTTATATATTGGTTTTGTGTGTATCTATTTAAAGTATTTAAACAAAATGCATGTGACATGTAAATACAAACTAACAATTTCAATAGTATCCTAATTACTTTGCTTACAAAAACCTTAGGCCATGTTCTTTTGACCCATTCACTGTGTAATGTGTTTATATGCCAGTACATCCCCACAAGCGGCTCCTAAAAATATTGGGAAACTCTCAGCAGTGTAGTAATATCATGGATGTTAGACCACCGAGCACAGGAATGTTTCCTGAGGTGCCACAGACCTGGAACTGCTCACTTACTCATCAGTGACGTCTTGCTCGGTGGAAGAAGCAGACCTGTCATGAAGAGCACATTGTCAATATCCAATGTCCACATTGACAAATAAAACACGTATGAACTAGTTTCTCATGGAATTTGGTGGTAATGTGGCCCAGTCCTAAAAATCAGGCCTTGTATCTGAATGATTGTAGGTTCAAACCCTGTAAGGTGCAAAACACAAACTGTCACAATTGTGTAAATAAATAAGCTGTTCTTTTCCATACAATTAAAGTCAATGGTGAATGAATGAATGACCTCAAACTTATAAGAAATGCATACAGGTTTGAAACAGCATGAGGATGAGTAAATGATCACAGAATTTATGGGTGAACGCTAAATTTTAGTCTGATCTTAATAATACAGAATTGTCATATGACTATTCAGGTGACTTGGAATATAGTTCAAGAGTTGCATGGACTACTTTTATAATGCAGTTTAAGGTACTTATTTCTCCCTCTTTTGAAGCTTGTCAGCCGTTGGTCACCATTCACTTTCATTGTATGGAATAGAGTTGCTTGGACAGCCTTCTAATCTCCTTTTGTGTTCCACAGAATAAAGCAAGCATACCATATTGGCGCAACATAAGTGTGAGTTAAAGAGAAGAGAACTTCCATGTTTACATTTTTAAGACCCAGACCTTAAGGCATGTTCTGTTTAATGGGAATAGATGGGAATACAATGTCATCACCTAGAGCAGCAGATAAAGATTGTCACTTTTATTATTTCTGGCTCAGGTTTGAGATCTTTTAAGTCATTTCAAAATATTTGAGTTTGACTACATATTAAGTTACTTCCTGCTCCGTCTGGCTAGTGATCCATGTGTCCCGTGAGCGCTTGAGTAATTTAAACCAATAAATAATTACTGCAACGAGAAAGGCCACTTATAATTGACCTTGCCTTTTTGTATCTTTGGCTATGTTAATAATTTTGGCCCAACGCATATTTATTTAGTAATAATTTGATTTCACGATCGAGACCCTTTTACCCTTTAGGCCTGTTGAATAATTGAAGATTAGCATGAACCTTAAGCCATCCTCATCTTTGTGGAAAACACATGGCTTCACTGAGGTTATGCAACCACTTGCTGAACGTTTATTCTGCGGGACCGTTTGACAAGCTTTAGTTTTGGCAAAATGAGATGCATATTTTTTATAGTTCTTATTGTTTGTCTCTCCTGATCTTATGCAACAAAATACAAGCATGTATGCATTAGATTAAGGCGCTTGTGTTGCTCCAACAAACGTTTCATATGGTCTCTGGTTTGTGTTATCCTGCTGCTTTAGTCGTGGCCAACGAGACGTGTTTAACACATATGTCATGTCCTTTTAAATAGTGTCTTTATACATTTAATAATGAAGTGTACTTGTTGTGTTTTAGGGAGGAAATAGTATGAAATAGTTCTCTCTCACAGTGCCTCCTGGTGACCGTCCGTCCAGAGCTTATATTCAGCATCCGCTCTTCAATCTTTCAGACATGTTTATATAGTCAGCAGTGTGAAAACACAACGCAATACATCTTTAAATTAGAGTAGTTGATTATTAAACGTCTAATAAGCGTTTACCTGCGTTTACAGAGTTCATAACACACGAGTGGAGCTTTAGCTCTCGTTGTTCTGCCAACAGAAGGAGCTCTAGAGCTGTTGGGATTTTCAGGATAGTCTGGTTTCCAACCACAAGGTGGCAGGATAAGAAAAGACTACAAAATGCTGTTCAATGCGATACACAGACCCAAATACACTTTCATCACAAGTCTAGAAAGATAACAACATATTAAAACAAGTGGAAACAAATTATGCTACATGTTCTCTCAGAACTATTCGCGTTTTAAAGCCTTCAAAAAGGATGTCAAGGTGATATTTCCACCAAATTTTTAAAAACAGAATGTCCAAGAGCTTTATTTGATTAGAAATACAGTAATATGTGACCCTGGACCATAAAACCAGTCATAAGTAGCATGGGTATATTTGTAACAATAGCCAACAATGGTCAGTTGGTCTGTGATGCAAAGCTGAATTCAGTGTCACATGATCCTTCAGAAATCATTTCTAATATGCTGGTTTGCTGCTCAAGAAATATTTATTATTATTATCAATGTTAAAAACAGTTGTGCTGTTATTTTTTAAAACTGTAAAAAATAACTGTTTTACAGGATTATTTGATGAATGGAAAGTTCAACGGATCTGACAATAACGGATTTATTTGAAATATAATTTTTGAGTAATTTTATAAATGTCTTTAGAATCACTTTTATTTTTATTTATTTATGCTAAATAAAACTCATTTCATCACAAACAAACACACACAAAAATCAATCAATCAATCAATCAATCAATCAATCAATCAATCAATCAATCAATCAATCAATCAATCAATCAATCAATCAATCAATCAATCAATCAATCAATCAATCAATCAATCAATCAATCAATCAATCAATCAATCAATCAATCAATCAATCAATCAATCAATCAATCAATCAATCAATCAATCAATTAAAACCTAAAAAAGTATGCTTGTGAAATGTCTTCAAAAATTAATACCATTTGGTTTGATATTTTGTTATATAATACAAGCCATACATTTTAAGTGCTTTATAAATTTCCAAATGCTTTTTGGAATCATTGTTTTATATTCCATAATGTCACCAGTTATTGTCACTGACCTGACCTTCAGAATCCCTCATTATCCCTCTTTCTCTTGACACATACAGCTTTGCTTATACAAGGAGCCATTGATCATTTTTTTTATTATTAACTCTCCCTCATGATGTAAACAATATTTCAAGTAGCTTTGAATCCCAACTGATTGCGTTACTTTCAGATGAATGGCTTGTTTTGAGTGGTTCTGTGCAGCAAGTGCGTCATTCATTTCACTCTTCCAGGAAAACCCGACGCTGTTCAGATCCTCACAACTGTCCCCAACACAGACTTGTATGTGCTTGCTGAAAGACTGCTTTTGGGTCCACAGAAGAGCAACGTTAAACCATACTCCCTGTTATTCCTGCAGTTAATATAAATCTTTGTTTTTTATCTCCTTGTTGCCGTCCTGAGGTGAATTTACCCTTTCTTTTCTCTTTCTTCAACACCTCAACCAACAGCTAAATGAAAGCTCGGCTTTCACGATGATGCATTCATTTTTAACTAGAACCACAGTGAACTCACGTTTCTAATATTAGGAGTGTTACGAGAGTAGGGAGACAGGTCTGGGACAGCGTGTCCTTAAATGACTGCGCTCTTCATGTCAACATGTTTCCGTTTAACCCTCATGTACTGTTCCGGGTCAATTTGACCCGATTTTATTTTTGAGTTTTTGGAAATATCAGTTAACTTATGTTTTTTTTTCTTGAAGTTTTGTGACTTTTTCCCATTTAGGGTCATTAACATGCATGCAGATCTTCAACATGCTGATGTGTTTTGACTTGTCCAAAACAATTTTTTATTACGTTCGTACTGTTCCCGGGTCAATTTGACCCGTTTGTTTTTATGTTCTAAAGCAACTCTACAAACCCAAAGTAATAACATTTATTGGTTATATTTTATTATTTTATTTTTTTACTACCCCATGAAGCTAAAAAAAACTTTCCCATTTCATTCAATGCAGAAAAATATTTTGTCAGCCACAGATGGTAAATATGAGCTATTTTTACTTTTTTCAATCTATCTGAAATACTGTTTAATCTCATGTTGTTTTTCTTGAAATTTTGTAACTTTTTCTCATTTAGGGTCATGAACATGCATACACAGTTTCAACACTGTGTTGTGAAATGTATACAGAAATTTGTATACTTTTGTGATGTTCACAGGTCAATTAAACACAGCCATTCAAAAGCAACTTACAGACACAAAATAACAACACATTCCTTTGTTGAATGTCAGAGCTCCTCAACTCTAGTCCTGAAGAACCTCCTAGTGTCAGTGTCTTGATCAATTTAACATCATTTTAATTTCTAAGTTTGTGAAAACAAAACTGTTTAGCCTTTTATCTGTAAGTCCCACTTTTTGAGCATAGACATAAAAATGACTTTTCCAGCTAAAATTCTTATAAAACATAAATACTTCAGAGCACAGACTTAAGATTGGTATCTTTTTAAAGGTGAAACATCACAGATTATAGTAGAAGTAAAACCAGTTATAAAAGTACATTTATAAAAAGTTATAGAAGTTTAAAGTTATGAAAATGTAAAATATAAAAATATATATTTTTATATTTTATATAAAATAGCAATTTTACAAAACACATTTACCACCAAATATTCAAGAAAATCAATGCCAATCATCTGAACATGTGTTGTGCCAAATTTTAGGTTGATATCTCAAAAAATGAACTTTTAAGTGCGAGATTGTGAATGCAGTACCAAACCTTTCCACTAGACTATACAGGAACTCTTGAATTCCATTTATTGTTTGAGTGTTCTGAACCATATCTTTCCATAATTTTCACAATATTTATGAAGTATACATACTATTCAGAAATAGTTTGGGCAGTACCTTTAATATTTGATTTGAATTCAATCTCTAAAACACATAAAAATATACGTATAGAATAAGAGTGTGTTAGGCACTATATCACAAATGGACAATCTATCGCTATTTATCTATTGCTCTGTCATTTCTTTGAAAAACGGTCACCAAATATGAAAACTAGAGTCTGAAACCTTTTAAATGATATATAGTTTGTTAAGATTACTTTAGATTTAGACCAAGATAATATCATTAAATATTCACAGGTGTGGGGGAGTGGCAGTCACAAATAGTGGTTAATTTTTTTTTTATAAATCATAAATTTAGATGTTCATTCTTTGAAATGTGTGAAATACTGATATTAAAAGTTTATTGATTGTACTTGATTGTATGTTTTTTTCATGTCGTAATTTTTATGGAATTACATTGAATCCAATATGGGTCAATTTGACCCGGACCATATTTTTGAACAGTGCATGAGGGTTAACACAGCTTAAAGGACCCGTGATCACACTCGGATAGATCTTTTGGACGGCCGCTGTCTGTGCCATGCTTTACATTGGCGCATGATCAAAGGCTGAACCTGTTTTGACCTTCCATGTTTCAGGGACATTTACATAGCAGCATTTACAAACAGATTGAGAGCAGAATTGGCCATTATCCGCTGAGGGGCTTGTAGGGGCCGATTCAGGATACAGACACTGTGTTCTGTGTTGCTCTTCCTGCTTTGAATTCCAGCAGAGCCTTTGGTGGTCTTTGTGTAACAACGTTTTTCCGTTACAAGAAACCATACAGATGTTATCAGTGGGAACACAGACAATAATGCCTTAGTTTGATGGAGAAATTGCAGATTAAGTAATGCTGTGGTGATTTATTTATTACCCAACCCCAAATGTTATGCGCTAGATTTGTAACCTCAGAGTGGCCTGCCATCTTTCAATCACAGTAAAAATTGTGCTGCCAGTTAAAAGGGTTTGTAACATAATTAAGGAAATTAGCACGAGCGGCCAGATTAACACTTACGGAGCTATCTGTAAGTGTTCTCTAATTTTGAACAGAGTTCTTTTCAAATGTCTCATTTAAGTTTTTTTATACTGTGCTTCAGAAAACAGTACATTTATGAAATATGCTTAAAAAACTTCTACTCCTGTTATGATAACTTCAAATAGGACTAAGCGGTGACCTTGAAGTTGGTTCTCTAATTTTGATCTCCATATACTGTGTATATACTCTAATTTTGATCTATCCCACAATAAGCATGTTGTAATTTTTATTTTATTTTTGTACAAATTGTTATGAGACTCTACAGTCAGACTACATAAATGGTAGTATATCTCTCTTTCTGTGTGTGTGTGTGTGTGTGTGTGTGTGTGTGTGTGTGTAGACTACAGACTACTACAGTCTTCTTTGAAAGATATTGTGTTTGTCAAGTCGATGTACCGTTCAGGAGATGACTCTCCTTTCCGGAAGACAGCCGATCAGCTGTGGAAAAAGCAATTGACAAAACCATCTGTTAGAGAGGAAAGTTTCTCAGGAATCTGGTATGTGTTTGTTAAATTCCCGATTAAAAGCACACTTTCAGCTGCAGCTGCTGTTTGGTTCAATCATTCTTTCGTTTGTTTTTTCTCTTTTTGTTGCGCGTACATATACAAACACCAAACCAATCCAAGAGCAGTCTGCACTTTATTTTGTGCATTATTTTCCACATAAATGATTTGCAGCTAGTTTCTATTTGAACAGCTCTAAGAAGTTGAAACAGTTGAGTCCTATATCTTAATGCAGCAATAAAACATTTGTAGCCATGCTAAACCACCAAGCCTTGATTCTTTCTCTCCTCACTAGAGCGTGAAACAGGATTTGTAGGGCTTGCGACTGATTAAAAACAAGTGCACTTCTTTCATTAGTACTTCTAAGCCCCCTAGTAAGCATATTTAATAGTTTTCCCAGTCAAAATGCAGGACATTAAAACAATATGACCCTGACAAATGGTTCATATTTATTCAGGAAAGTGAGGAAATTCTCAAGAGTTCAGCTGCTACAGCAAAACTGTATTTGAATCATTTCCCGTAATTTTACGGTAATAGTTTTATATCAGAGTGAATAATGGATGTCAGATTTTGCTCAATGGATTGTTATGGCTCTTTGCTATTACAAGGAACACAAGAACACTTAATAACGGTCTGCAGAAGAGAGTTTTAATGCTACAGTATGTTACAACATTTGCAGTGACATCATGCTTTCTTGTGGAAGGAACGAAGGCTGTCAGATGTTTCAGTGATTAGCGATGCATCTTTCATCTGGCCTGGCACGTGTGCAGGGGAAGTTTGGTGCTTTTGCATCACTTTTGCATGGATGTGCTGGTTTTTAGATGCGTGAGAGCGAGGAGGAGATGTTGTTTCTCTGGTTACTGAAGGGCTGTGGAGAGTGTTGAGAGTCTTCTCTGCTCGTTAGGCGCTTCAGCACGTTACATTGCTGTGCAGTGAGGCGATGAAAGACAAGATCCCTCACAGCCAGGTTTCAGAGTGGCAGTTCACTCATCAGTTTAAAAACAGGCGGATTTGAGACGCCCTAAGAGGATAAGAAAAGACGAGTTCACGTATTTCTGTTTTTCTGTTGCTTGTGTTCTTGTATTGTTCTGATTGGCTCACCTGCATACAGTCCTTGAAAGCACTATTGTTGTCAATTGTTTGATGTTTGCAGTTTTTACACATAAACAGATGAAATAGACAAAGTTTGGTAGCACTTTATTTTACAGTCCTGTTTCTCATGTACATACTGTACTTATTAAAGTAATCACAATAACTAGGTAATAAGTAAGCACTAACCCTGAACCTACCCCTAAACCTAACCACACCCCATGTAGTTACCTTATATTACCAGTACTTTCTTAGGTACTTACACTGTAAGAACACGGTAAGTACGTGTAAGTACACGTACCGTAAAATAAAGTGCAACCCAAAATTTAGTTAACAATGCAAAAGCCAACACTGAAGACTTAAAAAAATCTTGTAATCGTTTACTTCACTTTTTTGCTTCTCATGTGTTATTGTTCATATATATATATATATATATATATATATATATATATATGTAACTAATTAGTTACTTTTTATGGAAAGTAATGCTTTACCTTTGGATTACTTTTTTTTCATCTGGCTTGGCCTAATTTTTCTCTCTTCAGAAACAAGCAGATAAAAAGAAAAACAAATGTTATATTTATATAAAGCCAGTTTTGCTTATCCACCTTATTCTTGCCATAAACATTTTTATCTGTACAAAACAGCTCGTTTTGTTGCTTGATATTGCATATTGGTGTGTCTTACCTTATTATTTTAATGTATTATCTTAAATATAAGCACACTTGTTTGTAATGCGAACAGTTTTACTGTTTACTGCACATTGTTATTCTTCTTATTATTTCTCTATAGCGGCTAATGAACAAGAGGTCTCGTCCACAGGCTTACTTCCGTATTTAAGAATCAGAATGAGCTTTATTGCCAGGTATGTTTACACATATGAGGAATTTGTTTTCGTGACAGAATGACAGTGACAGAACAAAACAAAACACAGATAATAAAAAGAAGAATAAAACAATAAGGAATAACAATATACAAATTGACAATTGTATGTACAGGTATATAACAATGGACAGTTTTGTATGTACAGGTTTATTATGTGCAATTGAAGTGTAGACTAAGTATGTGTGTTAGATAAATAAGTGTATAAGTCTATAAATAGTGTGTGTTCCATAATTTTTGTCAAGTGATCATGAGATGGATTACTTGAGGGAAGAAACTGTTTCTGTGTCTGGCCGTTCTGGTGCTCAGAGCTCTGTAGCGTCGACCAGACGGTAACAGTTCAAAGAGGGAGTGTGCTGGATGTGAGGGGTCCAGAGTGATTTTGCCAGCCATTTTGCTCACTCTGGATGAGTACAGTTCTTGGAGAGTGGGGAGGGTTGTACCAATGATTCACTCAGCAGTCCGGATTCCCCTCTGTAGTCTTCTGAGGTCAGATTTGGTAGCTGAGCTGAACCAGACAGTTGTTGAAGTGCAGAGGACAGATTCAATGATGGCAGAGTAGAACTGTTTCAGCAGCTCCTGTGGCAGGTTGAACTTCGTCAGCTGGCAAAGGAAGTACAACCTCTGCTCTGCCTTTTTCCACAATGGAGTCTATGTGATTGTCCCATTTCAGGTCCTGGGAGATGGTGGTGCCTGAATGACTCCACTGCAGTCACAGTGCTGTTCATGATGGTAAGTGGGGGAAGAGCAGGGGGGTTTCTCCTGAAGTCCACGATAATCATCTCCACTGTTTTGAGCGTGTTCAGCTCTAGGTTGTTAAGACTGCACCAGACAGCCAGCTCCTTAACCTCCTATCTGTAAGCAGACTTGTCACTGTCCTGGATGAGGCCGATCAGTGTGGTGTCGTCTGCAAACTTCAGGAGCTTGACAGAGAGGTCTTTAGATGTGCAGTCATAGAGGGAGAAGAGCAGTTGGAACACAGCCTGAGGAGCTCCAGCGCTGATCGTACGGGTGCTGGATGTGTATTTTCCCAGCCTCACTAGCTGCTGCCTACGGAGGTGGGCACGGAGAGCTGAGTTAGTTTGGGCAGGAGGAGGTTTGGGATAGTGTTAAAGGCAGAGCTGGAGTCCACAAACAGGATCCTCACATAAGCCCCTGGTCTGTCTAGATGTTGCAGAACATAATGCAGTACCATGTTGACTGCATTGTCCACAGACCTGTTTGCTCTGTAGGCAAACTGAAGAGGATCCAGCGAGGGTCCAGTGATGTCCTTCAGGTGGGACAGCACCAGTTTTTCAAATGACTTTATGACCACAGACGTTAGAGCCACAGGCCTGTAGTCAATTAGTCCTGTAATTTTGGATTTCTTTGGGACAGGGATGATGGTGGAGCGTTTGAAGCATGAGGGGACTTTGCACAGTTCCAGTGATCTGTTGAAGATCTTTGTGAAGATCAGGGTCAGCTGGTCAGCACCGGATTTCAGACAGGCTGGTGTGACACAGTCTGGGCCTGGTGATTATTTCCTTTTCTGCTTCTGGAAGACCTAGCACAACTCGTCTTCGCTGATCTGAATTGCAGGTGTGGGGGAGAGCGAGGTTGCTGGAGGTGTTAATGGTTGTGTGGAGAGGTGTCCAGAGCGGGTGTGGGGTGTTTTTTCAAATCTGCAAGTAGAACTCATTCAGATTGTCTTCCTGTTGATTCTCCACAGTGCTGGGGGATGGTGTCTAGTAGTTGGTTAACTCTTTCAGACCTTTCCACACTGATGCTGAGTCACTGGAAGAGAATTGGATCCTTAGCTTATCAGAATAATTCCTCTTTGCTACTCTGATCTCCTTTTCCAGTGTCTATTTGGCTTGTTTATACAAGACTCTTCCCCCTTCCATGTAAGCATCTTATTTGGCCTGACGGAGCTGTCTGAGTTTTGCAGTGAACCACGGTTTATCATTGTTGTAGGTTAAATGAGTCCTGGTAGGAATGCACATGTCCTCACAGAAACTGATATACGAAGTGGCATTCTCTGTGAGCTCGTCCAGATCGTTTGCAGAAGCCTCAAAAACACTCCAATCAGTAAGATCGAGACAGGCTTGTAAAACCTGCTCTGTCTCGTTGGTCAATCCCTTTACAGTCTTTACCACAGGTTTAGCAGATTTCAGTTTCTGCGGGTAGGTTGGCATAAGATGAACCAGGCAGTGATCAGAGAGCCCCAAAGCTGCCCGTGGAACAGAGTGATATGCATTCTTTATTGTTGTGTAACAGTGATCCAATATATTACTGTCTCTGGTGGGACATGTAACATGCTGTCTGTATTTTGGCCGTTCACGGAAGAGGTTTGCTTTATTAAAGTCCCCAAGAATGATTAAAACAGAGTCTGGGTGTTGTTATTCTGTGTCTGTGATCAGATCAGCGAGTTTTTGAAAAGTCTGAGCATTGTGTTAAAAAAATGGGAGTAAATCACGTGCGCATTTTACAGTTTTAATTAATTTTGCGGAGGAATGTAGACACTCACGAGATGAGCTCCAACCCTAATCAAACACAACTGGATTAGGAGGTTTTTTTTTTAGGGGTTTTCGGGGTTAGGTGGATTAGTCACATGGCCTTACCCCAACACTACATACATACATACTGAAAAAAGGTGGGAACATTTTCGCTCAACATTGCTGGTAAATTTCACAATTAAAGACAGTATGTGTGTGGTTAAGTGCTCAGCGTAAATGTACACCCCTTTGAAAAGTAACATTTTAAACAATATCTCAATGAACACAAAAACCATTTCCAAAATGTTAAAGACTAAGTTTAATATAACATGTTTAACTTTAACATGAAAGTAAGGTTATTTAACTTAGATTTACAAATTTTTCAGTTTTTCAAATTAGGGTTCAAATATGAGTACACCCCACAACAAAAACTACTAAATCTAGTACTTTTTGCCTCCATGATTTAAATGACAGCACAGTTTAGGCATGGAATGAATTGGCGAATTTTGCCAGATCTATCTTTTTCCATTCTTCAAGAATGACCTCTTTTAGAGATACTGGATGGAGAGTGATGCTCAACTTGTCTCTCAGAATTCCCCATAGGTTTATTGGGTTCAGATCAAGACATACTTGAGAATCACTTTCACCCTGTTCTTCTTCAGAAATCCAAAGTGGCCTTAGATGTGTGTTTGCATGCATGTTGGAAAAGTGCACGACGACCAAGGGCACGGAGTGATGGTAGATCTTCTCTTTAGTAGAGCTATTTGTGAACATGAGCCATCAATGAAATGGTCCCCGACACCAGGACTCACGCCCACATAAGGACACTGCCACCAATGTTTCCTGGAAGCATTTTTCTTTGTATTCCTCCCTGCAGCCATACAGTTTTAGCCATCAGTTCCAAAAACATTTATCTTGGTCTAATCAGAGTATAGAGTCCCAAGTCTTCATCTTTGTCAATGGGCCCTGCAAACTCTAGGCGGGTTTTTTGTGCCTGGGCTTTAGGAGAGGCTTCTTTCGTGGACGGCACCCATATGCCATTCCTCTCAGTGTACGCCGTATTGTGTCGGGAAATATCACCACAGTTTGGCTTTCTACTTCTTTAGATACTGCAGAACTTGCAGGATTTTCTTCAACCCTTTTCAGAAGACGCTTCAGGGGTTAACTTCCGTGGACGACCTGGACATCTGTGTGAGATGGTTAGCAGTTCCATCTTTTTTAAATGTTTTTACCACTTTGCTACTCCAGGATTCTGACTGACTGTTATATAAAGCTCACGTTACTTGTAATCTTCTTGCCTTACCCCCAACACTGTATACATACATACTGTAAAAAATTGAGAAATTATTTTCTTTTCAGGAACTTGTGACCTCCATTGCTGGTAAATTTCACAATTAATTATTGCTGACAATGAAATGGTTTTCTTTAAGTAACACCCTTTTATATAACTGTGTAATGAATAATTAGAGAGAAAGAGAGAGAGATTCTAATTTGAACTGCATCACCCTAATTGTAAAATATGTTATATTATTAACCTAACATTCATAAAAACTTAAAATTGGAAAATGTTTTTTGTCATTGAGATATTGTTTATATCAAAAGGGGGGTGTACTCATTTACCGCTGCTAGAGAGAGAAAGAGAGCGAGACATTCATACATTTAAAATGAAAATGTCTTATATTGACATTCATACACTAAACAAAGACTATACAATAGTTACTTTATAGGTGTTTTTGAAGGTTCACACTACCAATAAAAAAAAATTCTTCACTTTCAAATGTTCAAATGCAAACGTTTTTGTCAGAATGTTAACTCACAGCACTTAGAGTGACAGAGTTGGTTAGAAGCAGCATTTACTGTGAACCGACCCTGTGAAAAGTGTGCATGAACACAGTGCCACGCTTCACTATGAAACAATAGGCTATATAATTAACTTATTCAATTGCAGCATTTAATTTCCTAATCGTGGTTTGACATGTCACTATTTCAGTTTTATTTTATTTATTTGTGCAGGTCCTTATGTTTATTTATGTTCCTGTAGATCAGTTTATTAGTTTTCATAAATCTACAAACCGTTTGCAGTTCCTCATCTCTTTAAGACTACAGGTATTGCTCAGGATGAGTTTGTTATGCCTAGTAGATCTCTGCTGCTAGTAAATCCCTGCTGTTCAGAACCTGCTGTTTGTTTAAATCACCGCTCACTATTTTTTTGTTCTTATTGTGTGTTATTCTAATCATGCAGTCATCATGTAACTGTATTGTGTCCACGCCTGCTGACTGTGTTTTTCCTGGAGAGCTGCTCCTGCTCTCCTGGACTCGGTGTGGGTCAGTAGGCAGAAGTGGGCACCCTGAATCATCTGGCGCTGTGACCAGATGAGGTGATGAAGTTATGAGGAAACTTCTGCACCAAACTCACTCCATCCGACAGGCTGAACCGGAAATGACATTCTGCTAACCAAAGCCAAAAGGGTTATAATTAGCTGATGCTGTAATTCGGTATTAATGGGATAATTCAGCCCAAAATGAAAATGCAGTCATCATTTACTCACCCTCATGTTGTTCCAAACCTGACTGACTTTCTTCTGTGGAACAGAAGTTTTTTTTAATCAATTGTAAAAAACAAATGACAAAATATCCTTTTTTTTGGTACAAAAATAAAACGTTGAAATTAATTTGCAACAGTTTTAAAGTCTGTTGTAAATAACCATTTTATGATGTGATTTGTGTGCTGGATTTTCCAGAAATGTCTGTAACTCTGGTGCTTATTAATCTTCAAGCGTAAATCCAAATGACATCTCAGCTGAATGCTGAATGTTTGGGTTGTGCTGTTCTGTTGTAAACAAATCTTAACCAATGATTCCTAAATGCTTCTACTTTCTGAAGGCCAAATAAAGTGCATTTGCTTTCGCCTAGAAACACACAGCGTCTCCCTGTCATGGCTGCATCAACACTACTGCGGTTACTGAAACCACGCCTTCTTTCTTTGCGTGAACATTTGGTCGGCATTATGCAAATATTTCCATATCGGGATGTAGACATGTTTTAATGAAGCGTTTTAGCCCGGTCTGGATCAGCCTTCTCTTTTAGATAAAATCAATCATTTTGTGGGAGACTTTGAGCTTTGTAACTCTGCAGATCTTCTCTATGCACAAATAGCTACATAACACACTAAAGAAAAGGAAAACAAGAAATCACATATATGACCCCTTTAAACAGTGCCGATCCTCCCGCAGAATACGCAAGCTGCGTAGGGCCCCCAAAACACCAGGGGGCCCCCTTGCTCTCAAAGATGATTTCATTTTAGTTTCGTTTTAGAATTTGGCCAGCGGCTATAAAAACATGAATGATGATTTATTGTAATGCGGTGCTGTCGCACTTTCTACATGAAAAACAGTCAAATCATGTAATGTGAATGTTGTAAAGTCTCAAGTCTTTTCCGCAAGTGCCATTAGAGATGGAGTAAACACGGACAAATGCGTTTCATTCATTCGTTCGTAGCCTGTACCCCCCCCCCCCCCGTAACACAGTTTTACGTAGGAACCCCAGAAGTCTAGGATCGGCTCTGCCTTTAAACAAGGGGTACTTTACATGTTAAATAACAACCCTATTGTTTTAATTACTTTCTCTTAATTGTAGTCAGTATACCTTGGAATAGTTTTCACTCAGAAATTACTTGTAACTTTTACAAAGAAACAGCAAGTAACACATTGAATTAAACCCAACATTTTTAAGTAGAATGACTGAAATAGTATTTTCTTGTAAAACGAATCATGTTCCTCAATATTTGAACTATTGCTAAAGAATCTTCCACTTTAAAGAATGATTAATGATACTTTAAGCATCGCTCATTAGCAAACACCATTAGGACGATATAAAACCTGATCCTAGTGGGAGAAAGCGGAGTTTTTCCTTCAATCAATTTATTTGTCAACCGCACCTGCTCCTTCTCCTCAGCCCTTTGGTGGGAAAATGCTTTTATATTGTGTCATCATCCTCTGGGAGAACAGAAGTCTGACTGCTGTAGACTTTCTGTCCAAATCTCGCTCGGTTGTTATAATCACAAAAGGCTCCCAGGAAATATTTACATGATGATTTCTGTTACCTTAGCATTTTAAGGGTCAGGACAATTTCCCGACAGCGTGAATTACATTGAACATTTTGTCTGAGTGAGATCAGATTTTGTGGCAATGACCTAAGAAGCATTTATAAACAATTAAGTGACAAAAATTCCTAATGTGAGTGTTGATGGGTATCGCTCTTTATTATTATGAGAAATGTTCTTTTTGAAACAGAAATAAGTATCTTTTGTCGGTTCACATGCTCGGTTAATGAGGTAATGCGCTCTTGCACAACAGCATTGGCCTTCTGACCTAATGTATAGACTGAGGGATGCTGGGTGTTGATGTGACTCATAGACACGTTTCCTCCAGTGTGTCTCAGGTTTCGGCTGAGTGATACGATTATTATGAGCTCAATCAAACTTCCCACCATGTGCTTCGAAGCTTGACAGCAGCTATGTGTGATTTGCCGTGGGAGACTGAAGTGTCCTGTACCGCCAGTTTAATGATAAGGATGGGAGCTGTCTCTCCTCCTCATTCAACAGGAAACATGCAAGATATAATTATCACACATGAAAAATGATTGCATTAGTATGACTCACCTTGCATGGAATTTGCCATAAATTAGTCCTACTTCAGTGGATCTCAGATGGAAGCACAATATCAGACTGTTTTCGTGCAATAACCCTGCACAGTGCACACTGAATAAAATGATTCATAAAATGTACTAAAGTTTGTTAAGGTAAGTGGTTGCAGTCAATTTATTTGAGCTACATTTAAATAAACAAATTTAGTTGACTAATATTCAACATTTTTTATTTAAATATAGCTAAAATAAATAGTTTGCAACCACTTATCTTAAACAATTTAGTATATTTTTTTTCAGTGTAGAGAATGGAACAGTGTGTTTATTTATTAAATTATTAAACATACTGCTCCATTTGTTATTGCTGCTTCTGCACAAAGATGATTATTATACCCATTTTTAATTGATATACTTAATTGTATATCGCCAATCTATTATTTTTATATTTTTAATTATTTGTACTATACTTAATATTAATGACAACTTAATACGTTTTAATCAAATGAGTGACTTAAAGTATATTTAAGTATTAAATATATAGTAAAGTGTTTTTAATGTATATTAAGTCATTAACATTACACACACTTAATGCATATACACATTAAAAATAATAAAAGTGACTTAAAGCAGGATATAATATAAAGTATATTAATTATATATATTTATACGTAATATTAATGACTTTATATTTAAATTAAACCAGCAAAATATATGTGGAATATATGTAATATTAATTAATTTAAATATATTAGTCTTTACCATTCATATATTTATATGTAATTACACTGTTAATGTATATTAAGTATAATTTTATATAGAAATATATATTTTTTTACACTTTTAATTAGGTTCAGTGAAGGTTTAGTTAGTTCACTACCACAAAGATTCATTCATTAAGTTGTTCAACAAATGTTAATATATACAAAATGTTAAAAGCATAAATATTAGTATATTAGTACGCAGAAGTGTATTCATAAATCATGTTAATGAATTGAACCTTACTGTAAGATTGCAAGTTATCGCACATCGCTTCATACGTGCAATAACATGCATGTTCTTTCCTGCACTGGGACGTGTGTGCTGATGTGAGCAGCAGGAGACTATTGCTCTTGACACTCATGATTTCAATGAGCCGCTGTTCTGCAGGACCGAGAGTGCACCCTGCACCTGTGCTCATACAGAGAGACACACAAGACCCCTGCTCCTTCTGCACACATATAATGACAACAGTGACTTCATCCCTCATGACATCATGGAAGAGGCTGGGAGAACCGCAGCACACAGCATATACGAGACCACCTCGTGTGCAATTATTATAAGACCACCAAATCCTCAAAGCACTTGCTGAACTGAGCGCTATATGGAATCTCTGCACATGCTTTCAATTTTCATGAGCAAATAAATGCATTAAAAACCCATTCTGAGGGAAGCAGCCAAGAGATAAGGTCAATTTTACCCCGCCAAGCACAATTAAATGAGATATTGTTTTCATTGCTAATCTCCATAACCGTGTGATGAATGCATTAGCATACTCATATTGCCAAATATGAGCTTAATGGACAGGCGATAAAGGACTCTCAGATTTCATTATCGTCCACCACACCTTCTCCCTAGATGCTCGTTTTGTTCATCTGAACTGCAAATGACCATAATAAGCATTTCTACTCGAGAGGCGCAGAATCTACAGCTGAGATGCATAATGCGTCTCAGAGGAAAGGTTATCGTGATTTTGGCTCACATTGTGATTAAGGCTGCATGATTGTTAGGTTTGTTCAGGCTTTTTATACTTTTGTTTAGGAACAGAATTAGTCCTTCCTAGTGCATGAGCGTCTGTGGTTTTGAGAGAGTGGTTTGATAGAACAGAAATTGGAATAAGTTTGCATTAAAAATATTCATTTTTATAAAAATAAGGTACTTTTATGCTTTATCACACTGCTGGCACTAGTATAATAGCCTTGGAAAATACTTTTGATGAGAGCTGACTGTGTGAAGATATAATGTAGATTTAGCAGCCTAGAAGACTTTAAAACTTTAGTGTTTGCATCAATATCCTCCTTTGGACCACCTGGAGGACAGTTTCAAGTTTCACAATGACACAATGTCCTGCACCACCCAAAAGTCTTTTTCCCACTAATCTTTTTTTTTTTTAAATGGAAGAAAAAATACTTGAATTTCAAAACATCTAAAAAGACTAAAAGGTCATTTTATTCCAAAAAGTCATTTGATTTTACTTATATATTTTTGTCTTTATATATTTTATTTTATTATAATTTATTTATTTATTTTGATGGTCATTTTAAGGTCATTGCATTTTATTGCATGCTATTTTATTTTTACTTGAATTAATTAATGCATGAATGATGCATTTATATACTTCTATTTTACTTTATATATTTTTCAAAGAGGTTGTTGTTTTTTTAAGGTACATTTTTTCACATTTTGTTCAGATGAATTTATTTTGTTATTTCACTTTTACTTTTGCTTTATATATTTTTCACCAAGGTTGTTTTGTTTGTTTAGTTTTGTTTTTTGTGTTTTGTGTTTTGTTTTGTTTTTTTTTTTATTTTACTTTTTATTTTTTTTTTTTTATTTTTTTTTTATAAAGTCCAAAAAGACTAAAAGGTCACTTTATTGAACAAGGTCATTTTATTTTATAAAAATTCTACTTTAGCGTGTTTCTCAGTTATTGCACAGTCAGAATATAGTGTACAAATGGGATGCACTACTCTTTTGCTTTATAAATAGTTTTATGACATTATTGCGATTTGTGAAGCCTAATGCTTTCCATTGTCATTGAATGCTCTCAAAAGAGCAGCTTAGAGATTCTGTCCAAAATAAAAAAATTAAGTAAAATCTGTCTTTTATAGACAGAATTTACATTCGGATGACATGACATGACAATTGATTAAATCATTTTTGTTTAAACCCTAAAAGTTTATCTTTGGATAAAATAATGCAATCCTCCAGAGCGAGTTAAAGTCGTTTGAATACAGTACAAGGGTGATGTTTTAGTTGTGCAGAGTAAAAGTCACTAGCTGTGACGTCTCTTGATGAGAGTGTTGCCAGGGCACACAGTGTACCTAAATTCTGAAAACCAGCTGGAAAGATTTCAACTATCAAACTTCACTGGCATGTCATAGGTGGCAGCTTGTCCCTTTTCTTTTACATAGAATCACAGACAGGAACCTGGACATTCCTCATGAATGACGTAATGTAGATCATGTTAGGTGGGCCTTCATTTGACATAATTAAAAACATACATGTGAAATACGAGCACTAGATGTTTAATCGTTGCCTTTGTTTAATAACGACAGTAAAGGATGGTGTAGTATTACATATGAAATCATCAGTCTGTTTAAAATTCGCAATGACATAATTGGGACCATAACCGGTGGAGAACTAAAACAACACACGACTTTTTTTCTATACCATAACTGATGTGGTGAGTAATGAGTGAGAAGTTTGGCTGCGCTGTGAGAGAGCTGGAGACAGGTGTTCAGCTGACCTCCAGCATACATCTGCCAGACATTGGCTGTTTCTCTTGCACTCTTCTGCTATATAAACTCACTCTCCACCCAGTTTGAGTGCTGAAACATTGGGTTGCCATAGCGTTTTCCCGCAGCATTGGGGAAACAGGCCAGCCCTGTTCAGGCACGAGTCCCACCTTCCAGTTCAGAGATTACCGGCCTCTTTCTTTCTGCATTCCTCATGTGCTCTTGCTTTTTATGACATGGTCAAAGAAGAGCCAGTGAGTTAGATCATCTAATGGAGCTGGTGGAGCTCTGCAGTGCATTGTGGGTGTTGATATTAGGGGTGAGTCATGTCTCAGAAATGGTGAGAGAATCCAACTGTGTTAGTCATCTGCAAATCAATAAAATCTGTCACATGAATGCTTATCTCAGATCATGATGGGAAGATACAGTGTAAACAGTAAAATGTACAGTTGTTATCTATTTCTTGCTGATCAGACTGCATGAAATCACTTGACAAGGCTGTGATGACATATTTCCAATTGAAAAGTGATAGTTTTGTTTAGTACCTAATGTCACTCTAAAGAACATCTGATTGGACAAAATGCAGGATGAGTCAAAATTTTGGACAAAAGTATTGGGACACACCTCTTATTTATTGATCAGACTTTTACCAAACATTTACAAACATTTGTGGAAAAAAGGGTTGTTCTGAAGAGTTCAGGGAATTCAAGCTCAGTGCTGTGATAGGATGCTGCCCTTGCAATAAGTCAGTTTGTGAAATGTCATCCCTGCTAGATGTGCCACGGTCAATTGTAAATGGTTTTATTGGAAAGTGGAGGCTTTTAGGAACAGCAGCAACTCAGCCACAAAAGGTAAAGTCAACGAGTGCTGAGGCACATTCGTAAAAGTTGCCAATGCTCCACTGATTCCATTATTGAAGATTTTCAAACATTTACTGGCATTAATATCGGCACAAAAGTGTGCGGTGGGAGCTTCTTGAAATGGGTTTCCATGGCTGAGGAGCTGCATACAAGCCTCACATCACATAGTCCAATGGTCAATAGTGGACTCTGGAGCAATGGAAGCTTCTTCTGTGAAGTGTTGAATTCACTCTTCTCTGTTTTCCAGTCGGATGGGTGAGTATGGGTTTGGCAGATGCCAGGAGAACTTACCTGCAATCATAAAAATATTAGTGTGAAATTACAGCAGTTTGTAATGTTCGTTTATGTTTTAAGAGTTGATTTTATTTGTTAAGTGTTACCCTTGTTATGTTTTTATGTCCAGAATTGATGTCACATTTTTCGTCACTATTGTGAAAGATTCACCCACAAACAGTTATGAATATGAAATAAGTTATTGATTAATCTTCATGCTTAAATAATGCTAAAATAAAATCTTCATGTTCATGTTAAGAATAGTTATATTAACTTAAAGCCAGGCAATTAGCTTATTTCATATTCTAGCTTGTCATCATTTTGACAAATTTTTTCATTTGTCACACTTCTGACATGACTATCAGAAATTTGAATATGAATATAAGGTCTAAGATCCCAAACAAATACTAATCCCCATTAAGGTGACTTCAAAACAATTGCAGTAGGAAACAACTACATTTTTTCACAGTGGCATAGTTAAAGAGAATTTTATAATGTGAATTCACAGTAAAAAAAAAAGCAGGCAATTACTGTGATTTAAGCATCATTCTGCTATTCATTCACAGTCACTTGTAAGAAAAAATAACTTCACAGTAAATGCGCACACACACGATGTGCAAAACTCAGTTTTTGAACAGTCAATAACAAATACAAAATACATACAGTCGCTGATTCAGAAGCGCCAGATTGTCATAGCAAAGTCAGAATTACCTCCTCTCCTAAGATCACGAAACGGTCGTCCATAAAATGCATTGTGATAACATCTGGGTTGTGCTGTTCTGTTGTAAGTAATCTTAATGATCTACTTTCGGAAGGTCAAATAAAGTGCTTTTGCTTTCGCATAGAAACACACTGCTTCTCCCTGACACGGCTGCTTCAACACTACTGCGGTTACTGAATCCACGCCATACGCAAATATTTCCACATCGTGACGTAGACATGTGGGGGTGTGTTTGAATGAGCCGTTTTAGGTGGGCGTGGCAGAGTCTTAACTTTGATAAAGAATATCTCTTTGGTTTTGAGACTTTAGTCTTTGCAACTTCAGGGATCTTATCTATGCACAAGCAGCTTGTAACACTCCAAAGAGAAAGGAAAACTTGAAATCGCATCACATGATCCCTTTAATGCTTTATAGCATACAAAGACATTTTGACATTTTGCTGTGCTTCCAACTTTGTGGGATCAGTTTGGGGAAGATCTTTTTCTATTTCAGCATGACTGTGCCCCATTGCACAAAACAAGTCCATCCATGGTTGGATGGGTTTGGTGTGGAAGAACTTGACTGCACAAAGCCCTTACATCAAAACCATTGAAGATCGTGAGCTAGGCCTTTTCATTCAACATCAGTTCTGTACCTGACCTCACAAATGCTTTACTGGATAAATGGGCAAAAATTCCCACAGATATACACCAAACCATTGAAAGCTGTTATAGCTGTAAAGGGAAACAACTCCAGATCAATGCCAATGTATTTAGAATGCAATGTCACCCACGTCCCTGTTGTTGTAATGGTCAGGTGTCCAATACAGATATACAACAGTAATACCTTCAGGTAAATTAGGACATTGATGAAGATGACATTCAATGGTGTAACCTGTTGTCAGGATGCTTTAGTTATTTTAAATAACAGAAACGACAAAAATACTCAAGATCAATGACACCAATGCTGCACACTATTTAGAATGCAATGTCATTCATTCATTCATTCATAGTGTACCTGTCTGATCCAGTTTGCAGTCATACATAAATGATAATGATATAGAACTATAAACACTGATGTAATTGCTAAGACAAATATAGAGTTAGATTTATCTGTAATGTTTAAATGTCTACAACAAACACTCATTTGTTACGCCATTAGCAGTGATGTTGTGATTGTTTGGTTTTACTCAAGGTTTCTTAGCATAATCGAGTAACGCTAATGGCCCACATGACCTCTCTCGTTCCCAAAGGCCTGTGTTGTTTAACAGTTTGCCAACTGCTTCTAAATGGTCTTATCAGCTTACATGATCAAAACACGGACTGAGTGCTCAAGCTTATGTATGTTCCCTTCAACTGAAGTGGATTGAGTAGAGATAAAATGCCAAATTGTTACTTTTAAGCAAGTGTTTGGAGCCAAAAACAAATAGTTGGAGCACAATGCCATAGATTGTAGACAATTATTCTTGAATTGTTTAGAAGAGACATGCAAGTCACAAGCGGCATATTGAGCGATCTACAGCAGACATTAAAAATGGGTAAACCAAGTTTTTTTTGTAATAACTCATTCAACATACTTCATGATGTTACATGGCTGTTGCAAATTTCTTGCCACACTGACTCCACAAATCACTAAGTACAATAACTTTAATTGTTTAATTAACAAATCTGTGTTGGCTGTGATTTTGTTTACATTGAGAAGGTGGTCTGAAACCTGAAAAACCCCCATTGTTTGGCTGTATCGCAACATTCCTGTGGAAAGCCCAAAAAAATATAGAAACATTCATTCTTAGACATTAAACATTCTGCAGCAAATTTCACAAATTAATTACATAAATTAATGAATTACAAAGAAACACAATTAATTAAAAGTATGTGACTGAAATAGTGTTTTCTTCTAAAACATACACCAATAACCTTGTTTTATTTACAACTTAAAATTTTTTTTTTTACTGTGTAGCTTATGAAGACTTTGTCTTGAGACCATCTCACCACCCAACATACCCATTTCTATCTTCGATCCCTTGTTTATGGTTCACTAAACAAAGCAATTCCTCTCGACTGTTTCTGTTTTATGGTATAACTGTTAACACAATATTGCATCTTTGCGTTATGTTTTGTTAGATATCTCGCCCTTTGTATGCAATTTGTCACTTTCAAAGGCTCAATATACACAAACAGATATGATATTGTGTATTTTGACAGAACATTTATTAATATGTCCTGAAGTACGCTGTGAAAGGCTGAAATGGTACATATTCTGCATCAGAAGACAATTCACAGTGCAGTATCAAAGATCTTCAATAAACATGAAGTACTACACTTTGAGTTTAAAGCAATAGTTCACTCAAAAAATTTAATTAGCTTAATTTATTCACCCTCAGGCCAGTGGTGTAGTCTAGTTTTTTGTAGTGAGCATACTGTGATTTTTCCCTCCCTAACCTGTTCCAAAGCTACACCCCATTAGCACCACTCACTAATGCGTACAGTAGCCTATGCATCTACATGTTACTGACAGCATTCTGAAAGACTGCTTATGCAATATCAACATGCCAATTTATTATAAGCAACACCAGATAGCCAATGACATTCACAGCTGGAGAGACTGGACTGATTTTCTACTGTGTTAATCATCTAACTCAGCCAGTTAAGAGCTATATTTTTTCCTGAATATGGTTCCTGGAGAACAGGTTTATCAGCTGGCAATTTTCAATGCACATTTAAGAGTGCCATGTTTTTAAATCCCTAGCCTGACCTTCAGTCCACAATGCTGGCCAGGAGTTCCCATCTCTCTCATCATCTGAAACAAGGAGATATAAACATTGTATTCAGTTTAACTGCTGTACACAGACACACACATATCTGTGTTATCTCTCCCATTCTCCTGCATTCATTGATCAACCACACTAATGTTACTGAAGTTATTAGCTAGTTATGTTGGCCTGAGAAAGTCAACATACTGTTGACTGTGTGAAAGATGCTTGGGACAGTTAACTGGTCTGTCACTGCTCCCCGGGGCCATAGCTGGGGTCTGCGGGGCCCCGGTGCAGGTTGTACCTGAGGGCCCTGTTTTAAATAGTTAATATATGTTTGTTCTATATATTTATTTGTGCTATTTACACAATGTTTCAGTTTTTCACGTTTGTAGGTGTCCAGGTACAGAAAACAAATAATCCAATATAAAATTAGCATTGCATAGTCTTCACTGTATACATTAAATATAGATTAATTCTTGTTAAAACTAAAGAGCTGTGAATGAACTATTCCTTTAATTGTACGGAACGACATATAGCAGATATTCAGCTGTTACACATGTCTACATTTATGCAGTATGTGAATCTGTTTTCAATTTCTTAAGGGCAGAATATATATTTTCTCTCAACACATGTTCTCATGTAGATGAAGTTAGTGTTCTGTGTGAATGATCCGCAACAGTGGCTCTCTACTAGGAAACGTATTACCTTCTACATAAAGTGCTTCTTCCACTGAAGCCATTGAAATTCTAAAGCTGTAATGCATGCGTCTTCACATTTTCTGTGTATTTGCCTGTCTAAATCAAGGTGTTGACATTTAAATGAGAAACGCTGGTGACTTGCAAGAGAAAGGTCAAGGCAAAATTGCGAGCGGACCTGCGTGTTGTCACCTCTGAGAATGTTGCTGTTCTGTCGTCTAAAGGCTTTATATAATTAGTGACCTCGGGGACGCACATGGTTGTATTAGCATAGTTGTTTTGACAGCTTTTAAAACATCTGTGGCCACAGCTTTTTTTTCCGTTTGTGAGCCATGCTTACATTTCAGAGAAGGAAACTCTCTTTGTACCGATGCTAAACCTCTTACAGATGTTGCGGAGATACAATCGTCTTTGAGTCGCTTGTGTGTACTAAAATAATTACTATTTATGTGGACTTTACATTTGAATAGGCACATTATGGAATATTAGCCTTTGAGGTTGAACACTAACACTGGCTGAACAACTTAAAAGGCTTATGTAATTAACCTACATATTAATACTCTGCCCCCCCCCCCCAACTTCAGGCACTTTTATGTCGCAGGGGTTAATTTTATTTAGTTATTTATTACTTAAAATAGATTCCAAATTTTCTTAGTGGTCGCATTAAAACTGTTTTTTTAAATGCCTTTTTCCATTGCCTTTTATTTTATGGATTTTATTGTATAGACAATTATAAAATTGACTGCGATTTTGTAAAAAATATCTATTTTTTTACTCACAGACCCAGAGTGTAAATATTAAAATCCATAATAAACAATATGACTTATTACGTATTGTTGATCCATTGCATGTATTGTGAAATTGATTTCTTTTAATTTTTGAAACATTTTCATTTTTAAAACATACTACAGTATTGTATTGTAAGTTTATTGTATTTAAGTGTATTTAGGACACTTAAAATTCCATCTATAAATGACAATTTTATTCAAATTGTTTAAAATATAATTTCCATCACAAAATGATATTAAACACATCATTTGAGATGTGATAGAAATGAAATTGTGTTGTAAAAATGATCATACATTTAATAAAATCATAAATTTACTGAAAAACATTGTTGGACAATTAGTCCATATTTTGACTTAATAACGACAATAAATAATAAGTGATTAATGACACAGTTTTCATTTTTGGTTGAACTGTCCCATAATTGATGTCACAATTTAAACATGTTAATTTTGTCAGCCTGATATTTTAGTTTCAAAATGTGATCCAAACATTTCCATCATCTTTCTGGAGTATTTTAATTTGTAATTTATTTATTTGAAGTTTCTGGTGCATATAGCTGCAATGATCCTAAAAACCAATTCAAGTCTGAAAAATATGACTTGCTTTTGAAAATCAATGAGAACCTTTTCTCTGGCAGTTCCTAAAAAGCTACATGTTAAATACTGCTGAATGCAGCAACGAAGCGTAGTACAAAATGCCATGAAAAGCCTAACAACGCTTCATTATGTCAAGTCTGAAAGGACATTGTGAGCAGTGATTGAGTAAGTGCTCTTCAAGAAAGTCCAAAACACAGTTTAAAGATCTTGCAGAATCACTCCCTTGAGCGGCCAATTAGAATATGATGGATGAAAGAGCTAAATGAAAACAGCGAGCCTATTATTTTCAGCATAGCACAGATTGGAATGTCAGTGGTCTTAAAGGCTCTTATAGAAACTTTAGTGTAGCTCAGTTCTTGATTAATGACTCAGGCTTGTCATGTAGCGAAAGGTTTTGAAAAACCACTTCAATATATGTATGTGGAAAACAGTGATCCGAGCTCTCCCAGGAATCGGTGGGAAACACCTGAGCACATTTCCAACTGCAGCCAGCTGCTGCGGAAGTGCTACGATAGTTATTGTTTATTAGTTATTCTATTTAAACGTACTGTGTGTGAGTTAAACTTTTCCTCTTTAGTTGCTATTGGAAGACTTTACTCGGACAGCTCCATGCATGCATCAAATGTGAAGGAGCTGTTTAAAGCATTACTTAGGAAAAGATTGGGAATTCTTCATGGAGGAGGATGATGACTGTAGTATTGTTGAGTGTGTTAATGTTCAAACGTGCCTGAGCAGGTCTAAGGTAGAAAACTGATGTTAGTGATATGTTGCTCTTCATGGAGTCGACAGACTTTGAAGTTTGGTTCCACTTCACTAATGTTGTGCAATTTGACATAGAAAGCAACGATGGCAGTCTAATGTGCAATTATTCTTTATTATGGGGCATCAATACTGGAGCATCTCTCATTACTTCAAGAGATAGTTCACAAAAAAATGAAAATCCTGCCATCGCACTCTTCGAACCTTTTGAGAAATGTCTGTTTTCATACAAAGACAGTCATTAGGGTGCTGTGCTGTGTTGTTTTAGACCCCATTTACTTGTAGTGTATTAAAAAAGTTGAAGGAATCTTCAAAATATATTCATTGGGAACAACACAAGGGCATGGGAGCCCATTTCTGCTAGGATAAAAAAAATTGCAACTTTTCAGAATTGCGAGATCTCATGAAACTCAAAGGCGCAAGATATAAACTCAGAATTGTAAAAAGGGCATGATTCTGAGTTTATTGATGTAAAGATTTAATCTTGCAATTTTAAGGAAAGAAGTCAGAGTTATGAGATTATTTCTTTAAATCTAATTGCAAGAAAAAAAATCTGAATTGTGAGTTAAAAAGTCACAATTAACCTTTTTTTAATCAGGCTTTCAAAAGAGCACGAGTAATTGATGACAGGATTGTTTTGGGTGAACTGTTTCTTTAAGTTAATGTTTATGTATTAAATCCTTCAGTTTGAACAGCAAGACTACAGATGATTAGAATTCAATCTTTCTCAGTTCTCTAAGTCTTTAATTTACTGCACTAAATGGCATTGGTATCAAATTATATGCTACTGAGTTAGCAAAAGATCCAAAAACAGAAAGCTTAAAGCGATAGTTAACTCAAAATTTTTTAATTACACCATGATTTACACCATGATTTTCAAGCCGTCCCAGGTGTATAGGCTACAACTTTCTTCCTTCAGATGAATATAATCGTAGTTAAATAAAAAAATGTGCTGGCTCTTCCTAGCTTTATAATGGCAGTGAATGGGGGTCGAGATTTTGAAGCAAAAAAAGTGTATCCATCCATCATAAAAAGTACTCCACACGGCTTCAGGGGATTCATAAAGGCCCTCTGAAGTTAAGCGTTGCATTTCTATCGAAAAAAAAATCCATATTTACAACATTACAAACTGTAATCTCGCTAACTGTCTACACACGTTCACGAGAGAGTGGTGTTCCAGGGGATGACGTAGGCTTAGCATAAGCTCCAGTGAGAAGTGACAAACACCAGTCATGAATTAGAAGTAAGAAACGAGGATTTGTAAAGAAAAATGTCGGAGGATTTTGATATAAGCCAAGAGGATACTGGTTTTCCGTTGATGTAAACAAAAGAAGCACATAAGCCTGATTGTAAGCCTAAAACAGATATTTCCTGAAAAGTTATCCTTCAGTTCTGATTGGTTGATTGGAATGTTGTTCCAGGATCATGTACTTGGTGAAATCACGTTCACCGTTCTCTAGCATGTTCTCACCACGCTTACACTATGCCTACACCCTACAACAGTTAGCGTAAGCTAGAGATTACGGTTTATGAAGTTTTAAGTATGGATGCTTTTCTTACACAAATGCATCAATTCACCTCTGAAGGCCCTTATTAAACCCCCGGAGCCCAGTGGAGAACTTGTTCTGATGGATTTATTTGTTTCAAAATATCGACCTCCATTCACTGCCATTATAAAGCTTGGACGAGCCAGGATTTTTTTTTTAATGAAATTATGATTCCATTCATCTGAAAGAAAAAAATCATATACTCCTAGGATGGCTTGAGTGTGAGCAAAACATGGGGTGATTTTCATTTTTGGGTGAACTATCCCTTTGATTTGCTGATAGTAGATGTATTTATAATACTGATCAAAGTTTTGGGGTCAGTCCGTTTTTGTTATAATAAAATTCATATTTTTCTTCAGTAATAATGCATTAAATTGATTAAATTGCCTTTTCTCTATTTCAAATACATGCTCTTTTAAAACTGACAGCAATTATAAATGTTTCTTGAGCACCAAATCATCATATTAGAATGAATTCTGAAGGGTCATGTGTATACAGCTTTGCATGAATTAAAAAAATACAGCTTTGCATAAATAAAGCACATTTTAAAATAATAATATTTCACAATATTGCTGTTTTACTGTATTTTTAATCAAATAAATGCAGCCCTGTTGAATATGAGAGACTTCTTTTAAAAAAACGTTACCTTCCCAAAACATTTTAAAAGTAGTGTGTATTATAAAGTTAAATAGTTATTCTCGAAATTCTTTGCTATAGAACACTGGTTATATTTGCAGTTGAGTTTTCTGAATAACTGCGTCCTGATGATGCAGGACATCACATTTATGTGCACACGGGGACCAATGACAGCATGACTGTGATTGCATTCACATACAGCATCATATGTGCTTCACTTTCACAGGCCTATTATGTAATGATGTTCCATTGACTCATTCTGTTGGCAGTCCAATGCATTTGTGATTTCTGGAATGGAAATCCCCATTTCAACCCAGCAGAAAATATTCATATGTGTTTCTTCATTCTGCTTGCCCATATAAGCAGAAAACAGCAGAAAATATTCATATGTGTTTCTTCATTCTGCTTGCCCATATAAGCAGAAAACAGCAGAAAATATTCATATGTGTTTCTTCATTCTGTTAACCCATATACTCACGATTACAGGTCTATAATTCTATTACACATTGCACATTGTGGCTGTAATTCATATTTTATAATCCTACTCAGATCTGTACCCTTTGAATTAAATTTTGTTACTCCAGATTATCTACAGCAAATGAAAATAGGTTGAACAGACCACTTTACCTTAACAAATCATAAGTGGAAAACACATTTGCGATAACATCATTGCTGGAACGCTTGAGAATTGGCTTGATCTCTGTTATAAATGAAACTCGTATAGAGCGCTGCAGGAAAATCTAAAAGCACATCCTCCCCACTGCCCTCACTGTGAGTTTGAGCTGAACCTACACAACATGACTGCATACGTAAAAGTTGTACTATGTCCTAATAAACCAAGGAAAAGAGAAGACACGGACATATGACCATGCAAATCAGCTAATAGGACAGCTGAGTGGCAGAAGTTGTTCCAGGAGAACCACTATGTAATGCCATGTGATTTAGTTTTTGCTTAACAACCCAATTTGTGTTGTCTTACATCATGCTGCTATACAGTCTTCAGGAATGTATGTAACAAGATGGATTACAGGCAGTCATGCATGAATATGTCATGTATGGTGTTTCATTCCAGGATTTGTGAAAATCATATGCTCAGAGAACTGGAATTTCCATAACAAGCCAGTAAAAATCAGATCAAACAGAAATCACAGGGAACCATTTGGCAGTGAAGCATAAATGGCCATCAAGCCTAACCAGTAACAGTCATTCGCTGTTGCAGAATTGAATACATTTGAGTAATTGCATTGCATTTTGTTGTTCCATGCATGTAAAACTAGTTTGGTTTATGTTTTGCATGTGAACATAAGAATATAAATGTTAATTTTTCATATGTAATGTTTAAAAATGTTAGATCACCTGATTGTTGTTCAATTTAATTTTGTATTTTTGGTAACACTTTATTTTAAGGACCTATTATCACTATTAACCAGTTGCCTATTAGCATGCATATTACTAGCATGTTGGCTGTTTATTAGTATTTATAAACCACATATTAATGCCCTTTTCTCCATTACCATATTTTAGATCCCATTAATTTGATCCCACACCTAAACTTAACAACTACCTAAGAATATGTGTTCCCTATTCTAAAGTGTTACCTTGTTTTTTTATATGTTATATAAAATTATTTATTAGCTATTTAGCCTAATAGATTTTTATTTGAGGGAGATAAAGTCACTATGCTGCGTATAAGTTAAATAATAATTCTAAAACTTGATAACACTTTAGTATAGGGACCAATTCTAACTTAAATTGCTTAGTAGCATGCCTATTATTAATATATTGGCTGTTTATTAGTGCTTATAAAGCACATATTCTGCATGACCATATTCTAAATCCCTAACCCTGCATCTGAACTTAACAGCTACCTCGCTAATTAATAATAAGCAGCAAGTCTTAGGACAACTTTGATTGACTATTTTGATCTTCAAATGTTGACTACTGTATACCTGAGGGCAGTCAAATGATACCTTAGTAAATATTGCTCGAGTCTTAAAGGATTATGGCCTGAAAGGGATGTCAGTCATAGAGACAAGCCATCCTCGGGTCTCATGGTGGACAGATTTCAACACTTTCACTCACGGCTTTCAGAGTTCAGCTGTTCCTCACAGTTTGGCCTTCCCAGCCTGTTGGGCCTTGTTTGAGTTGAGGTCAGGGGCCTTTGTGTTTACTGAACACGAAGGTATTCTGAGCATGAGCTGGCAGAAGAATCCATCTCTCATTCTTGGAGTCAGCAGCTCTTTGACTGCTTTGAATTACTTGAGCTTTAAAAAAATGCTTTCTCTATTTCCCCACCAATATTTATTCTTACCTGTATTCTGACAATGTTAGTTTATGGTTATAGTGTAAAAATAAGACCTAAAAAGAATGTTCCTAGAATGTTAGGAAGTGGTTCCCCAACAAAAACAAAGCTAATGTTAAAAATGTAAAGTTTGTCTAAATGTTTTCAGGATTCATTTAAAGACAAAACCCTTCAAAGAAGCTTTTACTGAAAAAATAAATAAAAAAGCATTAAACTATACATTTTCAACTAGTTGACCTCATTAACTAGTGGAATGAAGAACAGCAGGTTGATATAATACTCGCTTTAGCAAAGCGGTTCTTGGTAAACTGCACAAAGCCACTGTGTTGCAGTCATGAATGAGGCTCAGTTTAGCTGGAATGAGGAACAGTGGTCGTACCATAAAATTAGCTCAAATGAACAGTAAAGTTGTCACAATCATACTTGCATTCTGCAGGTTGGTGTATTTGTAAATGGCAGCTGTTAACCATAAAAGTTAATACTTTGTCTCTCCCATGGGGGTCATGATCGTAACAGCCAGTGTTTGGTAGTGAGGTAATTGAGGATCAATGCTTTGGTTTACACAGTGTAATCAGCTCCATGTGCTGTTGCAGATCTGTACTATGTTGGATTCAATCCAAATAAAAAGGCTCACGGTCCTGTTCTTTCATTCATTGTCATGTGTAACAAGAGTAAATGTGAAATGTGCATGTACAGTATGATGAGAGACAAATACTGAACCCTCTTATTAAATTAAAAAAATAAAAGCATAGAAATGCTAATATTTATATTATTACATATATACTAATGTAAGCATATTATAATTGCTATCTATTTTTTTTATTTTTACATTTTCTTTTTAAATTTTTTTTAATTCCAAAATATATTGAGAATAGAGCTCAGGGGTCATACACAATACACGATAAAAACAGGTACAGCTTCTCCCATTAGACATAAGATACAAAGATGAGGTCATGTTGATATTATTTCCACAATGAGCGCTTTGTTTTTGCACTCTTTTGTTTAGGAGTTGATGTGGGCTGAGGGTCTCCGTGTGTCACTCTTCACACCGAAGCGTAACCAAACTGCTGAAGTCGACACACACAATGATTGAAAAGAGAAGTCAACCCTGAATCAGTATTTACAATAACTGTGTGCGAGCGCCATGGTTACAGCCGAGGAGAAAGGCTTATTGTTTCGGCCCTGAGCAGGTGTGTTTTGCAGCTCAGTACTAAATGGTTTGTATAACACATCTTGCATTCTGTTACTGGAGGGTTGCAGATTATCCATGATATTGGCCACATCTAGAAAGGTTTTATGGACAGGCCAATCATTGCTTTAGAATGATGCTTCACATCGTGTCTGCACCGGACGCGACAGTTGTCGTGTCGCATCGCGGCAAAACAGGCTACACATGTAGATGCGACAAAGCAACCGTTGCAAATCATTTGAACTTTGTGTCCGTCGTTAATAGAACGACGCATCAGTTTACTGTCGGGGATTTGTAGCATCGCACATTCAGTAGGCCAGTGTTTCCCAACCCTGTTCCTGGAGGCACACCAACAGTGCACATTTTGGATGTCTCCCTTATCTGACCACTATATTTGTGGTCCTTGAGTCTCTACTAATGAGCTGATTAGTTGATTCAGGTGTGTTTGATTAGGAAAAGTTGGATAATGTATAGTGTTGGTGTGCTTCCAGGAACAGAGTTGGGAAACACTGCATTAGGCTATACACAGCATCACTGATTATAATGTGTTCTATATGTGACCCTAGACCACAAAAGCAGTTTTAAGTCGCTGGGGTATATTTGTAGCAATAGCCAAAAATACATTGTATGGGTCAAAATGATACATTTTTCTTTTATGCCAAAAATCATTAGGATATTAAGTAAAGATCATGTTCCATGAAGATATTTTGTAAATTTACTACCATAAATAAATTAAAACTTAATTTTTGACTAGTAAATATGCATTGCTAAGAACTTCATTTGGACAACTTTAAAGGCAATTTCTCAGTATTTTTTTTGCACCCTCAGATTCCAGATTTTCAAATAGTTGTATCTCAGCCAAATATTGTCTGATCCTAACAAACCATATGCCAATGGAAAGCTTATTACCACGTCCGGTATTATAATTTACATTAAGTAAAAGCGTTCTGTCATTCTGTTTTTTTTCTATGGTTATATCTACGTTCTGTCTTTCTGTCTATCGTTCTGTTGTTCTATCTATCGTTCTATCTGTGGTTGTAAATACATACAGAATCGGGCGCATAAACATTTTTATAACTCATTCCAAGCAGTGCTGGTGCATGAGTGATTAGGCTACAAGAAATGTATTTTGGAAATAACTGCAGTTCTAAATAGGCTTTAGCAAGTAGCAACAGTTTCTTGAGTAGTATGAATGAGTGATTACAGTTCATCTTAGGCATGTAGTGGCCAGGTAAGAGCCAGCAGTGCTAACAGATACATGACAAATGTACAGCTTAATGATCATTTTACATCCAGCATGTCAGATTTTATATCTTACATACAATATTAATTTATTTGAATATTATTGGCATGTTTTTAACCAGAAACAGCTGCATACTGTTTATGTTGTGCATGCTCTGTATTCCAGTTGGCATCTCAAAAATGCACATGTACAGTATATATGTAGAACAAAATGAACATAACCAAAAACAGACAATGATTTCAGAAGTAACGCCCTGAAGTTTGCACTGAGTATAAACACTGAGTATAGAGGAATGAGAAACAGGGGATTGTAATTAAGTGCTCGGTTTGGAGGTCCAGTGAGAGGGTTCTTTGGTGGGGAGCTGTATGAGTAGCAGGCCTGAATGTGACAGGTTCTGCATGAGTGGCTCCCGATGCTGAACTCATGTATCTCCTGGGTCTTCCTCTCGGTTTACAAGTTGTAGTAGATTGTTGAATGGCTCTGGAACAAATAGGATTACCATCAGCAGCTGTGACCTGAACAGGCTGAAGTAAAGGAGTTGTGGAAATGTGAAGCTGTTGAAACCTGGTCAGTGTCAGTAGAATTTCTGGCTGCTCTTGGGTTTCTTCGTGCTGCAGTGTTACACTTTTGAAAGAAACACAAAAGTGAAAGTCTGATGAAAATTCACTCACCCCCAAGATGTAGAAGTTTGTTTCTTCATAAGAAATGTAGAATTACATCACTTGCTCACCTATTTATCCTGTGCAGTGAATGGGTGCCGTCAGAATGAGAGTCCAAACAGCTGATAAAAACATCAAAATAATCCACAAGTAATCCACTGCATAATTATTATTTCAGAATGAATCCATCATTAAGACATTTTTAACTTCAGACGAGCCTTTTATCCATAAAATTGCTTTCACCAGTGAAAATGCCATCTCATCGGAATCAGGAGAGAAATATGAACAGATCAAGCACTGTTTAAATCGATATGATAGCCAGTTTGACAAACATTTTAGATGAGAGATGTTTTAAGAAAGGCGAGTACTTGTCTGGACAATTGGTGAACCATTGTTATAGACAATATTTACTTTAGAGAAAATGTAATGTAATCTGAGACCTTTTTTATTGTTGCGTAGCTCATTGTGCCATCTATTAGTGCAACTATAAAAGATATGGTCTTTGCTTCATTTGGAAACAAGGCTGGAAATGGCTGTTGTGTTTTTGCAAGAGAACATTTCAATTATATGAATGCAGTTTGTTACATTTGAATCATTATTTATACAATAGCCAGAGCCATTTACCTCAATCTGTCTTAAAAAGTGTTTAAACTGAGGCTGTATAACTGTTATTTCAGTACCTAAAGAGAAACACATATGTGTAGTTTTAACTATGCATCATTGTTTGTCTTGTCATGTATACTGTGGTATGAAAAGCAGTATTAAACGAGAGTCAGAAGGACATGTCTCAAAGGAAGAGTTCACCCGAATATGAAAATTTCGTGCAATTTTATCAGGCCATCCAAACTTTGAAGAATGTGCTCGCTGCTCTTCTCCATCCAGTTATAATCAGTGTGTGAACTGAGGCCAGATTTTCTTAATAGTCTTAAGAAAGAATCTTCTGAAGATGAATTCCAAAGAAAACAGCAAGATTGTTTCTAAGTGCAGTTCTTGAAAAATTATTAAAATTTATTAGATATTTTCTACAGAATGTTTATTTATCTTAAATAAATAAAAAATCACAGGCTTTGGACTCTTGCTAAAGATATGCTGACTTGAAAAAAAAATAGATAAGATTCGCTCGAGGAAGACAATGTGCAAGAAAATAGCAGCTGAGAAGATTTTTTATTATTTGAAAGCGTTCCTGAAGAGTTCAAGATTAAAAAATGACACATACATATGGTCCATATGACTCATACACGATTCCAAGTCTCCTGAAACCCTACAATAGCTTAGTGTGATGAAAAGACTGAAAGTCTTTATTTTCTTGGAAATCTTGGAGTAATTAAACTTAAATGTCACATTGCTCAGAGGGCCACCAAAATAGAAATGTAGTGAAATCTGTTTTTCCCGCGTTTGTCTGTTCAAACAGACACTGTTTGTTAGATGTTCACTTAAATATTGGCCCATGAGTGCTAGACTGATGATTTGAGACAGCTGAGATATGTGTGGTGTACTGGTGTTAGATGTTGATTTCCCTTGGCTGTAATCCATCGAGGAGAACAAGGGATTTCAGACAGTGCAAATGCTGGAAAACAAGAATCCATCATTTAGACATAAAAAATCCTCTTGGCTTCAAAAGAGACAAGAAGATATTGGCTCGGCCTAGTGGTGTTGAAAACACACCCATACAGCTGAAAGTAAAGGGTATAGTTGTGGCCTTCATGTGTACTGTTAAAGGGGCTCGTGAATAGATTCGGACCACTGGGGTGACTAATTATCCTATTGAGCACGACCATCCAGGTCTCAAGAGTGCTCTTCACTTCTGTATTACCAATACATCCAGGAAATTCAAGAACTGATGTTATAACTTCTCTGAACTGGCATGTTTTGATCTAAATGCCTTTTAAATTTGTTTAGCATTGCATAATCCTTTAACCACCATTATAATGACAAAATATAAAGTGTTTATATGATATTAGCTGATCTGTCTCAGTAAAAAGACACAGCTGGTAAGCCAGTGAGTGGGAGAAGTTGTGACTTGTGATCTGAGAATGTTGGCCTATGAAAAAGAAGTGTGTTTAATTGTATTGAATGTGCATTTGCAGTATACTTCAAGTAGTGTATATTTTTTAAAAACTGTTGAGATAATATAATATTAAATAAAATAAAAGTCTACTTTTGTGAACTTAAAGAGGGTACACTTCTATGAATGTATTTCAAAACATACTTAGGTATAATTAACTTTGTAATAATGTCAAATAAATAAGTTTAACTTTAAAGTACTTTTGTAATCATTACTTGTATGTTTTAATTATATTCTGTAGTGCTTTAAAGAAGTGCACTTATTTTGACATGTTGACTAACATACTAAAGCACATGGAATGTACTTGATTATAAATATAACTAGTGTGTTATTCAATATTACACAAGTTAATATATGTATTTATTATATATTAATATATATTTTAAATGTACTAAATTTCATAACTTCAAATCTGTAATTGAAAGTATAACCTGTAATTGATGGCACTTCTAGAGATGATATTTATGGAAGTTTGTTTGTGCCACATGATGTAAAAAATGTATAATAAATAAAGGTCATTCTGAATTTTTTTCCTCACATTTATGAGTTTTTAACTTAGAACTGTATAAAAAAGTCAGAATTGTGAGTATGGTTGATTTCAAATCAAATTGCATCCATATGTGTTTGTTTTTTCACAAAGCTTGACTCAGTTCTGAGAAAAAAAGTCAGAATTGTGAGATGTTTTTCACAAAGCTTGACTAGAAATTACATTAAAATACAGTGTTTATTTTGATTACCTTGTATGTTGATTAGTATATTTTGCAGTAGACTTTAACCATAATTCAAAGTAAAATAAATAAATAAATAAAATGAAATTACATATAAAAATGTACTTAAGTGGGCCAAAAAAACATACTCCTAAATTCAGCTAATTGTATTTATTATACATTTTAATAACATTTTTGTCTATTGTTAATACATTAACATGCAGTTGAGTGTCCAAAAACATTATATTCAGTTCACAGTTAAATATATTGTTTATGTTTTCATAATAAGTACTCTTTTACTTCTTTTTCACAATGAAGAAAACACAACCAGATAAATGAATTTCATGATTGTTTGTAAATAGAAACCACATTGTTTTAAAAGTTTAGTAGGTCAACATGGCAAAAGATTGCTGGGAATGTAATAGGTGTGTTCTGGATGCCGACCGGGATTCAACTCACAGGGATTGTAATAGTGTGCTTGGGCGTACTTGACTACATAAATGTGCTGGGAGTACATTGTAAGTAAATGAAAGTAATTTGAAACAAATGTTCATTTCTATCAACTTAAAAGCATTGGAATTATGGCTAAATCTTAGTGTATATTAGGTCATTCCTGAATAGTTTTTTAATGACAGTGCTTTGAAGTTTTAGCACATGAAATGCTCTCATGCCAACATAACATATCTGTTTTTTGTCTGACATAAAACTACTAATAGTTGTTGTACTAACATTGATGCATTGCCCAAAACATTGCCATGATTAAGTCTTCCCTGAAACCACACACACCTTTTGAAATACATGCCATATTGGTTTCTTTGGTGTGGACGGCCTGCTAAATTTTACTTCTCCTCTGGGGTACTAAGTAATACAAGTCACCTCCATCAGAGAAACCTGCTGCAGCAAAACAAATACAACTTTGTGGAGCTGATGTAGTTAAGCTGTTGTGCAAGAGCTATGATTTGAGCAGGAAACCATCTCTGGGCTTCAGGACAAACATTACCTCATGCGCTGACAGACCATTGATTGAGAACACTGACACAACACTGACAGCTTTGACAAGACATACCTGACCCAGGTGTAATATTTTAACCTTCATAAACTGCAAATATACCCATGCTGTAAAAAAGATTCTGTCATTTTTACAAAATCATTTTGGTAGCTGTGGTTTGCAGAATAATTTTATAAAAAAATACAGAAAAACATGTACAATTTAGTTTGTTCTGTAAATGTTTTAAATATAAATCTCTAATTTACATTTGAGTTTGAATGTAAACCACTAAACAACGCATAATGCCATCAAAATCTGTTTTGTACTTTTAACATATCCTTAAAAACACCGTAGTGATGCAGGTGGTAAAAGAGAAAGCCACATGAAGAATCAAGGTGCATCACAAGTAGCTTTTCTACAAGCAGAAGTATACAGGTGCATCTCAATAAATTAGAATGTTGTGGAAAAGTTAATTTATTTCAGTAATTCAACTCAAATTGTGAAACTCGTGTATTAAATAAATTCAATGCACACAGACTGAAGTAGTTTAAGTCTTGGGTTCTTTTAATTGTGATGATTTTGGCTCACATTTAACAAAAACCCACCAATTCAACAAATCTCAACAAATTAGAATACTTCATAAGAGCAATAAAAAAACATTTTTAGTGAATTGTTGGCCTTCTGGAAAGTATGTTCATTTACTGTATATGTAACTCAAGACCTGGTAGGGGCTCCTTTTGCTTTAATTACTGCCTCAATTCTGCGTGGCATGGAGGTGATCAGTTTGTGGCACTGCTGAGGTGGTTTGGAAGCCCAGGTTTCTTTGACAGTGGCTTCAGTTCATCTGCATTTTTTGGTCTCTTGTTTCTCATTTTCCTCTTGACAATATCCCATAGATTCTCTATGGGGTTCAGGTCTGGTGAGTCATGCACACCAACACCATGTCATTAACCAACTGGCAGTGTGGGCAGTGCCAATCCTGCACACCTGGAGAATGAAACAGCATGGTCTTTAAAAAGCTGGTCAGCAGAAGGACTTTTGGCAGTGTGGGCAGGTGCCAAAATCCTGCTGGAGGTCAGCGGGTGCTTTAAAAAGTGGTGTTGGTTTTGGTCAGCAGAAGGAAGCATGGACCAAAGTGCTCCATTTCTGGGTAAACGGGTGCAGTGGTGCACCCAAATTGGTTTTAATAAAACACAATGGACCAACACCAGCAGATGACATAACACTGCACCCCAAATCATCACAGACTGCAACTTGGGAAACTTAACACTGGTTTCTCCATCCTTCCTCCAGCAACTTGGGCTATGGGTTTCTCAAATGAAATACATCCTTCCTCCAGACTTGCTCTCTAGGACTGAAAAGAGGACTTGGTTTGGACCACAAATGAAATACAAAACTTGCTCTCATCTGAAAAGAGGACTTGGACCACTGGGCAACAGTCCTTTTCTTCTTCTCCTTAGCCCAGGTAAGACGCCTCTGACGACAACTGTAGCCAAATTAATTGACACTTCTGTGTGTGGTGGCTTTTGATGCCTTGACCCCAGCCTCAGTCCATTCCTTGTGAAGTTCACCCAAATTCTTGAATCGATTTTGCTTGACAATCCTCATAAGGCTGCAGTTTTCTTGGTTGGTTGTGCATCTTTTTCTTCCACACTTTTTCCTTCCACTCAACTTTCTGTTAACATGCTTGGATACAGAACTCTGTGAACAGCTAGCTTCTTTGGCAATACATGTTTGTGGCTTACCCTCCTTATGAAGGGTGTCAATGATTGTCTTCTGGACAACTGTCAGATCAGCAGTCTTCCCCATGATTGTGTAGCCTAATGAACCACACTGACAGACCATTTTGAAAGCTCAGGAAACCTTTGCAGGTGTTTTGAGTTGATTAGCTGATTGGCATGTCACCATATTCTAATTTGTTGAGATAGTGAATTGGTGGGTTTTTGTTAAATGTGAGCCAAAAGCATCACAATTAAAGGAACCAAAGACTTAAACTACTTCAGTCTGTGTGCATTGAATTTATTTAATACACAAGTTTTATAATTTGAGTTGAATTACTGAAATAAATTAACTTTTCCACGACATTCTAACATTATTGAGATGCACCTGTATACTAATATACAGAAGGCGAACAGAGTCATTCACAAAAACACAAAACACCATCATTGTAACACATATGACGCTAAACTAATGCAATGAACATTTATTAAACAACAGATGTAACATACAACCCTATTGTACATAATTGATAACAAAAACTATTAAGAAGCAAAACATGGAGTGTCATGCAGGGAAATCTGGGTACATCAGTTTACAGTGTTTGACTGTAAATTATATGATTTGTACTTTTTTTACTTTTAAGAGATTGTTCGCAACTTTCTGTTGCCTGAAGGAAACACTGTGCAATATAAGGATCAACAAAAAGCCAAGGCTCTAGTGGGACTCAAACCCACAACTTTTGAATTGCCTCACTCAGCAGTATAGAAGTCCAATGTGCTATCCATTGCACCACAGAGCCCTACGTAAAAGTAGATTCCGGGCTTGTGGTAGTCCATCGCCGTGAGGTTGCGTGCTTAGTGGGTAGGTAGAACAAGGTCCTTGGGTTTCTGCATAATTGGAATTTGGTTCGAAAAGCAGAGGCACTGCCAGGGCCTCCTGTCCAAAAAAGAACCCAAAGAGCAAAGCCACCGGTTAAGAGGCACCATTGGGATTCAAGCTCAGGATCTCCTGTTTTCAAGACAGGCACTTTGAACAGCTAAGTCCCAGCGCCCTGCTGCTGCCAGCATTCTTTGGCAACAGCTGAGGGGTGGTTTGCAAACCAAATTGCCTGCTGCTGAGGTGCTCCTCTGCACCCCCTGTTTGCATTCCACTCTCGAAAAGAAAACCACACACCCCAAAGGTGGTGCTCAATCACTGTCCAAAGGCACCGCTGGGATTTGAACCAAGGATCTCCTGTTTACTAGACAGGCGCTTTAACCAAATAAGCCACGGCACCAACTTGCACTTTTTGTCTCCGGGAGGGTGACTCAGAGGATCAAAGCTTCCAGACATGAGGCCAACTGCCAGGCACTGCACAACCTAAAATAGTTTTTTTGACAACTTATGTCGGGGTGGCCAGGTATCCTCTATGTTTGTTGGCCAAGCGGGCTAAGCAGAATGCCAAAAGTCTCAACTCTTATAGGACTCAATCCCAAAATCATTGAATGGTCTCAGCTGGCAGTCTAGAATTCCGATGCCCTTTTCATTGCACCAAAGAGCCCACCGACATGCCAGAGTGGGCCATGTGAAGATTGTTCACAAATTTATGTTGCCTGAGGGAAACACTATGCAATACAAGGATCAACAAAAAGCCAAAAGCCACCACTCTGGTGGGACTCTAGCCCACAACCTTTGAATGGCCTCACCCGGTAGTCTAGAAGTCTAATGCACTATACATTGCGCCACAGAACCTCATGCAAAAGTTTATTCTGGGCTTGTGCCAGTCCATCGCTGTGAGGTCACATGCTCGGTGGCTAGGAAGGATAAGTTCCTTGCGTCTCTGCACAATTTGAGTGTGGTTCAAAAAGCAGAGGCACAGGATAGCTTACAAATGTATGCTGACAACTCATTCGTGAAGGTTTAGAAACGGACTCACCTGCTACCTTCGCAGTCTTCGCCATCCCTGTTTGTAGTCCGATCTCAGAAAAGCACATGCTTGAGAGACACGCCAAAGGAACCACTGGGATTCGAACCCAGGATCTCCTGTTTACGAGACAGGCGCTCTAACCAACTAAGCCACGGCGCCAACCGGCACTTTAGATCTCCGGGAGGGCGACTCAGTGGATCAAAACATCCAGCGGTGATGCCAATGTCCACGGGCTGGACAGCTTAAGAGATTGTTCACAACTTTCTGTTGCCTGAGGTCAACACTGTGCAATATAAGGATCAACAAAAAGCCAATAACCATGACTCTAGTAGGACTCGAACCCACAACCTTTGAATTGCCTCACTTAGCAGTATAAAAGTCCAATGTGCTATCCACTGCACCATAGACCCCTACGCAAAAGTGGATTCTGTGCTTGTGGCAGTCCATCGCCATGAGTTTGCATGCTCAGTGGGTAGGTAGGACAAGGTCCTTGGGTTTCTGCACAATTGGAATTCGGTTCGAAAAGCAGAGGCACTGCCAGGGCTTCCTGTCCAAGAAAGAACCCAAAAAGCAAAGCCACCGGTTTAGAGGCACCATTGGGATTCAAGACCAGGATCTCCTGTTTACAAGACAGGCACTTTGAACAGCCAAGTCACAGCGTCCTGCTGCAGCCAGCATTCTTTGGCAGCAGCTGAGGGGTGGTTCGCAAACCAAATCGCCTGCTGCCCTGGCGCTCCTCTGCACCTCCTGTTTGCATTCCATTCATGAAAAGAAAAGCCACACACCCCGAAGGTAGTGCTCAATCACTGTTGGGATTCAAACCCAGGATCTCCTGTTTACTAGACAGGCACTTTAACCAAGTAAGACACGGCACCAACTTGCACCCTTTTTCTCCGGGAAGGTGACTCAGAGGATCAAAGCATCCAGACACGAGGCCATCTGCCAGGCACTGCACAGCCTAAAATAGTTTTTTTGACAACTTATGTCGGGGTGGCCAGGTAGCCTCTATGTTTGTTGGTCAAGCAGGCTAAGCAGAATGCCAAAAGTCTCATCTCTGGTAAGACTCGAACCCTAAATAATTGAATGGTCTCAGCTGGCAGTCTAGAAGTCCAATGTCCTATTCATTGCACCAAAGAGCCCGCCGGCATGCCAGAGTGGGCCACATGAAGGTTTTTCTTCCGGCTTTGTGCCCGTCCAGCTTGGTGAGGTTCGCACACTCTGAAAACAGGAAAGATGGGTCCTCAGGTTTTTGTGCAATTGACGCCCGGTTCCAAAAAGCCATAACACTGTCTCCTGTCCAACAACAAGCCGACAGAGAGCAACCACCAGCAGAGAGGCACCGCTGGTATTCGAATCCAGGATCTCCTGTTTTCAAGACAGGCCCTTTGACCAGCTAAGCCACGGTGCCCAAATAGTCTGCTGCGTTTGCATGGTGTGCTATCATTCAAAAACAGCTATGGGGTGGTTTTCAAAAGCTCACTCTCAGCAAGTGCCGCTGCGCAAAGACACATGAGCAGACAGCCAAAGGCACCACTGCGATACGCACCCAGGATCTCCTGTTTACTAAACAGGTGCTTTAACCAACTAAGCCACATCACCAACCAGCACACTAGACATCCGGGAGGACGACTTAGTGGATCAAAACATCCAGTGGTGATGCCAATGGTCCACGGGCTGGACAGCTTAAGAGATTGTTCACAACTTTCTGTTGCCTGAGGGCAACACTGTGCAATCTAAGGATCAACAAAAAGCCAAAATCCTCGATTCTGGTGGGCCTCAAACCCACAACCTTTGGATGGCCTCATCCACTAGTACAGAAGTCCAATTTGCTATCCATTGCACCACAGAGCCCTACACAAAAGTGGATTCCGGGCTTGTGGCAGTCCATCGCCATGAGGTTGGATGCTTAGTGGGTAGGTAGGACAAGGTCCTTGGGTTTCTGCACAGTTGGAATTCGGTTCGAAAAGCAGAGGCACTGCCAGGGCCTCCTGTCCCAGAAAGAACCCAAAGAGCAAAGCCACCGGTTAAGAGGCACCTTTGGGATTCAAGCCCAGGATCTCCTGTTTACAGGACAGGTACTTTGAACAGCTAAGTCACAGTGCCCTGCTGCAGCCAGCATTCTTTGGCAACAGCTGAGGGGTGGTTCGCAAACCAAAATGCCTGCTGCCCAGGTGCTCCTCTGCACCCCCTGTTTGCATTCCATTCACGAAAAGAAAACCACACACCCCAAAGGTGGTGCTCAATCACCGTCCAAAGGCACCGCTGGGATTCGAACCAAGGATCTCTTGTTTACTAGGATCTCTTGATGCCCTCAGGTCTCTGTACAATTGACGTCCGGTTAAAAAAAGCCACAGCACTGTTTCCTGGACAGCTTAAGAGATTGTTCATAACTTTCTGTTGCCTGTGTCAAGTGTCTTTGCGCAAAGACACACGAGCGAACAACCAAAGTCACCACTGGGATTCGAAACCAGGATCTCCTGTTTACTAGACAGGGACTTTAAACAGCTAAGCCACGCCGTCAACCTGCACGCTTGGGATCAAAACTTCCAGAGACGAGGTCATTGGCCAGGCACTGCACAGCCTAAAAGAGTTGTTTTTACAACTGTGTCGGGGTGGCCAGCTAGCCTCTGTGTTTGTTGGCCAAACGGGCTTAGCAGAATGTCAAAAGTTTTGACTCTGGTGCGATTCAATCCCACAACCTTTGAATGGCTTCACATGGCAGTTTAGATATCCAATGCGCTTTCCATTGTGCCACAGAGCCCACCACCGTGCCAGAGTGGGCCACATGAAAGTTGGTGCCCGGTGAGCTCGGTGAGGCTCACACGCTCTGTGCACAGGAAACTACGGCTCCTCAGGTCTCTGTACAATTGACGTCCGGTTAAAAAAAGCCACAGCACTGTCTCCTGTCCAACAGAGCGTCATCACCGGCAAAGAGGCACTGCTAGGATTCGAACACAGAATCTCCTGTTTACAAGACAGGCGCTTTGACTAGCAAAGCCACAGTGCCTCCTGCTGTGCAGCATTTCCATGGTGTGCTATACTTCAAAAACAGCTGAGGGGTGGTTTTCAAAAGAGCACACTCAGCTGCGCAAAGACACACAAGCTGACATCCAAAAACACCCCTGGGATTCGAACACAGAATCTCTTGTTTACTAGACAGGTGCTTTAACATGGCACCGACCAGCACGTTATACCTCCAGGTGGGCAAAACAGTGGGTCAAAACATCCAGCGGCGATGCCAACGGTCCACGGGCTGGACTGCTTAAAAACTGTACAGTGAACAGTGTTATACTGTAAAATTTCATGAAATGTCTGGTTAGATCTTGTACAGTTTTTTCCCTGTATATAGTCAGCAAACTTCCTGTTAACCTAATAAAAAAAAAATTCTGTTGCATTTTTACAATATTTTACAGTTAAATTTACAACCATTTTTTACGGTGCACTAAAAGATGCCAATGAGTAATGAGAAAGTTTATTTTCTTTCTGTTTTGATTACCTGTTGTAGGATTCCACACCATTTGTATTTGTTTCATAATAACATTTCTTCTCATTGATTTAATCACATTTTTGTGAAATTGCTTTTTCATAATTGAATAATTCTATTTTAATTAATAATTCTTCTATTTATTGCAACGTCAAACTGTGGTCCAAACTGTTTAATGTATCTTTAATTATAAGTAACTGTTCCCGATTCATTTTAAATTAAACTGAAAAATGATTTGTGGGTATCTGTTGCAAACTTTTTTTGCTTTTTCCTCTTCGGGATGAAAAAAAAGGTAATTTTGACTTCTTATCTCACAAATCTGACCATGTTTGTCAGAATTGTGAGATATAAACTCCCATTTGCAAGAAAAAGTCAGAATTGTGAGAAAAAGTTGCAATTACCTTTTTTATTTTATGTTTTGTGGTGGGGGAAAACAATTGTGGGATGTAAACTTAGAATTGTGAGGTCAAAATTCGTAATTTAAAACGTACAATTCTGACATTCTGACAAAAAGTTTACATTTTGTAATTCTGACTTCTCAAAATCGCAAAAAAAGGCAGATTTGTGAGATAGAAAGTCGCAGGTATTTTTATAATTTTTTTTATTCTGTGGCGAAAATGGGCTTCCATAGCTGTGATGTGGCAAAAACACACATTGATGCAATTTTATATGAAGTCAGCCATGACACATTTTATATTATATTTTATTTAATTTGTTCATTTATTTTTGGGTATGTTTACATGACGACGATGATAAACTAAAAACAGATCTTTGCATTATTTAGAAAAGTTTCACGTACAGAACGATATAAGTTTACACGTATCTGCAAAAAAAAAAAAAAAAAAAAAAAAAATACCTGTATATGCATACCAGACCAGTAGTTGGCGATGTCATTATGTAAAGAAACACCAAGTGTCTGCATGGACATGACATCGCTCTTTTTATAAATTCACGTTTTTGCAGTTCACACCGAAATAGTAACACTATTGTTTTTAATAACTTGCACTTTAAAGCCTGTTTTCAAAAGTTTGCATTTTCAGGCGTTGTCATGTTAATTAATGGCCAAAACATATAAAAGGTTTTCCTTCTTTAGTTGAAAATGTTTCTCAGTAATTTTGAAGGCAGGTGTGCGAGGATTCTAAGAATTTACAGTTATTAATTAAAAACTGATTTTTTTTTAAAGAAAAGCAGCATATGTCACTTATTAAGTTCTGCATGTTCAGCATGTCCTCCATGTTTTCATATATAATATACTTTAAATGTGTTCTTTGGGTTAAAAGGTGAAAAGACGACCACGTGCTGTCTATAACACATCACATCACTAATTAAGAATATCTTCCCATACTCTGCAGAGGCATGTGGCTTCATTCACAGACCAAGGGCACTATGGGAAGGGGGCATTATCAAACAGCAGGAGAGATAATTTCACTGGATTCCTCCTTAATAAGGCGTCTCCCAACCAAATTGTTAAAATCAGTTGAAGGGTGAAAGCCACATGATTTCATTACTCCCATCCAGTCATGGCAGAGCAAGTGTCTGGTAAATTGCCTCCTCTGCCAACACTGATCGTGGTTCACTACCTCCTTTACACAGCACACTTATCAGAGCCTGTGTCTGCCCAGCGTGCGAGGAGAGGGGGTAATTGGGCCCTTGTCAACTTGGCATGCACACACAGCAAATTAAGATTTAACCCTTGCTGTTCTCTCCTGGGTGATTAGAAACAAGTTGCAGGCCTGAGCATTGAGGAACTGTGTCTGTATTTCAATGCTATTGTTCCCTTGATTAGCTACTAGTGAATGTAGAGGCCATTCATCATGCAACTTTGTATGTAATTTAATGCACATGTGAGTTAATATCATATTTTGATGAAGAACTACTGCTGTCAGCTTGAAAAAGGCCAAGCATCAGTGGAGACAGTCCAAGGGATCAAAGCTTTGGCATTGATTGTGGATTCCTGGCATCCACTGGTTCCATCTTCTTAAGATAACAAAAGGCAGTTTTGTTTGGTAAGGGCAAGAAAGAGTGGCTGGCCGGAGAAGCAGCCATGGTTCACATCTTCAGCTCATTGCTGGATGAGGATGTTTAAATTTATATCTCAAGCCTCACTTAGTTTAGGGTAATCAAAATATTGTATTTCTTGCACACTAAAATATACTTCAAATAAATAAAAAAAAGATAAGGAAAAGTCTTTTTTACAGGCTTCACAAAGGTTTTATGATGTTTCGATATCCAAACTCTCACTGTAGAGCCCTTGTGAAAAAGAAGTACACTTTAGAAAACATTTTTTTTAAAGAATACTTATTAAGGAAATAATATTATGGAGATTTGAAAAGAATATACATAAGTCCAAAAATAATTTAATGTTTTTGGATATTTAAAGTAAATACTTTATATGATTACTTCACGACTATTTTATATGATGAACATTTAAATTTAGGCTTTTATTTACATATGAAGAATGACCTATGCATGCATAGAGCGCATCAAATATGAAGAACCTCACAGGTTTCATTTAAAATATCTTGTGTTTTGAATATTGACCAAATCTTATGGATTTGGAGCGATAATCAGAACTGTTACTTTAATTCCATGTTAATTGCAATTAAAAGTAAACCCTTTAATTTGACATTATTACAAGTTAACTGTTTTTTTTGGACTTAAGTGGACTTAAGAAAGACAGCCATGAAAGTCTACTCTCTTTAAATACACTTGAGTGGACTTTTAATATTATATTCTCTGCAAAACAATATACTTGTAAGATTTGTACACTACAAGTGCACAGTCAGAACAACTGAACACTCTTTATTTCACATGGGAGCCCAGAGAAACACGGATTAACAGTCAATTTGCATTGGATGATTTTTTTTTCTCTGTTCATTAAAAGAAGTGGGACGAGAACGTCACACGATTCTACGTAAAGGTTACGTCAGAATTTTATGGAAACGTCTTTTATCCTGGGGTCTCCAGCTTCAGGCTACCTCACTATTTCTGTTAAAACATTCAATATATCATCTATTTCCTTTTACTTCCTTCTCCATCACAACAGTAAATTTGGTTGTCAACAGCTCGTGCCATTTACTTCAAACTCAGCCGGGGCAAATGATGATGGCTGCTCAATGTTAAAATCTCAGGCTATTTCTGTGTTGGTGATCAGGGAGTGGCTGTGATCTCACCAGTTCCAGTTCTCTGTACCTTGCTGATGTGTCTAACGTTTCTCACACATTAGGCACAACCCTTATTTTGGTGTGCATTATAGCTTTTCACCATAGCAACTTAAACATGCAGTAACCCTGGAAAATCCCCAGTTATACCCACTAACTAATGCAGAGGGTGAGGTCGATGGGGTTTTTTTCGCCATTTTTTCACTTTCTAAATAAAAGTATTTAAAGTTCCTTGTGATGGAATATTGAAGAATATTGTAGAATAGACTATTTGCACATTCTGACTGACATTTTATAATAAAGACTTTAGCTTAAACATGATTGTTCTGCAAAATGGTTATTCAAAATCTTGCATATTTATTTTTGATTTTGCAATGATTATCTTAGATGAGAGCATGCTACAAAATTCTCAAAGAGATTAAAATTGTCACAAAAAATAACATAAATAAATAATAATAATAATAATATGTACTCATCCTCATGTTGTTCTAAACCTCTGTATAATTATTTGTTCACGCAGACTGCAAAGGAAAAAATAAATTTGGTGTCCGAACAACACTGGACCCCTTTGACTTGCATTGTTGTTCATTGTTCAGGTTTTTTGGAGACATTTTTCTTTTGTGTTCCACAGAAGAATGAAAGTCATTCAAGTTTTTATCATTTTTCGTGTATACATTTTTTTCTTGAGTGTGAAAAAAAGTTGACAGAATGCATCTTTTTGGTTGACCTTTCCCTCTAAAATTCAATGGAAGCCTATGGAGTTTTTTTTCCTCACACCACTCCTCACAATTCAGATTTATGAGATATAAAATCAGAATTGCGAGAAAAGTGAAGTTTATATATTGCAATTGTGAGATTATAGATGTGTTCTACAATTCTGCATATATATCCCTCACTTCTCACAGTTGAGAACAATTCTAGCATGGAAACAAGTTTCTGTGAGTTCGGTAAGTTTCAGCTGTATATATTGTTCACATCTATGAATTTTACAGAGACGCACATACATGATTTTACATATTTAAAACGTATAAGTTAATTTACAAGAAATAATAGCAGGCTTTTTTAAAATACTTTTTGGCCTTCCCTCAGGCAGCAATGGCCTCATTGGCACCTTCACGTGATCTCTAGAATTAACATTTGTGCCTTGGATCCTTTTAAAGGTTCGGTTTGATGTTGTAGAGATTTCTTTGCAATTTTTTACAATCCAGCAGCTTATTATGCGAGACCTCCGTGACAGAGGGACCCGTTCCTTTTCTAAGCTTGAACTCTCAACTGACCTTGTAAAAGCAGTGTCTCCAAATTTGACGTGGATTTAAAGCAGCTCTCTGAAACAGTCAAGAGAAGCCAAAGAAAGAAACGTGGCCTCTTGAGTCACAGAGCTTTTTTCCTCCTGCTTAACTATTGCTGGCCATCTTTACGCTTGTCTTTTGATTTGTATAGTGGTCCGAACAAAGACTTAATAGGTAACAATATGTTAAAAGCTTACAACGAGGTTGCATCATCCGCTAACATTTACCAAATGTGTGACTGTTGACGTAGGGAGTTCATTTTAAAATCACTAATACATTTTTAATTCAAGGATTTATGAGAATGGGTGCAAAACAGAGACTCTGTTTTTGACTAGTTTGACAAAAACAATTTTTTTGTTCTTTCATTTATTTGCCACAGGGTAATTCTTTGATTTTAAAACATGTCCAAACTTCAGCAAGCATTAACTTCAGAAACGCAGATCATATCGATTTTCATGGGTGTTCTCAAGGTTCAAGAGCAGGCGAGGTCAATCCTGTGGAACAATAGATCCAAAGCAGCTGAGAGTTTTAATACCGTGGAGTTGGACAGACTGTGTGAGGTGTTGTGATAGGAGAGTGACCATTTTTATTGGAACTCAGTCAAACAAAGATAAACCTCTTGAGTTTAGTTCAGTGCATTCATTTTTTCCAGATTAATCAAGCTATGAATAAATGCATGAAGTGTTTTCTGGATTAGTTAATTACTAAACAAATGCTGAAAAACTATATATTTTTTCTCTGTAGGTGTTGAGTGTAATCCATGTAAGTGAGACCTGAAATGCAAAGCTGTTCGTTTCATAGCCAAAGACTATTTTTATTGCAGCTGAGTGTGTGTGTGTGTGTGTGTGTGTGTGTGTGTGTGTGTGTGTGTGTGTGTGTGTGTGTGTGTGTGTGTGTGTGTGTGTGTGTGTGTGTGTGTGTGTGTGTGTGGTGTGTGTGTGTGTGTGTGTGTGTGTGCGTGTGGGCAATGCACATATGCTATGTGTGTCCCCATAAACCATGTGTGTGTGTGTGTGTGTGTGTGTGTGTGTGTGCGTGTGTGTCTGCATCGTGATGTAAGGATAATATTTATTATCATATGACCACATGGAAACCCATTTGCTCCCTCGCATCCAATATCTTCAGTTGTGAAATGCTTTTGTCGTCAGTGGAAATTCACTTTGTTTTCACCAATGATGCCACATTCTTATTATTTACAGATTATATAAGGCTGAAATAATCACTTTTAAAAAAACATTGATTTTGTTTTGTCTTACCTAAGCATGTATTTAGTTGTTGTTTTAATAATTTTTTAATTTATAATGTCGATATATACAGATTTGAACATATAATGTAAAGACAATTATTTCATTAGTGTGTGATTTAATTGTATGTGCATTTTTATTTGTAATAATATAAATTAGGATATAAATTTGTTCATTATATTTTAAATTGTAATGTAAATTATGCATATGCAAAATACAGTATGAAGAATATTATTTCATTATAGTATTTGTATTTAGTTATACACAATTAATTAATATAAATATATACATGCATAAATATACAGTTACATATATATATATATATATATGTTTATTTTGATATATATATATATTACAAATTATGTCATGGTTATTATAATTAATACAATTAAAACCATAAAACATATTTGGTACTTGAAATAAAGTAAATGTTAACTGAAAGAAAATGAATCTCAGTGATGCCAAAATAACATTGATATGTATTTAAATGATATTATGTAGTATATTATTTAGTTACAAAAAATATATATAAGTATATGATTTAATTTAATCTTGGCTGGAGTAGGTAGTGCTTTTGACTTTTCAATACTGTGATTGCAGTGCCAAGTTATTGCTTGCTGCGTCTAATGTTATAATCCTAGCAGGGGAGTTTCGTTTGTTGTGAAAATCCCTGAGTTGGAAATATTTGAGTTGGAAACAGCTGACCACCACTGGGTTTTAGTTACAGGGGATGTGCAGGGCTGGCAAAGAGAAAGTGAACAGAGGTACGTATTTTTATGAGACCAGGTTGGAAATAGACCCATTTAATATGACTGCTTATGAATGCAGATATTTTATGGTTTCCATACACATTTAGGTTACACATGAAAAACTGCCCATTCCATGCACTGCATTTTTTATATTAATTTATATATATTTTCTTCAGTCTTGCTTCAAACAACTGCATTATACCAAAGTTTATAGCAGTATACGCTATAACCTGTGGCTCGGGCTGACGTGTGAAACACTGGAGATGGTTGAGCTCTGTCACACAATCGAAGAGGATTATCAGGCCTGAGATCGTCAGGTTTTTTCCCGGGACAGACTGAACAGTTGCCTCAGCAGAATTCCAGTGTCACTGAACGCTGTGGGATTGTTCCATGACACTTCATCCGGCCTTTAGAGAGGAGATTAGCTGCCGTGACCAAATTACTTTTCAGCACAGTTTAAAGCTGATCATTAACATACACATGATTCACATGCATTGTGAGGAGATCCATCAGAGCAGTTCATGTCATTTCTGTATTTATTTGTGCACAGTTGATGGATGTATACATAGTATACAATGGATTCCAATAGAAAAACGTAAGTGCCTTTTGCTGTATTAACATCAAAAGATGAGAAAGCATAATGAAACAAGGAAGCACCTTTGGAATGAATGAGATGCTCTCAACAACAACATTTGGTTTACACAAGTTACAATGTATCTTCATAGATCCAGCAGAGAATACATCTAATACACGTACAATTAAACATACTGTTGATTTTTCATCTAAGAAACATGGTGACTTTATAGCTAAAATAATAGTGGCTGTAGCAGCTGCATGTGTTTAACATTTAATCTTTTTTCCTCTGTGGAGATTATTGATATTGAAATTATATTGTATAAGAAGTTGCTTTTGCACAACGTTTGCCCAAAGACTTTCAGTACTTATTTAGATAGCGAGAGCTGTATTTTAACCATACAGCACAGTACCATTATATTAAACATTATTAATGCTAATATGTGTTCACAATCTGCCCAAAATGAGAGGTTAAATTACAGATTACCCAAACTAAAAGCCTACTTTTGGCATTATTATTTTGTCTTCTCTAAACTTTTACTTAACCCCTAAATTCTGCTCGTTGTACCTTCAATGATTAGGAACGCTTTAATCTACTGACTGTCTCAGCCTAATATACTGTACGAATACAAATGATCAATAGTGCATGGATCAAGTCGCCCTATTTTTGCATAAAATATGCTTCACATTTAGATCAAATTATTCACATGTATTTTAAGTCTGAATACATATCAAACACTGTCTGATATTGTCACTTTATCTACAACCATGTGTAGAGGAGATGCTGTAAAAGTCTGCTTTTGTGACAGTTTTAAAGCCAAAGCATAACATTTTACAGATTTACGTGGTCTGTGTTATTTGGTTGCTTTAAAATACCCTGTTCTTTTCGAGGTAGGCGATAGCTGTACCTTAACATGTAACATTGTAATGAAAAAAGACATCCATCGTGACAATATTCTCATTACAAATGAGGCAACATAGGATGCACACATACAATTATCACTTTGGATCCATGAAATTGGTCCCAGAACACACCGAATCGTTCACTAGCAGGGCCGAACAATGCAAAAGTCCAGTTCCTGTGCCTTTCTTTTGCTTGAGCAGTGGTCTCTAGGTAAAAGCAGCCCAGTTTGAGTGATGCATCGAAGTGGGCGTCTCTTAAAGCCCTTCCCACAGGTTTTAGAGCATGAGGACCATTCGCCGATGCTCCATGTTGGGCAAGGGTCACCACACACCCTTATAGCACTGGGCTTTTGAGTGCCGTCACAATGTGTAGCTGTTTCCCCATCCGAATCCAAACACTGTATCTGTCTACCCTGAACCCCGTTCCCACAGGTAACCGAGCACTTATTCCAATCCGCCGCAACCCACTTATAAGACGCCATCTGATAGGCCGGCTTCTTCAGCTCTACTTTATTACTGTCTTCCAGCACACTGTTCTGCGTAGGGTTCCTCTCCTCCTTCTTTAGGACCTTGCCCTCTTTATTTCCCACATTCAGGTAGTAGGAGTAGCGCACTCGAGGAGGTGTCATTTTACCCACCGATAACAGTTCCACTGTGAGAGACTCTTTGAGAGGTCTGGAGGCCTGCAGCGTCTCAACCGATGTGCCCGTTCCACTGTAGCGCAGCAGACTTCCCTTTACGATAATGTCTTTTTCTACCGCTGAAACCACAAAATTTCCATTCAGGAGATATTTGCCGTGGATGTTCTTTACTGCTAAATAGTTGTCATCGTTAACCAAACCGCGGTAACCGCGCTGCCTTACATCCACATTTGCAGCTCCGACCGGTAGAGACACCACAAAGTTATATCCATTCCTGAAAAATGAGATCACAGGGTCACAGAAAGGACAATATTCAGAATTAAAGATTTGGCTTCTTTTTGATTCATGATTTGGAATTTGAATTAAATTAGGGACACCACTCGGGAATTTCATTTGGAAGTTGAACTGGAATAAAGTTAAAGTTCAAAAGATCTTAGCATTATGGCAAATTAAGTGTTGTTCCAAAAACTTTTATTATTAAAATTAATTATTAAATAAATACAATTAATTATTAAATAAATAAAATTAAGTACATTTTGTTTTTTGATTTTTTTACAATTCACTTAATTATACTTATAGCATTTGTATGACTTTCTTTGAATTTCAGTTCATTTTAAGGTTGCATTTTATTTCAGTTTAAGGTAATATTATTACAGTGTAATTGCACAAATAAGTACTGAGTAATATTCATTAACTACATGTACTTATATCTTGTTAGGGTTTGGTTTAGTGTTAGTTACTTGTAATTATGCACAATTTACTGTTAGTACATGCAACATGTAACTATGTCAATCTTCATGTAACTATGCCATTCTAACTTATATAAATTTTGCTTCCTTAAAGGGATAGTTCACCCAAATTTCTGCATCTACTATGCCAGAGTACGTTGACGCGTCACACGCCAGCTGTTTAATTAAACCTGCAGGGTTTAATATGGTTTGGTTTGTGTATGTTTTGTTTTTTTTACTCTTTTTTTGACAGACTGCAAAACAAACTGGTTTGAGTTAAAAATCTTTGTTTGTGTTCTACTGAAGAAGCAAAGTCACCTACATCTTGGATGCCCTGGGGGTAAGCAGATAAACATCAAATTTAATTTTTGGGTGAACCATCCCTTTAAGTTGGAATCACAATTTAGGGGTGCGTTCACACTTGTAGTTTGGTTCTCTATTTTTTGGTCCAAGTATTTGGTCCATGTTGCATTCATATTCAATTCGAACCGCACCAGAGTTAATTTGGAAGCTGACCGAGACCCATTTTTTAGCAGTCTCAGTCTGCTTGTTTGGTGCGCATCAGAGTTCAGATGGCAATGTTCACACTTACTCAAATGAACCGCACTAATAGAGCAATCGCACAAGAGTTCGTTTTAATCGAACCAAGCATGACAAGTGTGAACACACCCTTAAATCACATTAACGCCAACTCAAATTCAATTCAAATTCGAATAAAAATCAGGAACAGAAGTGGAATTTAAGAACATTCGCAATTCACTTCTCTGAAGACATTGGTGCAGCTGGCGCTGTTCCTTGAGATCTTGTAAAACCGTAGACTCAGAGATAAAGCACTTACATGGGTTTTGTGAACATTCCAGAGACTTTCTTGCAGTTTTGGCTGTCTCCACCACACACACCACATTTGTTAAACTTCATGTTGGAGCTCAGTTTGCCATCACAGCCAGCCTTAATGCACTTCCCCTGAACACAGACCGCTGAGGTATCAGGAGAACAAGGGGTCCCGTCCACCACCTGTCACACAGATAACATTAACTACACCATCGGCCTCTTTTTAATTATGATAAAAGGTGTTAGGTTAAATAATACTAAAAAACAGTAAAACCCATGACCTTGGTTTTGATAGTGCCATACACTACCAATTGATCTGTAGAAACATTTCTAGCTCTCCTTGTCCAAGTTTCATCAAACTCCTTTTTTTTCATTGTACAAAAACAAACTTACTTTTGTCCTGCACTGATTGATTTATGGTATTTAAATAGATAAAGGAATAGACATTTACACAGAGGAATAAAGATAAGAATGAAAACTAGATAAAGTATATTAAGTATACAAGCCATAGTAAATAAATTGTTGTTCAAAGGTTTGGGGTTAGTAATCATTATTATTATTATATATTTTGTGTGTGCAAATATTTTATGCTTTTAAAGATGTAATTTATTCCTGTAACGCAAAGCTGAATTTTCAGCATCATTACTCCAGTCTTCAGTGTTACATTATTTAATATAAACAAGGAGCATGATTTGGTCCAATGAGTTGTCCCGTGGAACTGTTGCAGCTGGTTAGTACACAGTTTTTTAATTGTGTAACTAAAGTAAGTTAATACTCTACAGCTGTCTAGCTTTCTGAATTGTGCGTGTTTCTGTCTTTCCATCTACAGCAGTGGCCAAAATTATTAGAACATTGGTATTTTCACCAGCTAAAAACTTTTTTTCGTCAGTTATTTCTATCTTTTGTTGTAGTGTGTCAGTAGGAAATATCAGTTTACATTTCCAAACATTTATTTAGCCATAACTGACTTAATAACTGACTCAAAACCATTTTTTAGCTGGTTAAAATACTAGTGTACTACTTGTGACGTTCCACTGAACGTCACTGGCGATTCTGAGAAGCAGTCCTGCACTGTGTCTTTCCACACGTCCATATCTGAGAGATAAGCTCTCACCGTTACTTTTTAAAAGTATCTTGTCCACTTTGAAAAGTGGATGTTATTCTTTCCATGAGATAAGATCTCCAGACTGGCTCAGAGCTGCACTTCTGCACATGAACCATGAATGTCAAACAACTTTGCAGTATTTAAGCTTGTATTTTAATTTATTTACCTTCTGCGCAAGGACATAAAAGTATCCGGTGCCGTTGGCTCGGCAGATGAGCTTGCATCTGTCTTTAACAGAGACTCCAGAGTATTTCGGGACCCAGACCAAAGATGGACTCAGTCTATTAGTGTTCAGACTGATGCCATTGAACGCCTCACACTGCTCTTCTCGAAAGCTCTTTCCTGTCACAAATGAAAGGTCATCGTCAGACACGAATATTGACTTATTCATATTGTTGAACATGAGGCTGATAGATATAGATATACCTGAGTCTTTACAGGCCTCTAAGCTGCAGGAGCGATACTTCACTCTCAGTCCCTGGCAGTACTTGCCCCCGTTTTCCGGGATGGGGTTGTTACAGTCCCTTTTGGCGAGCTGTACCCCTCCCCCACAAGTACGGGAACATGGACCGTATGGACCCCACCGACCCCAATGGCCATCTACCTGCAGAAAGAGTCAAAACGGCTCAGAAACACATCCCTGCTGAGAAGACTGGCAAACATCTTCAAAAAGACTAGCATTTAAATGTTCAGTAGCAGCAGAAATATCATATCATGAGCAATATATGCCACAATAACTAACTATCCAACTAACTAACTAACTAACTAACTAACTAACTAACTAACTAACTAACTAACTAACTAACTAACTAACTAACTAACTAACTTACTAAACAAAAATAAAATAAGTAAATAAAATAAACTTATTTTTTACACTTAAAAATAAAGGTTCCAAATGGGGGTTACAGCAGTGATGCCAGAGAAAAAACATTTTCATGTGATTTTTTTACAGTAAATAAAGTTTACTATGACTAATTTAAGTCAAAAATCCAGTTTCAAAATATTAGAACATTTCCTAAAAGTTATCTGCATGAAAAGTTCAAGTTCTTAAAGTATGTACATGTATGTACAATAGATATATCATAGATATCATATATATGTTGGCTCATCAAGCACAGAAATATCATCAGCAAACACACTTAGAAGTGGTTTTGGCACTGTGGCCAGGTGCTAAAGTCCTGCTGGAAAAGGAAATCAGCATCTCCATGACGCTTGTCAGCAGATGGAAGCATAAAGTGTTCAAAATCTCCTGGTAGACGGCTGCATTGACTTTGGACTTGATAAAACATCATGGACCAATACCAGCAGACGTCATGTCACCCCAAATCATCACTGACTTCAGAAACTTCACACTGGACTTCAAGCAGCTTGGATTCTGTGCCTCTCCAGTCTTCCTCCAGACTCCAGACCTTGATTTCCAAATGAAATGCAAAATTTATTTTATCTGAAAAAAAAGGACTTTGGACCACTGAACAACAGTCCAGTTATTTTTCTCCTTAGCCCAGGTAAGATGCTTCTGATGTTGTTTCTGTTTCAGATGTGGCTTGGTAGCCCTTTTCCTGAAGATGTCTGAGCGTGGTGACTCTTGATGCACTGACTCCAGCTTCAGTCCACTCCTTGTGAAGCTCTCCCAAGTGTTTGAATCGGCTTTGCTTGACCGTATTCTCAAGCTTGCGGTCATCCCTGTTGCTTGTGCACATTTTCCTACCCAATTTCTTCAATCGTAAACTTTTTATTTATTATGCTTTGATACAGCACTCCTTGAACAGCCACCCCTTTCAGTAATGACCCTCTGGGACTTACCCTCTTTGTGGAGGGTGTCAATGATCATCTTCTGGACCATTGCCAAGTCAGCAGTCTTCCTCATTATTGTGGTTTCAAAGAATAAGAGATACCCAACATGTATACTGTAGGGATGGTCATTTTTTTTATTGTGACAATAAAAAAGTGATTTAATGAAACTCAAATGTAAAGATTCTAATATTTTGAGATACTGGATTTTTTACTTTCATGAGCTGTAATAATCAAAATAAAAAAATATAAAAACATTTTGAAATGTTTTAGGTTACATGTAATGAATGTAAAATACATGAAAGTTTCACAAAAAATAATACACTTTTTCATGATATTCTATTTTTTGTAGATGCACCTGTATATATATATATATATATATATATAATATTACAAAATGCTGTTTTGCTATTCTGATTCTATTAGTTTCTATAAGAATCTGGAATTTTATTTATCATGGTTTCCACAAACAAAAATGGCAGCACTTTTTTCAACATTGATAATAATGAGATTTGTTTCTTGAGCAAATCAGCATATTAGAACGATTTATTAAAATAATGTGAAACTGAAGACTGGGGTAATGATGCTGAAAATTCAGCTTTGCCATCATAGGTATACGGAAGTGGATTAAGGCCAAGCAATAATAAGAAAATAAAGCAATCTCGATATTAAAGTCATTATAATGCAAGATTAAACTTGTTACATTTTGAGAAAAAAATTCACAATAAAATGTTGAGAATAAACTCATTAAATTTCAAGAATAAAGTAATTGTGTTTCGAGGAAAAATGTGTTACATTTTAATAAAAAAAGTCAAAATAAAATGTTGAGAATAAATTCATTACATTTCAAGAACAAATTTGTGTTTCGAGAAAAAAGTACAAATAAAATGCTGACAATGACCATTATAATGAGTTTAATCTCAAGATTGTTTTATTTGTTTTTATTTTTGCCCAGCCCTAATCCTCTACTGTATAAATTACATTTTAAAATATATTAAAATAGAAAAAAGTTATCATATTTCACATTGTAACTATTTACTGTAATTTTGATTAAATAAATGCAGCCTTGGTGACCAAAAAGACTGTTCAAAAACTTCTTGATTTTTGAACAGTAGTTTACATTTTAAAATACAGAAATGATTGACGTGTGTCAAGCAAAACAGTACAAGCACATTTGTCTGTAGTCAGGTATACTCTAGTTAGCACATCACTCACCTTGTTTTTGGTGGTATTTTGCTTATCAGTACAGATCCCCCGATAACACAGCTTGTTGCTGCCACAGGTCGTACCGTCAGCCCAGGGAAAGTGGCGAGTCTGACACACCAGCTGTCCTTTAGCTTTCCCCGTGCACCACAGCTTAGAGCAGGCCTGCATGTACGGACAGGGCTTAGATACTGAGCCGAAGGCTAGTTCACACTGACGGCTGAGCGAGTAGCTGACACCTGGAGGGTCATCTGGAAGAGTCAGTAGCTTTTGTGGCTGATCCAGCAAACAGTCACCTGGAGAAGAAAATGTACTTAATGCAAATCATACATTTAGTATTGGTGATTTGTGTAGCTGAGCAATGCATTTGTTTGACATTGCTGAGCCACACACGTCAGAGTTGATTGCAGCAGAGCAGTCAAACTAACCATGGCCAGCGTCCAGGAAGTCTGTGATGATGGCAGCGCTGCAGACAGACCAGGGCGTGTTGTGGTCGATCTGGATCAGAGTGGGAGACATCATATGGTTGTCCTGCTTTCCAAATACCTCCTCACAAGCCTTCACATTGTCATGTGGCATACTGAACACATGCCCTGGACAAGAGCCAAAGAAATAGTCAAGCCATGTCATAGCAGAAAATGGAAATTAATAGTAGTTAAGTGTTTTTGTCCATTGATAGGAATATATATATTTTTTATTTAATATTTTATTTAATTGTTAAATTGTTCTATCTATCTGTCTGTCTGTCTGTCCGTCCGTCCATCCGTCTATCTTATCTATCTGTCTGTCTGTCTGTCTGTCTGTCTGTCTGTCTGTCTGTCTGTCTGTCCATCTGTCCGTCTATCCATCTATCTATCTATCCATCCGTCTATCCGTCTGTCTGTAAGGTGTACAATGGCTAACAGATTCAGACATGTACAAAGAGTTTCATAGGTCTGTACACACCATAATATAAGGATGGCACTGATACACCAGCCCCAGTGAATGTTGTTCTTGTAGCATCTGCTTATGTTTTCCCATCTGTATTTTATTAAACCTTTGTTTTCACAGGATCAAGAGATGTGGAAATCTCTTGAATGCAGTTGTCATTGTTCTTCTCATTTCATAATAAAGCATGACACAACTTTTTCTCTTGAAACAGCTGGCACAATATTCATGTTCAAAGATCAAGGAATCCAAGATCGGATTTCAGAAGTGCGAAGCCTCATCACCCTAAAGGATTCAACTTAATTACACCACAGACAGAGTCTCAGAGTGAGTGCTGGGAAGAGAACGCAGACAAGAACCTTCAGTTCACCAGTTTTGCTCACAAAAGACTGCCTTTGAAGCCAAACAATTCTCTCACCTAGTTCATGTGCGGTGGTGAAGGCTGAGGGGAGACCATCATCTTCAATGACTGAGCAGCTCCTCTTAGGATCACACATGGTGCCTACATCAGCCATACCCAGAGTGTCACATGTGGTGGCCCCACACAGGTCCTGTGAAGAGAATGATTATAGTGTGAAATCATTTATGAAACACAATGTAACATAACAAGCATCAAGTGTTTCAGGAGCAGTATGAATATGATAGCCAGGGTTACAGTAGCAATCGTTTAGTTCATCTCCATAATCCATGCTTCCTCATTGAGCTTTCCCCAGTGATTAGATCTGATCCAAAGTGTATGTTTGTGAACCGATTTTTCAGATCAAAATACTTTTATTTTAATTATTTATTATTGTGTATTGACATAATGAGAAGCACAGGGCTGTGTTGAGCAGCGAGGGTGGTCAAGAATGCCTGTAAACAGCTGTGGTTACGACATTGTTAAGAGGACAGATGGAACCATGTGAGAACATCGTAGAGCAGCCACCTGGAGACTTCAGGGAGAACATTTGGGAAGGCTGAATACATTCCAATATAATCTTGACATGAATGTTTCAATTTTCTCATGCTGTTAGATATGTTGAACGGGGCAGTTGATGGCCATGAGAAGTTACAGAAGTTATCAGTTCAATTTTTAACATACCAAGCAGCAAAATAGAAGTTTGCATTGCTGTAATAGAAAGGCATGAGTTAATTTGGCTGAAATAGCAGGTGCAGGTACCTTGGCATAATAGTTAGCAGTGTAATGACAGCTGACTTGGATCACTTCTCTGCTTGAGTCAGTTTTACAAACATGACGTGCACGTTCAGCTTTCTGGTGATGTAATGGTGCTTTTATGTTTATATTGGAATCAAATGGTAGAGAATTACATTTTCTTTTAGGGCACTCCCTAGACTTGACTTATTTCCTGAAATGTTTTACTACTTTCACATGACAACACAATGGTTACACCACAAAGACTTTAATTTACCAGACTATTAAAAAAAATAATACAATTATTTTATGATTTGAAAATTGCTTCATCTCTTGTTTTATTGTTTGTTTGATTGATTGAAATCTACAGATCTACTACCACAGCACCAGACATTTTTACCTTAATACCCACAAAATTAAAACATTAATACAGAAAAAAGTTAATCCTAGATATGTATCGAATTGAATTACAGTTCTATGTGTGTTTTAAATAACCTATTTTCAGACAAAAATTGTCATTGGCCCATATAAGAACATCATTTCTCACCTGCTTTGTAAACAGAATAGCAGTATCCCAGTACTCTGGGTGTTTGTCGTTGTTCTTGTTCAGCTTCTTCTGCCAGGTGCAGAAATTGCGCAGCGTTAGTGCCGCGTTACTGGATACTTTGGGTCCTTTTTCTGCCTCATTAATCACCATAAGCTTTACAACCACTATACTGATGGCGTTCAAGATACTGGGGTGTTTGTACAGCTTTGCAGTGACAGACATGAGAGTCAAAAGGTAATGCTTCAGGTCGTCGCCGTGGAATCTCGCCATTGACTCATCAGCAACAACCAGGACCTCTACGTACCTCGGTATAGAGGCGAATCTTTTCGATCTGCTCAGGCTTTTCAACAAAGTTTCTGTCAAGTTCCTCGTGTTTCCCTTAACATGTTTGTACTTTCCCAACGACTCAACAACGCCCTGGTTTAAACTGGATGTAACTCCGCACCTCGATGTTGAGTTCGTTGCGTGAAGATGTCTTCTGCGGATGATGTGCGTTTTTTCAGCATCTTCTGAAATCATTCCTGGCGCTGTGTTGGTCGACCTGCGCTCTATGAGATACTCCATCCTGTTGTAAGAAAACGCTCCTCGGACACCTCCACATAGACTGAGAGCTGCATATGAATTTCTGTCTGCATTAATATCACCGGAGTAAAAGCATCTTCTAAAATCACCTCCAAATAAAGCACTTGAAGGTGTTGTGTCATACTGAAATGTGCCATCAGGAGCCAGAAAACTGGAGTCAGGCAGAAGATTAAGATAAAATTCCTGATTAAAAGCGTTTATTCTGTAAACAACAAGTTCTTTGTTCAGTTTGTCTTGACTTGGGACATTTTCACGGTCAAGTCGAACAGGTTCACAAAAATCAGTTTCCATACAGAGGTATATTTTCGTTAAAAACAGCATGTGCACGAGACAAAACAAAACTACGGGGAAACCCGACATCGTTGTTGGCGGTGATTAGATATCCCTCAGAGTGTAATTCACACCGTGATGCTGTTGATCACGGTTCCGTACATCCGTCATGAGAATTAAGCTCTGCTATAGTCCCCATCCATCGCCCTGGTATTTCTCTCTGTGAAACAAGCTCTCTCTTTTTTATTCTTTTGCGTCATATGTAAACATTGTATATTGCAATAAGAGTTTTTGGGAAGTTCAGATGAGAGCTCATGGTTCATGTTGAACACTGAGTGCAGACACTTCTGGCTCTCTAAATATGAGCATCAAGCCAGCCGCGCTTCAGAGGTTACCTCCCACTCCACACTAATGCAGAGGTGTGGACTAATTGGCAAACTTGGATAAACGGACTTAATAATAGTAGTAGTAGTAGTAGTAGATAAATAAAATAAAATAGTTTCCAATACAATTATAATCATTTTCATAAAATGTTATATAAAATCAAATGCATGTTTGTTTAATACAATCAGATCCAGTTTAAAACAGTTTTTATCTGTTATTAATGAGAGGAGATAGAAGCATCAACATACATAATCCTAACAATTTTGATGATTTTACTTCATTGGACAATAGCACGTTCATTCAAATTTATCTGATCTTTCGTAACCTTCTCAAAATGTTAAGCCTACAAAAACGTTATTTTTACATCATTTATTGAACCTTTTCTGCAACATTTTAGTTGGATGTTTGCCTAAGAATATTCCAAACATTCCCGTAATGTTTGCAAAACAATAAAATGGAAAATAAATGCAAAATAAAAGTTCTCCTTAAAATTGTCTTTAGCATTCACATGACGAAGAAAAAAAACACAAATACAAAACAATACAGTAAATCTTAAATTCCATTAAAAACTATAATAAACTAATTCTAAAACTAGAAAGGCTAGCCATAAAACTACTTAGCTAAAACTATTTTATTTTCTCAATAGGATACTGGCCAACATTAACTTCTAACACCTGAGGGTCGTAAGGTGCATCTACACACAGCGCAGATGTTCTCCGGAACTCTCCCACTCTCTCGTGTCTTCCTCGGACGCGAGTGGCACGGAGCTCGCTATCTACAGTGAATGCGGACAGTAAATTTATGCCCCGGTATATTTCTGACGTACAGATGTACTCCAAGCGCTTGTGCTGTTTCTGACATGAATGACAAATGGATTGTCCCATCATTACAAGCGATGTAACATCTAGTCAGTCCCAAGCTGGTGCTGCATTATAGACACGGTACAGGGCAAATGGTGTTAATCCAAATGTAAGAAATTAGGAAAATAAAACAACCTCAATAGAATGGCGCCAAAGAGACGGTTACAGCAAATACAGTAGTTTACAGCAATTAAAAAAAATACAGTAAGTCTCTGTATGTGGGGTCTGACGTCACAGAAAATTCCCATGATGCAAAGGGTATTACAGTTATTAACTGTAAAGGAAATTTGCAGTATTGTACTGGGTGATATACAGTAAATAACTGTGGAAATTGCAGAAATGTCTAACAGTGTGCTTTAAAATAAATAATATTGCATTGGAAAATAACGTTTGAATAAATTAGCTTACATTTTTTAATAAATAATCTATTTTGAAGCATCTATTTTATTGCCATTTGACAGTAATAACAATCTAAATTTATGTCATCAATGCACCGCCAAACAAATGCAACCTATTGAATAGTGAGATATGTAATATACTATTTTAAATTATATACCTGAGCATGTACAGTCTTTGCCTTTTTTAACCATCATGTATTCCCTTGAGGGATGCTTTGTTACCAGAATCCATATAAATCAGGTCCAGCATTAATTGATTTCATAATTTGCAAACTAGGCTCTGCAAGTTTGTGTACTGCTGGATGCTATAGCCTAGCAAGTCCTTCATATTTTCCCCAACCCCCTCTTATCAGCTGAGCTGCACACATGTGGTCATGACAGGGCCTTGAAAGCTCTTTGGAAGCAACACAAACAGTAGATGACTGACCATGATTACACCTACTGTGAATTGTTGCATGAACTGCCAGATGACTCACATCTGGGAACACTGCAGCTTCATTGCCCTTGCCCACAGTGAAACAAGTCACATTTGATAAAGAGATAGTCTACTATGGACAAGCCTGTCTGGATATTGGAATAGCTCCATCGGTTTTTAGAATGCACATCAGGACCTCTCTTTATATTTGTGACCACCATTGCTTACCTAAATGTATATTCTGTATAGCATTGCTTCTGGGAGTATAGATAATGGAAGTTCACTAAGTGCTACAAACCAGTGGATATATTGTTTTTGTGCATTTTATTTTCACTAGCAATGGAAATGCATAGTACACTGTAAAAAAAGTTGTTTCAACTTAAAATAATTTGTTAATCAAAGGCCTACAATAATACAGTTTATCTTATAGTAAGCTATAAAGTTTTTAATACAATTTTATGTCAAATCTACATATGTAGGTACTAATGGTTCAAGTAGTGTAGTCTTTCAGCTTATTTCTACCTCATCTCACCGTCGCCCTCTGGTGTCTGAGCCAGAAAATATTCATAAACTGCTTGAGACTGTACGAATCAGAACGCAAACATGAATGAAGAGAACGTGTTCTTGTGTGCACATTCATATACAATGTCTTACTGCCACCTTGTGGAGATTGAACATTAAGTTGCTTCTCTCCGTTTATGCGCAAATAGTTAATGCTGCTGATGCTTTTTTCCAATTTGAATAAAAGCTACTAGGTTTTATAGCCCCCAACATTTGTTTTTAAACTATGTAACTTTAAAACTAAAAATGCACTACTAACTACCCAGTTAACAAACTGTTGCTAGGGCTGTGCTTCTCAGTTGTCGTTGGGCAAACCCGATCAGTGGGAGGAGAGACTGCAGCAGCGCTGGATCTCAGAAATAAACCTCTCATTTCTCAGAGTATAAATACCAGCGCCTCAATCCTGAGACAGTCCGGTGGACTTCCGAGCTCACGAACTTTGCCTTTATAGATTTAATTCAATTAGGTTGCATTAAATAGCCTATTTTATTCATTTTCAGAATAGATTCAAGCTAATGAAAGCATGTGGATTCTAACTATAAATGTTTATGATATTAATGGTTTTCAGAAAAGTATTTTATAATTGTAATTTTAAATAGCAAATTAATCAATTAGACATTCATAAATGTTTTAAAATATTATTTTTTTTTGAATAGCGGCTATTTAATAAAATGTGGTCGTGTTTAGTCACATCTTTATTAGTTGTTTGCCTCCTCGCTGAAACATCTGCTCACTCGTTCGAGACTGAGGAGATTGTACCGGTACGGCTGACTGGAAGGACCGCAGGACGAGTGGCCAAGAGGAGTGAAGAACAGCCCAGCTTCAGACTCACGGCTTTCGGCAGGAATTTCACACTTAATTTGATACCGGACAGCACCTTTATATCGCCAGCACTGAAGGTTTATCGCATCAAAGCCAAACCACAAGAAAGACTTAAGTCCACCAGCAAGCTGACAGAACTTTATAAGTCCTTGAATCAAACCGAAGAGACTGGAGCAGAATTATTGAAAGGTTGCTTTTACACCGGCGCTGTTGACTCCGATGAGGACTCCATTGTCTCTGTCAGTTTATGTCATGGGATTTTAGGATCATTTATCACAGATGGTAAAGAATATCTAATCGAACCAAAACTTCTCGGCTTGGGGACATCTGGAAAGTTAACCGAGCTGCTGCATGTCATTAAAAGACAACGTTTTACAAAGTCTCCGCCGGTCTTTACACCGCTGTCAGATATCAGAGATGATGATCGGAATCCGATGTCTAGAAGCAGGCGCTTTGTCTCTACTCCCAGGTTTATTGAGACTTTGGTGGTCGGTGACGCTTCTCTGACACATTTCTATGGAGACGAGATCAAGGTAGGGGCACACAAGTGTGCATTTGAAGATGTGTTTCATTTTACCACTTTAGACAGATGAAAAATCTAGTTGAAGCTGTTTCTGAACATGATAGCTCTAAGCTGTGCAAGATGATCCAAGCTGGTCATTTTGACCAGCTGTCATCTTCTAAAAACCAGCCTAACCATTTTAAGACAACACAAATGACTGTTTTCTGGACTAAGATGGACTACCAGCTTGCACCAGCTATTAATTATCTTTACATATAATGAAAGTTCTTTAGAACTCAAAGAAAAGCTTTGCTGATATAACAGTCCTAGTTTTTGACTTACGGTTTAAGGTGGTCTTATCTGGTTTAAGATATGGTCAAGCTGACTATGCTTGGAGACCAGTTAAGATGTGCAAACCATCTTGGGTTTATAAATACAAATTTTAGGCTACACCCCACACTTTTAAGCCAAATACTTATTCTAAATTCGAAAGAAGGATAACATTTTTTTACAGTAAGATCTACCTCGAGGGACCTTTCAAAATGTGCATACCATAGACTGCATTTGTGTGAGAAGAATGAGTCACGATTCATATGAATTGCACTGTACTGATCTTCACACCCACATAGATCCACCACCCCCTGAAATTCTCCTTCACCGAGTCATCGAAAACAAATGATTGGAAAAGACTAGAGTGCGAAAAAATGCACTGTCCGGGTCGGGATCATGAGGCAGATAGCAATCCAGATGTTGATACTGGGATCCAAATCTCCAAATTTGCAGATGGAAACACAATGCCTCATAAAGCAACCCATGCCAGCATGGACCACCAGCTGCTCCTAATGTTGACGTCAGGGCTTTCCGACAAACAAACCGCATATTTATGTAGAGTCGACAGAAAAAAAATATCTAGAAGAATCTGTGGTCTTTGGCTGTATCAGCTAAAAAAAAGATTCTCATTTAAAGACTATTGAATGGAATATAGATTATACAGTAAATATGGGTAATCACTGCAGGTGATTATTATACAGAAATTTTTTTTTTACCATGCATTGTCTAATGCAGTGAATTTCATGTGAAAAAGCTGGAGATATTACTGTCCACAATAACTGTGTCGAGCCTGTAGAGTAAAAGCCGTTCCTTTCCAGCAGTTCTGAGCTGTCCTGCCAAGATGTCATGCTTTTACACATAACATTCTGCTGCACAGTTGGCGAATAGCGAGGTGTTGGTTTTCTCTCTTTAGCACTACATGCTGACCTTGATGTCAGTGGCTGCTCAGATTTACAAGCATCCCAGCATTAAGAACTCCATCAACATAGTGCTTGTGAAGATGCTGATTGTGGAGGACAAAGAGGTTGGGCCGTCCATGTCCAGCAATGGAGGCGTCGCTTTGCGCAACTTTTGTGCCTGGCAACAGCTCTTCAACCCGCCCAGCCACAGGCATCCGGAGCACTTCGATACAGCCATACTTTTTACTAGAGAGGTAAGCAGTGATTTATTACATATTTAAGAGTCAGGTGACATCTATTTATGGGGTCATGATGAAGTGAGAGTCTTGCCAATAGCTGAATTTAGAACAGACGACCCTTGTAAAATAAAATAAAAAATACTTTAATATATACATTCAAAGAGCACATAAATAATATACACTTATTTACAATTATTTCTGGAAATATATACAATTAAATAAAACGTTTTAATGTTTTAAATTTAAACTAAATTAATTTATACTAAATGCAATTAGTTAAACTTAAGAGTGCTTTTGACTCACTTAAGTAGGACCTAAGTACATATTTATATGTAAATTCTTAACTTCTATTGTCTTAGAAATATGGTTTAAATGTACTGCAAAATGTAACGAGAAGCATTTATGTTAACCTAAACATACTTTAATACCATTTCTATTGAAACGTCTTTGTCATGTGTTTAAATATATTTGTAATTACACATTTGCAATGATGAAGTTGCAATTTAGTACATTTAAAATGTATCAACCTTAAATGTAACGTCAAATAACACTACAGTTAAAATGATATAATATAATCAATTACTTTCAATGGGTTTTAGTTTGTTGACAAAAAATATAAACATAATGATTTACAATTATTACAAATGAAAACAATTACAAAAATTAGTAATAATAAAATTGTTACAAAGTGCACTTTTTAAGTGTACATAAGTGTATTAATAAACAGTGTTGGGAAGGATACTTTGGAAAAGTAATTATAAGTTACCCTATTTAAAATGTAATAAGTAGTGTAACTAGTCAATTTCAATTACTTTATTAATGTAATGTAACTGATTACATTTGATTACTGTTGATCATTTTCAAACATTTAAACCAGGCAGGGTTAGCCTTACAGTAGTACTCAACTACTGTATTTCAAAATCCTTCATCATTTGAATTAAGATTATAATAATTTCATTTTAAAGCTCAGCACTGGAATGCACTTTTAACGCACGGGAACATCAAAAACATGCAATGCAACACATTAATATTATTCAGCATATCTTTGCTTTTTATAGAAAATATTCAGATGTAATTAACATTTTTCTCAGTAACTGTAACAGATTACAGTTACATGTATTTTGTAATTCAATTATTTAATGTTGTTACATGTAACTAGTTTACTCCCCAACACTGTTAAGAAACATGAAAGGCTACTCTCTTTAAGTACACTTAAGTGGACTTTTATTTCACCAATGTTATATTATCTGCAAGTACAGTTTTTAAATATACTTACAAGACTTAAAGTACACTGCAAGTGAACATTCAATAAAATTAAACACACTTCTTTTCTATAAGGGGTTGTTTGGTTGTACCATTAAAAAGTGTGCATGTGGCCAGGCTCAAAACTTGGCCTTTTGAAAAGCGTTTGCCGCATTGCTCATTACTAGAGCAGACATTATGGAATATTGAAAATGCGGCTGAAAATAGGAGCAGACTGACTACAGCAGCTCCTCTGAAAGGTGAACACATGCGAGACTGACTCTCAGACTGTGCCAAGGCCAGATGTGCATTGAATCATGTGTGTTTTGTGGTCTTCTGCTTTGGAAACATTTGTCTCCGTCTCGGATCTCTGGGCAAAGGATGGAAAAGACTCCAGGCATGTTTTTCAGATACAGTTCAGACGCCACATTGTTACATTTTCTCATTTCATAGGTCTGCCGCCTGCCAAAACTATTTATTTGCTTGGTTTTATGATGAAAACACTTGCAAATATGTGTTTACTCTTACTATTAACCACAGACATGGAACAGCAATACAAATTAAAAAAATTTGTATCCTAAACTGCCTTTCAGAACATCTGTGGACATCAGAGCTGTGACACGCTGGGTGTAGCTGATGTTGGAACCATGTGTGACACCAAAAGGAGCTGTTCTGTTATTGAAGACAACGGCCTTCAGGCTGCTTACACGATTGCACACGAACTAGGTCTGGATGTCCTCTCATCCACAATCTCACCCTTAGCAATTGTCAAGTTGATTTGACCATTAGTAATATTATTTTGTTCCTGTTTTAGGCCATGTTTTGAGCATGCCTCATGATGACACTAAGAACTGTGAGCGGCTTTTTGGACATCTAGGCGAGCACCATATCATGGCCCCTGTACTCACTCAGCTCAGTAAGACCTTGCCTTGGTCTCCCTGCAGTGCTTTGCACGTCACAGAGTTTTTTGACAATGGACATGGTATGTGCACCCTTCTTCTTTATTTATAACTTCATAGGTATCATGCTGTATTTTACATGTATTTTTTGCAATTAAATTTTTAGCTGGGTCAATATTGTGGTGTTTTTTTCCCTCGGCCATACCATAAGCATTTAATATGAACAGTGACTTGAATACATGTCTTCTATTATGAACATGTTAAATTGGATATTTTTTTAAGTCAAAAATATCAAAAGTGAGTGAAACAGTTGTCCTGATATCATCATAAAAAAGCCTAATTAAAAGAATGAAAGTCTTGAAAATAAATAAGCAGTTTGTCATGTTCTTTTATTATTATTTCTTAAAAGTGCAATATTTGTTATTTAATACAAAACTAATACTTAATTAACAAAATTACTATTTAACAAAACATAAAAAATATAACTTAGAGATGACCCCTGCAGACCCTCATGAGTGTGTCAATCTATTTTATATTATTATTTCAGGTTATAAAATGTTATTTGCTACAACTTTCCAAAAACCTATGAATCAATAATTAATGATATTTTTTTTAAAATATGTACTTTTTACTTGAACATTTAAAGACCTTAAAATATATAAAAAAATATTGTATTTCCTTTACTTAATGGTTCTCATTAAATCAGGCTTATTTGTTTATAAATAAACTAAAAGAAAATGTTTCTTGAAGAAAAAAAAATATAATAATATATATATAAACTGTATTTTTTTCTTGTTTGTAGTAAAACACTTTTACATCACCTCTTGCATGTAATTAGTAGATTCGTATTTTTTATTTTCCTTTCCACTGAGTCAGAAAGAAGGCATTCCTGTCACTTCACTCCAAGTCATAAAACAGGAATGTAACAAATGTTTTCTTTCCACTGGGCTGCGTCTCTGTAGTATCAGGCTCACACATTTCCTTTTTTTAACCGCTGTGTCATTTGAAGTGGGCAGTGTCCCATGTTCCACACGTGCATTAGTGCTCACTCGTGTTCCTCCTCACGGCTCACTCCCCCAGATGTGCATTCCTGCGAGTCTCCCTAAATGTCAGCTCCAGGAGCCAAATGTTCCTACTGTTACACAATCCTTTGATTTCATGATTTACTACACTCTAACTCTTCCTCTGGATTATAACAGGAGACTGTTTACTGGACACCCCTGAGACGATAGTGGCTTTACCCACTGAGCTGCCAGGCATAACTTACAGCCTGGACCGCCAGTGCCAACAGATATTTGGAGAGGATTTTTCACATTGTCCCAACACCTCAGCCAGCGAGGTGTGCAGACAGCTCTGGTGCCAGCAAGAGGGTCAGTCTGTGTGCACAACCAGGAACGGGAGTCTTGCCTGGGCAGACGGCACAAGCTGTGGCCCCAACTGGACCTGCCTTAACAGCGTATGCATGTCCTCTGAGGAAGTCATGAGGCCTAAGGTATTTGAAGCTGGATTTTTAGCCTTTCATTTAGTCATTTTTTAAGTACTTATCTATCTATACCCTACTAATTGCACCCTTTAGGTACTAAAATATACATTTTAAGTACAAATATGCACCCTTTAGGTATAAAAAAGGTACAAAGGTGTACCTTTGAAAAGGTACCACCCTAGTGACAGCTTTTTTTCTGAGAGTGCACTGTAAAAAATAAGTGTAATTTTAACTGTAAAATTTTGTAAAAACGCTATGGAAATAAACTGTTAATATGTTAACTGTAAGCTCCCGTACTATATACAGCGAAAAACTGTAAAATATCTAACTAGACATTTCATGTAATTTTACAGTAAAATGTTGTTAATTGTACAGTTTTAGAAGTAAAAAATAACATAAATCAATGTATAATTTACAGTCAAAAACTGTAAACTGATATTCCCAGATTTCCCTGCATTACACTACACATTTGAAAGTATTTTGTTTAAATAATCATGTTTTTGTAATCAGTTATGTACATTTGGGCTTTATGTTACATCTTCTGTTGTTCAAGGAAAGTTTATTGCATTATTTAAGTATGTTGTTACCATGATGGTGTTTTATGTTTGCATGAATGACTCTGTGCACCTTCTGAATATTAGTATATACTTCTGCTCAGGGGCGTCATGCACTCATAATTTTTTTGTGGGGGGAGGGGTTGTCATGTGACACACAGCAGCCACAACAGCACTTGCGTTTTATTTTTTTCCCTTTTATTTGAAACATTTCATGATATAGCTAATGCGTTTGGGAATATCTTGATTCTTTATAGATTTTGTGAATACGACTGGCTTTATATTTAATGTGAATTTTAACATTGAAAGTTAATGTGAATAAAAACATTGTAAGTTAGGCTACTAATCATAACACTTTCATTGTATAGAAAGAGAGCAAAGAACATTTACATTATCAAAGAACATTTTCATCACTTAAAATCACTGAAGCTGTTTACATTGTTAAATTAATATCTTACTTACAGATTAATACACAAATTGCACTTTGTTGTTTTTGACGAGATAATTCACCAGAAAGAGGTATTCAGTCAGCGAGGGAAGAAAACACCGGCATTTTAACGATGACTCATCTGAACACCTCTCATTGGTCATTGCATTCATAAGCTCAACAGCATTGCATATGATTGTTATAATGCGCAGTGCTGTAAAAATGGGTCTGTCTCTGGCTCAGCGCCTGCCAGTGAAGCAGATTTTAATTTAGCAGCTGATGATATTATGCACGGAACGTTCTAATCACGCCGGTGTGATTGTACTAAATATAAAAAATATTAATCGGCTATTTTTTTTTTACTTTTGGAAGCTACATTCAAAATCCGCTTGGCTCAAAAATCTGAGGGGGCACGTTGGTTGCTAATACCACTGAAAACACACACTTCAGCAGTGTAGGACATTAATTTGGTTATGTGGTTGTTCTGGTTTAGCCGGGTGTAGATGGAGGCTGGGGTGAGTGGGGAACATGGCAACCGTGTTCCAGATCATGTGGAGGTGGAGTGATGTTCTCCTACCGAGAGTGCACCCATCCATCTCCTCAAAATGGTGGAAAATACTGTGTGGGCCAGAGAGTGAAGTATGACTCCTGCAACAAGCAGACCTGTGAGAATAACCAAGGTGGGTTGTTCTCTCCAGTCTCAGTAAATTTAGTTAGCTATCTGTCTTTTCATGTCGTGTCATTATAAAAGGTAATTGTTATTGCAGGAAAAAGTTTCAGAGAGGAACAATGTGAGAAGTACAACAATCCAAATCACTTTGATGTTCATGGTAATGTGAAGCAGTGGATACCAAAATACACTGGAGTGTCGTTACGGGATAGGTGTAAACTGTTTTGCAGAGCAAGAGGCAGCAGTGAATTCAGAGTGTTTGCAGCTAAAGTAAGTCACATTTTAAGATTTACAGTTATACATTTGGCAGATGCTTTTATTCAAAGTGACTTACACTGCATTCAAGTTATACATTTGATCAGTTCTTACTTTCCCTGGGAATCGAAACCACGACCTTGGCATTGTTAGTGTCATGCATACTGTTTGAGCAACAGGAATAAAAGTTCACTTTGAAAAACCTTGTTGTAAGTATAACCATTGTTTCAATCTTAGGTAATTGATGGAACCCCATGTGGTCCAGATACCACATCATTTTGTGTGCAAGGCCAGTGTATCAAAGCCGGTTGTGACATGGAGATCGATTCTAATAAGAAGCTGGACAAATGCGGCGTGTGTGGAGGGAATGGCCAGAGCTGCAGGATGATATCTGGCTCATTCAATAAAGTCGTGTAAGAATATCTCACTGCTATTTTTTATGTGTGCTTTCTTATGAAAGTTTGTTTATCATGGCCACAGTAATAGAGTGCATATGTGGCTGACCACATTTTCAGATGTGTTGATTCCAGAAGTATTTTTCAATTCATTTTTCCAATAGGAATTTTTAAAAGGAAAAATTCATTTGAAAAAGGCTTTATTAAAACATAATAACCATTAACCAAGCCAATCAGCTACGAAGGTGAATCACAACTTTGATTTAAAGCAAAAAAGTATTTGAAAATCAGACAAAAAGACAGAGGTATAAGACTGTTTGCAAATAACAATCAAATTAAAACGAAGCTAAAATAAAAATTATTCATTTGAAGTTATTGATTATATCTAGATTGAATTATATCTATATCATTTATTGCAAAATGTATATATACACAAAAATGTATATATACACAAATATTTAAGTACTTTTAGACTTAGGGAGACTGACTTGATAACATAATTTGTAGTGCTTAGAGGAGAGGGCATTTCCTGCATTATTTGGTTGCCAGTCTTTGGTGAAAGTTTCTGTTCATATTCATGAGTTTTGTTTGCAGTTAAACATGTTTATTTTTACAAATAAGTTAAAATAATGCGAACAGATGGCTTTAACAAAAGCATATACCATTGATTATTCTGAGCCCACAACAGGTCTTCTTTAAAGTTTTAAACTTTTTGTTAAAAATCTATTTCCCTAAGGAGAAAATGAATGAATGTTTACTTCCGGAACCTGATTGTTGCTCTCTATCTATATTTTTCCCATTTCTTTAGTCATGGATATAGAGACATTGTGACGATTCCAAGTGGAGCCACTAACCTTAATATCAAACAGCAGAGTCATGGAAGTATACCACACGATGGACATTACCTAGCTGTACGAAGAGAAAATGGTGAATATATCTTGAATGGCAACTTCTCGGTATCCACAGTGGAGCAATATATTCCAATGCTGGGGGCTGTGCTGAAATACAGTGGCTCGTCCACCACACTGGAGAGACTTCAGAGCTTCCGCCAGCTAAAGGAACCAATCACAATACAGCTGCTCTCCACCACTGGGGAATCCATCCCACCGAAGGTCAAATACACCTTCTACATCCCCAAAACCATGTCTTTTAGCAAACCCAAAGACAAAAAGATGGCTGGAAAACTTATTCATCCTTTTGGGGTGCCACAGTGGGTCTCGGGCGAGTGGTCTGAATGCTCCAAAACATGTGGTTCAGGATGGACGAGGAGAAATGTGGAATGTAAAGACAATGCTGGCTTCTATTCAAACCACTGCAATACAGATCTCAGACCCTCTGATATCAGGCCCTGCGCAGACCTACCGTGTCCCATATGGCAAATAGGGCCTTGGTCTTCATGCTCACAAACTTGTGGCCACGGGGAACACCAGCGTCAGATTCTCTGCATTGATTATGCTGGAAAAATTGTGGAACCAGAGAACTGTGACCCTGCCAAGATGCTTGAATCAGTGTCTGAAAAGTGTTGCTACCATGAGTGTTGAGGACATCATACAGGCTTTCAAATTATTCAGAGGTGATAAGACACTCCTGTGAAAGAATATAAAGATTTTCATTTGACCGTGCTTCAGGTTGGAGCAAAATAAATATTCATGCTTTAGATGGGAAATTGGTTGAGCTTTCATGAATGTTGCACGGACTGATCACTTGGGCTTTGGTTTTCCAGACATATATTTATAACCACTATTGAAGTTCGATCCAATAGATATCTACCTCAGCAAGCAATGCTTTATTGCAGTTTCCCTAACGTCTGTCTCCTAAAATTGCTTTCGTAGAGCATTTCAAGTAACAAGTAAGTTACATTTAATGATTCTTAACAATACAAAACACACAAATTGGCTAAGATTTAACATTCATCTCAGGCTGACATTATTTTAAATCAGTTCCATTTTGTTTTTGTAAATTCAAATGTACTAAAAAATCAGTTTTGAAATAAATGTGGAATTACAAAATGGAATTATTTTAACTTGGAAAGGGACAATCTTACTAGCAACTGTCACTTGCTAAGCCGCTAAGAAGGTGCTATCATTCAACAGTGGCTTATTTCCACTTTCAGAGTTAACGTGTATCAAAAAGTCTTGATAAAAGCATCATATAAATCTATTAGAGCTATTTTCATGTATATTTAAAACTGTATAAGAGGTAAACAGTGGTGGCGCCTAATTTTTATTCTGAAACTTTAATAATTACAGGTACAGTATCTCACAGAAGCGAGTACACCCATTACATTTTTGTAAATATTTTATTATACCTTTTCATGTGACAACACTGAAGAAATTACACTTTGCTACAATGTAAAGTAGTGCGTGTACAGCTTGTAAAACAGTGTAAATTTGCTGTCCCCTCAAAATAACTCAACACAACCATTAATGTCTAAACCGCTGGCCACAAAAGTGAGTACACCCCTAAGTGAAAATGTTCAAATTGGGCCCAATTAGCCAATTTCTCTCCCCGGTGTCATGTGACTCGTTAGTGTTACAAGGTCTCAGGTGTGAATGGAGAGCAGGTGTGTTAAATTTGGTGTTATCACTCTCACTCTCTCATACTGGTCACTGGAAGTTCAACATGGCACCTCATGGCAAAGAACTCTCTGAGGATCTGAAAAAAGAATTGTTGCTCTACATAAAGATGGCGTAGGCTATAAGAAGATTGCCAAGACCCTGAAACTGAGCTGCAGCACGGTGGCCAAGACCATACAGCGGTTTAACAGGACAGGTTCCACTCAGAACAGGCCTCGCCATGGTCGATCAAAGAAGTTGAGTGCACGTGCTCAGCGTCATATCCAGAAGTTGTGTTTTGGAAATAGACATATGAGTAATGCCAGCATTGCTGCAGAGGTTGAAGGGGTGAGGGGTCAGCCTGTCAGTGCTCAGACCATACGCCACACACTGCATCAAATTGGTCTGCATGGCTGTCGGCCCAGAAGGAAGCCTCTTCTAAAGATGATGCACAAGAATCCTGCAAAAAGTTTGCTGAAGACAAGTAGACTAAGGACATGGATTACTGGAACCATATTCTGTGGTCTGATGAGACCAAGATAAATGGAGGAGCGCAAGATCTCTAACATCCACCAGCTCCATGATGTCGTCATGGAGGAGTGGAAGAGGACTCCAGTGGCAACCTGTGAAGCTCTGGTGAACTCCATGCCCAAGAGGGTTAAGGCAGTGCTGGAAAATATTGGTGGCCACACAAAATATTGACACTTTGGGCCCAATTTGGACATTTTCACTTAGGGGTGCACTCACTTTTGTGGCCAGCGGTTTAGACATTATTGGCTGTGTGTTGAGTTATTTTGAGGGGACAGCAAATTTACACTGTTATACAAGCTGTACACTCACTACTTTACATTGTAGCAAAGTGTCATTTCTTCAGTGTTGTCACATGAAAAGATTTAATAAAATATTTACAAAAATGTGAGGGGTGTACTCACTTCTGAGATACTGTAAGTGTTAGATCTAGCTTGTGAAAATTCCTCAACAAACAATGTTTGTGTCTATTCAGAGGGTTGTATAACTTACTATTTACTATCTCTGTTATTCGTATTAAACACTGTTTTATGTGTGAACTGCTACGTGAATGAAAACCTGGATGCTTGGACACATCAGCCCTTCCAGGCTTTTCATAATCCGTGAGTGGATATATCTGAAAGCTTGAAAGAACTGTGCAGATGTGAACAATATTGAGAAAAAAAACAGTACAGCATGAAATTAAACTGAGAAATAGTTAATGCTCCTTTAAAATGATTGTATATGAATATTAATATGATATTGACCATTCCAGTTGTATACATTAGTCATATTATTCATATTAAAATGCGACAACACATATTATCCCTTCAGTGAAGGATTGTACTTTGTTACTTCTTCATTGTAAAGCTATTTATTTTTGTACATTTTATATTGTATAAAATGGATACAAATGATGCAGTGTTTCCAGATGTTGCTTTCTTTTCGTTTTGTAACTTATCAATCACGTCTGAAAATAAAAAAATGCCTAAACATTACAAAAACTTATTTTTGGATGAATGTATTTCATTAAAGCTAAAGCAAAAATGTAAGGGCAAAACATAAAAATATAAATAGCTACAAAAAGTGCCTGGACTAGGACCTGCACAGCATAATAAGACTGGAAGGCTCTGATTTTCCTGATATCACAGAGCATGAATCTGCATGCTAAGATGTGGTTTGTAAAGTTCATCTGGATGTCAAATACGATAAGATTCCTGGCTGCCTGTAGTGTTGTTGACTTAAGTAAGGTTGAGCTAGAGGTGGCGTTCCTTCATCTAGTACAAAATGTCATGTATAAATCATCTGCATAACAGGAATAGGAAAAGTCATGAGACTTTATGACAGGACTCAAAGATGTTACAGGTCGAAAAAGGAGAGGGCTGTACACCGAACCCTGAGGTACGCTAGTGGTTAATTTAAGCGATTTAGACACTTCTTCACTCCACAAAGCCTTGAAGGATAGGTCTCACAGGTAGACTGTTCGTTGTAACATGGACATGCAGCCCTCCAGCATTCAACAGGCTACTAGGTCTCAACTGTATTATACAACTATGACAGCTAAAAATGCCTATGAAACCCATCACTGCCAAATAAACCTCTGATGGTCTAGTAAAACTAACACTGTGGCCCTAATGTGTGGCTTGGAGTTGCAATAAACATATTTTGGCATGCCATTCAAATAGTAACAACAACTCCAAGCTTTGGTTCTCCCTTAATCAGATTGAATTTTATTGGGCCAACATAGCCTCAGAGTTTTTCCCTAATTTCGAAGAGGTGCTCTTTCCTAAAAGAGGGCCCCTTTGAGAGAATGTTTGTTTGATGGAAAATCCTATTCCACATGTCTGAGAGGCAGCTGCTCCCCATCTCTTTGAAATGGTTTTGCATGAGTTTGGCTCTGAAAGAGATGCATCTGCTACAATTGTTACATAACTTAGCACTATATCTTCTGGCTAGCCTTTCCTTCCCACTGATAAAATGAACATAACTGCACTTTTAAAACGAAGCATGAGCTCTAATAGTTCAAAAAAATTCAGCTGACCATATTTTGAGGCCTCCGATTGTAATTATTCATAAAAGTATATATATGGGCTGGTGAACTGAACACATTATCTACCAACATAATAGTCTAAACAATTCCACGAAAATTGTTTTGTGAGCTGTTTATTGCTTACCTACTTCTCTAGACATCATGTTCTCATAAACCGCCCCATAAGAACAGGCTGCAAATTATTATGTAGTGCAAATCTACCGTAAGGATGTGGAACAGAACTTTCAACCACTACTCCGCCCAAAAACACAAAGCAAAAAGGTTTCTACTAAATTACAGGAACACACATGTTGTTTTAATATGTGCTTGTGGTTTACAGGTAAATATTTAGCCAGCACGTTTTATTCAAATTGAATTATATTGAACAGAGTATGTGCCTGACGTAGAATAGCTCGCATAGTTGAGAAAATTAAGCAGTGGACATTTTCAGAAACCAGGGCAGGACAAATCTCTGCTTGTGTCTTCTGCTGAGCCAGTGGAAATTACCATCAATAAAAGGAGTTTCTTTTATTTTCACCTGCTGTTATATGATCATCATCCATCTAGGGTTATGCTAGGGGTTCACATCTTTATAAAATGCTTATTTTTAATTACAGCTGTCACAAGCTATTCTAACATGCTTATGTGATTCTTGGGTACATCTTGTTTACCTAGCAATTTTTTATCAAAAATGAACTATAGTGCACTGATTATGTGTCTTGCCCAAGGGCTCAGTGGTGACAGATTTGTGTTGTGAACTCAGAAAAACTCCTATTCTCACTTCAACACATAAGCTAATTGCTATCTTCATGCAGACTCTTGAGCATAAAGACTACAAACACACCCTTATTTGTTTCTAAATGAGGCGACACAGTGAGCTAATTCAAAACACATGAAAAAATGTATAAAAATGTGTGCCAGTGCCAGGCAAACAGCATTAAATAAAATTCTATGTGCTATCCAGACAAGTCTAAAAAGCTGTTTGCACTCCCATTCGTCTTAATGGCACTTTATGAAGCAGTTGAAATATACCTTATTTCACGGCGGTTCATGAGTGCTCAGTTCTGTTGCCAGAAGCCAATCACCTCAAGCTAAAAAAAGTTGGTCTCATTTTTAAAAAAGTTTTCTATTTAATGAAAGATTTGCCTTATTAAATTAACTATTATTTATACGTTTTTTTCTTCTGGGGCCTTAAGTAGAGGAATTTTGGTCAAGATTGATAATTAAACAATATTTTGTTGAATGTGTTTTTGTGCTGGCACCTTAGCTGATTTTTAGGTCTGTCATGGATAAATAAATATAACAATAAAACTGCCAGTAGGTGGCAGCAAGTCCCGGTTTTAATACATTACTCACTGAATCATTCAGATCAAACGATTTGTTCAAAACGGCTGATTAAATTGAAACGAAACAAGTGAGATCATCTGAATGGACAGCTGAATAACTGTTATAAGGCATAAGTGAACTGAGCGGCTGCTAAGGGCCCCCGTGGCCACCAGAGAGCCCCGAAGAGTAGCCTATGAAATGACATTTTATTTTAATTTGTGATATATTATGTCAATGGACAGTGGTAATTACACAAAAGCGCAATGTTAAATAATTGAATAATCTATACATATCATTTTTCCATAGCGACCTGTAATGCAGGCACAATAAAGACATTTTGATAATATGCGCTGGACGCTGTAGTGAGGATCTGTCGGATTAACATCAAGTAGCCTAAATTAACAAATTTCTCCCGAGATACATGAAAGTAAGTGGCAGCTTCGAGAAAAAGAGAGCAAACTTTATAGTAACCTACACAATGTGCATTTGATAGGAATAAAACTTGTCGTCCATTAATTGAAAGGATTATTATTGCCGCTTTCCATATACATTTACATTTACATTTATGCATTTAGCAGACGCTTTTATCCAAAGCGACTTACAGTGCATTCAGGCTATACATTTGTATTGTCAGTGTGTAGCCTATTAAAAAAAGTTTTTACTTAATTGAAGTGTATTTAAATGTCTGAAACCTAAAATAAACTTAATTTGGTTGAAAACATTGAACAATGATGAAATATGAAATGCACTGAGCATGTCTTTTTTTTCCCTGAGCTCGTCTTTCTCTGGCTCAGCTAAAGCGCGGCGCGTTAAAGGGTTAAAATCGATCGCGTTTTGGCGGTGAAGGGCGGGAATTTGAATAAATTCAAATTCAACATAGGGGTTTTGTGGCACAAATCAGGGGTGTGTTTCTCAAAACCATCGTTAGCTAAAACAGAACTTGCGACCATAGTTGCTTTTCGGAAACGCATCACTGATCAGAACACCCCAAGCCCCACAGTTAATTAGCGCCTATAGGATATATTTTTGATTTAGGGAAGTTCATGTTTCAACATCAAAACTTCAGCAAATACACTTCTTAAAATAGGCCTATTATAATATAACATTTTACTTAGTTTTAGATGAAAGTTTCTGTCTTCTGCATAAAAATAACTTTCCTGTGTATATATTTTTGTAATAAAAAAGCTTTCTGTCTCATAAATTAATAACAGCTTAACATTATTTACCTTAGTGTGTCTTTGCTATTATATTCCAATATCATTATGCCTCAATTAGCTAGATATAGATTAAGAGTTGTTGTTTTGTACAGATGCTCTCTGCTATGTTTAATATTTATTATAAAAAGTATGACTTAATAAAAGTACAACTTCGATTAATATTTATGTTTTTAAAATAACATTCTGTTCTGTAAATGCATTGTCTGCTGGTTTATTTAGCTACTTTTCAGCACACCACATTAAGAATACCACTTAATACTTTAACACTTTGAATGTTGAAGTGCAAATTAACACATGGTCACTCTTGTAAGTTTGCAGCTGTTACAATTAAAAATCACAGAAGGGTAAAAACAGGCAGGTATGATGTAAGCAACACAGTTACAACAAACAAAACTGATAATTTAGCTTATAATGTATGAATAATCTAGCTTTGACAATAACCATATTGGTGGCACCATCCGAGGGGCCCCCAAATAAAATTTTGCTTAGGGCCCCATAAAGGCTTCGTCCGGCCCTGATAAAGCTAATAGCACATTTGTGCTTATGGCCTCGCGCACATGTGCTGATATACAGAAAAGTACATTGCTTGTGCAATGAATCTAAAAACGTAAACACTCATAAATGGGTATTTTTTGTTTCATTGCTGGAATAATAAGGGCATTCTTACTGGATTTTAATGGGTTTCATAGTTTCATTTTTTCTCAAAGTTGGATAATGTCAGCTCTCCTACAGCAGAGCATGTGAGCGGATTGGAGCGGTCATATTTCCTTCAGAGCGAAAATGCCCTTTGGTAATTTGCTAGTTCGAGAACACTGTGGAATAGGCAAAGCAATAGTTTGTCTAAGCTAGTGTTTCTAAAAGCGAATTCTTAACTCCTGAAAAGATTGACAAACGTTTTAATAAACCTAATTTCCCCGCAGTTTTGGTCTATTTTAATTTTAGAAAGTGTGTTTCTTTTATTAACGCCACAAAATAATTATTTAAGTGCATTTCATCTTGTGTGTGCTTTCATGGGCCTGATAAGCAACGTGTATTTTGCGAAATTCTATGTGCATTTAATCTGTGCATGTTTTGAATGTTCTGTTGCACAACAACTGAAGCTGTGTTTTCATGGAAAAGTAGGCAACATACAACAATTTAATTTATTTGAATTTAAACAGGAAAAAGAAATTAGGCCTACTGGAGAAATTTAATGTGAGAGCGTGATCTGAGCGATATTTGGTTTACCTATGAGCGGAACATAAGCGAAACGCACGCCCACAAAGCAGAATATTGAGCTGAGCGTCACACCACTCCGCTTCGCTCACATGCTCTGTCCTACAGTCATACATTATGTCAGGAGAATGTCTTTAAATTCTAACCAAGGAAAAATCATAGCTTCTGTTGTCTTCTTTTTAAAGAACTTTTTAAAATGCTTCTGCTTGTGCGCAGCTTGTTACAGTATCCAGTTCTGATTGGCCAATCGCCATTATTTAGTTCGTAGGCCTAAATGATCATATAGAGAATATGTTTTTATTATAAGTTTAATAACCCAAAGGGGAAGTGAGGGGGATGGTCGTTTTACAGAGGGGATGCTTTTTTGTCTTTTTTTTCTCGACCATGCCATCCCCCTGTTCGAGCCATTATTTGTGTGTATATATACACATTTACATTTAGTAATTTAGCAGACACTTTTATCCAAAGCGACTTACACATGAGAACAATGGAAATATATATTTGTCGCATCTGTTACAGGCAGCCTGTCACTGTAAACGGGCATGTCAATCATCCACTTCTAATGCAGTGGGTCATTTTTTCCACTGACAAAGAAATGACCAGTCTATAATTGTAATGGTAGGTTTATTTTAACAGTGAAAGACAGAGTAACAACAAAAAAATCCAGTAAAATGCATTTAAAAAAGTTATACATTGATTTGCCTTTTAATGAGTGAAATAAGTATTTGACCCCTTCACAAAACATGACTTAGTACTTGGTGGCAAAACCCTTGTTGGCAATCATAGAGGTCAGACGATTCTTGTAGATGGTCACCAGGTTTGAACACATCTCAGGAGGGATTTTGTCCCACTTCTCTTTGCAGATCCTCTCCAAGTCATTAAGGTTTCAAGGCTGATGTTTGGCAACTCGAACCTTCAGCTCCCTTCACAGATTTTCTATGGGATTAAGGTCTGGAGACTGGCTAGGCCACTCCAGGACCTTAATGTGCTTCTTCTTGAGCCACTCCTTTGTTGCCTTGGCCATGTGTTTTGGGTCATTGTCATGCTGGAATGCCCATCCACGACCCATTTTTAATGCCCTGGCCCTGATGGTACATGGCCCTGTCCATTGTCCCTTTGATGCGGTGCAGTTATCCTATCCCCTTAGCAGAAAAACACCCCCAAAGCATAATGATTCCACCTCCATGTTTGATGGTGGGGATGGTGTTCTTGGGGTCATAAGCAGTATCCTCCTCCTCCTCCTCCTCCAAACACTTGATGCCAAAGAGCTGGATTTTGGTCTCATCTGACCACAATAATTTCACCCAGTTCTCCTCTGAATCATTGGCAAACTTCAGATGGGCCTGTGCATGTGCTTTCTTGAGCAGGGGGGCCTTGCGGGCGCTGCAGGATTTCAGTCCTTCATGGCGTAGTGTGTTACCAATTGTTTTCTTGGTGACTATGGTTCCAGCTGCCTTGAAATCATTGACAAGATCCTCCCGTGTAGTTGGCCGGGGTGGGGGCACTGGTCTGCTCATTTCAAACAATTGGAAATACTCAACCCACTCTCCCCTATGCAATTACAACTCATTTGAATCTTATGCGATTACTATAATAGCTCCTATAAAACTCCAGATTGTGGTAATTTACCGTCCCCCTGGCCAAATTCTAGCCACCTTCCTTGAAGAGCTGGACGGGCTGCTGTCCTCTTTCATGGAGGATGGCACTCCACTCTTAGTCTTTGGCGATTTCAACATTAATCTAGACAAGCCTTATGCTACAGACTTCCATTCACTCCTAGCTTCATTTGATTTCAAACTCCTTTCCACTACTAGCACGCCACCAAACCCCTTACCAGTTACTTTTAGACGAAACCTACACTCCCTTTCTCCCTCCCATCTTTCCTCTGTGGTATCCTTCTCTCTTCCCTCACCTACCCATTTCTCATATCTGGATGTGAATGCAGCTACTGACACTTTATGCTCTACCTTAACCTCTTGTCTAGATGGACATTTGTCCTCTCTCCTCCAGGCCAGTACGGACTGCCCCTTCTAACCCCTGGTTATCTGATGTTCTTCGTGAACATCGGACCAGACTCTGAGAGGCAGAGAGAAAATGGCGCAAATTAAACGATCCGTCGGACCTGAGTAGGTATCAGTCGTTGCTTTCATCCTTCTCCGCTGAAGTCCACACTGCCAAATCCTCACATTTCTACAACAAGATCAACAGCACTCCAAACATGCAGAATCTTTTCAGAACATTTAATTCTCTCCTCTGTCCCCCTTCACTACCTCCCACCACTTCTATAACAGCTGATGACTTTGCCACTTTTTTCACAGACAAAACTAGAACAATCAGTAGACAGTTCTCACCTCCACACACACAGGACCTCCAACCAACCACATCCACTGCTCAAACACCCATCTTCTCCTTCTGTCTACTCATTGAGGCGAAAGTATCCAAACTTCTCCTCCCCAGCTATCCTACAACATATCCTCTAGACCAAATCCCCTCACAACTTCTCCAAGCAATCTCTCCTACACTCTTACCAGAACTCAAACACATTATCAACACATCTCTCCTCACAGGCATCTTCCCCACTGCTTTCAAGCAGGCTCGGGGTAACCCCACCTCACTGGCAGGTCTTTCAGGGTGGCTTGGGGAGGGGAGGTATCCAAAGCACATCAATTGGTCACTGGGGTTCCCCAGGGATCGGTTCTTGGACCCCTCCTCTTCTCCACATACACTACATCACTGGGTCCCATCATACAGGCACATGGCTTCTCCTACCATTGCTACGCTGATGACACACAGCTCTATCTCTCTTTTCAACCAGATGATCCAACGGTACCTACAGCTCAACCTGACAAAGACTGAGCTTCTTGTCCTCCCTGCCACTCCAACTCTACAGCATGACTTCACAATTCAGTTAGGTTCATCAACAATTACCCAATCAACTTTGGTCAGAAATCTTGGTGTAATCTTTGATGACCAGCTGACCTTCAAAGAGCACATTGCAAAGACTGCTCGATCTTGCAGGTTTGCACTACACAACATCAGAAAGATCAGGCCCTTTTTGACAGAGCATGCTGCACAACTTCTTGTCCAGGCCCTTGTCATTTCTAGGCTGGACTATTGCAATGCTCTTCTGGCTGGACTTCCATCAAACACAATCAAACCTCTACAAATGATTCAGAATGCAGCAGCACGACTGGTCTTCAATGAGCCTTCATCTCCTTGCACTGCCTACCAGTTGCAGTTCGCATTGAGTTCAAGACACTGATGTTTGCATATAGAAGAACCACAGGCTCAGCACCCACCTACTTCTACTCACTATTACGAATCTGCATCCCCTCCAGAAGTCTGAGATCTGCAAAGTGAGCGACGCCTCGTGGTACCATCACAGAGAGGCTCAAAATCACTCTCCAGAACATTCTCGTTCACCATTCCTGGCTGGTGGAATGATCTTCCCACCCCCATCCGGAATGCTGGATCCCTGTCAATCTTCAAGCAACAACTGAAAACTCATCTCTTTCGACACTACTTGACTTAGTCCTAAACTTAAAAAAGTAATCTTTCTCTTTATCTTTCTCTCCTTCCCTAGCTAGCTTGTACTTATTTGAACAATGCCTGAGACTTGGTGTTACGAGCACTTCCTCTGTCTGTTTGCTTCTTCAAGATGAATTGCTTTATGTATTTCCCAATTGTAAGTCGCTTTGGATAAAAGCGTCTGCAAAATGACTAAATGTAAATGCAAATATAAATGTAGTTCTGGGCTGATTCCTCACCGTTCTCATGATCATTGAAACTCGACGAGGTGAGATCTTGCATGGAGCCCCAGTCTGAGGGAGATTGACAGTTATTTTGTGTTTCTTCCATTTGTGAATAATCGCACGTACTGTTGTCACCTACTCACCAAGCTGCTTGGCGATGGTCTTGTAGCCCATTCCAGCCTTGTGTAGGTCTACAATCTTGTCCCTGACATTCTTGGACAGCTCTTTGGTCTTGGCCATGGTGGAGAGTTTGGAATCTGATTGATTGATTGCTTCTGTGGACAGGTTGTCTTTTATACAGGTAACAAACTGAGATTAGGAGCACTGCCTTTCAAGAGAATGCTCCTAATCTCAGCTCCTTACCTGTATAAAAGACACCTGGGAGCCAGAAATCTTGCTAATTGATAGGGGATCAAATACTTATTTGACTCAATAAAATACAAATCAATTTATAACTTTTTTGAAATGCGTATTTCTGGATTTTTGTTGTTGTTTCTGCTATTCTGTCTCTCACTGTTCAAATAAACATATCATTAAAATTATAGACTGATAATTTCTTTGTCACAGGGGATCAACACAGGGGATTGTGTCACAAGTTTAAAATGTAAAAGGAGTGAGCTAATGCATATTCCTGGTTATAAAATATACAATATCACTAATATCTAATCTGTGACCCAAAGGTGGGAAACATTACAGAGAAGAATACTGTCATAGAACAAATGCACATGCTCATAAAATGCTTTTAACAGATTATAAAGCAGCATTTGTGTATATCCTGTTTATACATGTGCAAATGACATGACTCTTTAAAGATATTCTGGCCCCACTAAAGCTAACCATACTGTTTCTGTAGTCAGATTAGTCTTTTGGTGGAAAAATAGCTTGCGTAATTACTTCTGCAAACCTTGTAGCAATAGCTTTAACAGCTCACTAAAATTAATTAATTTTCAAGCTGTTGTTACCTGTAAGTGTGGCTTTCTCATTTCTGCATATAAACCCTTGCAGACATTTTGCTATTCTAAATCATACCGAAGGTAAGATTTATTTCCAAACACTTCAAGAATAAGACTACAAAAATCCTATTAAATTATCATTTTTGCCAGACTTCTGGAAAATACTGATGATGATTTTGGCTTAACTCTGTTTTTTATTATCTCACAATAAAAATGGTTTGTAAGTTTATATCTCTTGCCTGTGTTGAAAAAGTCATTAATTTATTAAATCCCATTAATGATAATTATTCTTTTTAAAGCCCTTAATTGAATTAAACTCTTTCACACTTAACATCACATGTGTTTTTTAAGGTAATATTCAATATACGGTACTTGCACGTGACCATCATTCCAGTCAATATGCTTTTAAACCTTATAGTATATGCTGAAATGCAGCTTTATTGTATTTATAAAAAAGTATTTGGGCTTACTGTACAATATATACAGTCAAATAAAGTGTTTACCGTGGTTATTTTATAGAACAAACTGTGATTTTCTTTGCAGCCAGAATGTGATGAGGTAACCCGAGACAGGAGTGAAAGGTCAGGCTTTGATCAGGTTTTAATTCTTTGCTCTTGTCTTGGCATTTATTTTCCATTGAGTAGTTACAGATTTGGTGTGTTTGTATGTTGATGCGCACAGTTTTTTCTTTTTACCCCATGACATTTTGACAACTATGTCCTATTTGAACAATTAATACCACAAGGTAACCTCAGGCTTAGTTCTACTCTGACTGTGCACAAAACATTCAAATTGCTTGGTCAGTGTTCATTATTATGCAACATGTTATAACACAGACATTAAACTTGCATTTAATCAATTGTGACCTGTCGAATTGTGGATTGCCAAAATATTTTCTACAAGTATTTGCTTCACTCTGTCAAATAAAAGTTGATTGGTGCCATATGAACAACACCCTAATGAAACAAAGGCATAAAACAGCAGGACCACTCTTATTTAGCAGATTTAATTTGAAATAAACTGCATTTAATTTCACTTTTTTTCAATTTCACTTTTATTGCTTTATTTTGAGAACATGGACTTGTTGTTGAACATTCATGTTTTACGCAGTGATCTTTGAAGGACTCTAAAATCTGTTTAAATGAAGTTCAAATATACTGGATATGGATATGATTTGATATGCTTATAATAAAAGTGCAAATAAGGCATACCAAGGATGTTTTTATCTCTAGTGCAAGTAAAGAAAAAAATAATAATTTCACTTCACAAGATTGATGGAGTGTTGTATAATACTTGTGTATTATTGTGATGTTTTTATTAGCTGTTTAATCAGCTCTTAATATTCACAAATTACTGTCCTGTTACTTCTATTTCAGGTGCAAACTTCAAACAAAGCAAGCTTAATATATAATTGTTTAAAAAAAATTGTTTTTCAAACACAAGAATATTACACAACATACAATAGTTTCCAGTATGCAAAGATTTTCCGGAAATTCATTTTCATCTTTCAAATTTCAGACCGAGTTAAAAGTTCATATATTTGATCTTCTTTAATAAGTACTCATGATTAATGCACACTGAATTCACAGAAACAGAAATGCAATGATGAATTAAACAATGATTAAACAATGGCATCAAATGTAGCACAAGCATATTTTCCGTACTTTAGAGCAGTTTTATTCCACTACAGTGATGAGAAGCAATGGAAAACCCAACCTGACTTGTGACACCTGTGACATTTTCCAGTAGCCATTATTTAATCCAACACGTGCGGCTCAAATGCAGCACATCATCTCCCGAAGACTGTGAACAATTGCATATAATTCACTGGAATGAAGTGCAAGGAACACCATGCGCCTCACATCCATTGTGTTTCAGATATAGCGTATGCCTTAAAAACAGACTTCTGTTGGTTCGATCAATATAAAAAAAGAGAAGGAAAAAGTGAACAATAGATATATTTGATGGGTGATGAATTTAGAATGAAGGAGAAATGAGTATTATAGACAGGCCTGGCCAGATTATTGGACTAAGTCAGAGAGCAGACATTCATTTAAAGGAATAGTTCACCCCAAAAATGAAAATTAGCTGAAAAATGATTCACACTGCAGGCCATCCAAAATTTAGATTAGTTTGTTTTTTCATCAGAACAGATTTGGAGATATTTAGCATGACATACGAATGACAGTCCAAACAGCTGATAAAAACATCACAATAATCCACAAGCAATCCATACGACTCCAACAATTGACATCTTGTGGATTGAAAAGCTAATGAATAAACGAATCCATCAATGTTTTTAACTTCACCTTTTGCTTGATCTGTGCATATTTCTCTCCTAATTCCAGCAAGATGATTTTTTGCAAGTTGATAGTTCAGGAAATATATTGTGTTCAAGAAGATTCAGCATGTATTTTGATCGCAGATGCTTCACACACAACATACAGCAAAGTTTAGATGTTTTATTCTGCATGCAAAAGCTAATTGTTTTGGAAAAGTCAAATAACTCTATTTGGTTTTATTTGTTTGCTCCATTTTTCATATCAACTGAATCAACAGGCCTAGTCTTTATGAGCTGAATTCTTTTCAAACAAATACTAGCCTATGGCCATGCTGAAATATACTTTTATTTGGCAAAACTAATTTATTATGATGGCAGCCAGAATCATTTTATTTCAAGCTGAGTCTTGCTAGCACACACCAGGAAAATATATTTGTCTAATCACTATACTGTGCAGAAATCAGTGAACTGTTAATGTAACTATAATTACATTATTATAGTAAATATTATTTTATATATGTAGTTTCATTTAGGTGCTTTTTAAAATAAAGGAATGGAAAAACAATTTACAAGCAATGTTACAGTTTTTTAATGCATGCAATAAAACTTTATGTTCCTTTAAAGCAGGATGGACTGTGCCACAGGAAACTAATTTCCGTTTCTTGGAAAATAACATTTTTTTTCCCCTAGGATAATGTGGCAATATCACAAACTAAGCCTGATAAATGGTCATGGATAACAGTCTACCATGATCAGGTCATACACTATACAGGACTAAAGAGTTGGTCTTAATCAAACCAAAAGACATGATACTACTGTGAGTATAGGCTTCTGTAAATCTAAGCTAGAAGTAAGTTCTGTATGGAAAGCTAGTATTAGTTAAAACAGATGTTTTCAAAGTGGAAAACCTGTTATATCATGTGTAATTTTATGAACTGATGAAGTTATCAACTAAACAAATTGCATCACATGAAAGTTTTAAAGGGTGACCAAAACAGACCACAGTTGAACAATGGGCTGTTTGCGGAGAGTAAACTGATTTTCTTCCAAATGCATTTTATGGCGGCAAGTTGGTGACACATGGACACGATGTGACCTATATGGCTTTTCAATTTAGTCATAAAGTAGTGCGCTATCAATACAAACTATTCAATTTACCAATTAAACCATTTAGCTCTGCTAAAAAAAAAAAAAAACTGTAAAAAAAAAAAGTTGAGCCAACTCTATATGTGTATATACAGTCTCAGGAAAATCTCATTTTTCATGGTATCTTCTTCAGATTTGAAATATAAACTCATGAGACATGTGACTTTCAACCCATTACTTTTCTAGATAGCTCCAGGACTTATTTCATGTATTTTTATATGAAATACCATTCTTTATATATATATATATATATGTGTGTGTGTGTGTGTGTGTGTGTGTGTGTGTGTGTGTGTGTGTGTGTGTGTGTGTGTGTGTGTGTGTGTGTGTGTGTGTGTGTGTGTGTGTGTGTGTGTGTGTGTGTGTGTGTGTGTGTGTGTGTGTGTGTGTGTGTGTGTGTGTGTTTGTGTACATGGGCTACACATGAAAACACATTCTTTATTATATTTAATTATTGGAAACATTGAGTTATTGCAGATAACTAACAACCACTTGATAAAAATAGTGCAATTATAGTATGTCAATATATGTGTGCAATATACAGTGCCAATATATGTAAGATCCAAACGCACCCTGAAGGCTGTATTACTGCATGACTCTTTACGCAGAGTGCTGGAAAATTCCTTTGAGTGAGCCAAAAGAATGTTCCTGTGATAAGACAAACCACTGCTCAGGGTGACAGAGCATATAAGTGATTTAAGATTATTTCCCTGCAATCTACAGAGATCAAACAAACTGTGTAATAAGATTAACCACATTCAGCACACATTTATCATACAAACATAATAAGATGAGACTGTTGAGATATGGGAGTGTGTCTCCTTTTATAGATGTATGCCTGTGAGAGTTTGTGTGTTGTGTTTGTTTCCATGAGATTTTCCTTTTATTTGTAGTGTAGAATGATTTATGAAGGATTGTGTGACACTGAGGACTGTAGTATGATGCTGAAAATTCAGCTTTGCCATCACAAAAATAAATTATGTTTAAAAATACATTAACATTGTTATTTTAAACTGTAATATTTCACAATATTGCTTCTTTCAAAAACATTTAAACTCTTAACCTCAGATTATTAATGAATATTTAAAGATGGAAAACATATCCAGTTGATGTCAAAAGATGTTGGTATTATAGAGACTTTTAGGCTGTAGAAGGAGGTGAACTCAAGCCTTGGTAGTAAATCTTGGGGGAGATGGTCAAGTGCTTAGCCAGAGAAAATAAGAGCGGGATGTTCCATGTAGACCAAAAACAGGAAGCAAAAAAGTGAGATTGCTTGAGAGTTCATTAAAATCATTAATTAAACTATCCTCTGGTCCCAAAAGAAGACTTCCTAGATTGTCAAACCTCCTCCCTCTTTGTGAGTCTCCATCTTTAAGGGATGGTTAATCTAAAAATGGAAATTCTGTCATCATTTAGTCACCATCAGATTGATCCAAACCTGTATGAGTTTATTTCTTCTACCAAATACAAAAGATATTAGGTAACCAAACAGTTTATGGTCACCGTTGACTTTCAAATTATTTATTTATTTTTATAAAACAACAACAACAAAAAAAGCTAATACAGGTTTGGAACAACCAAAGGGTGAGTAAACGATTTTGTATTGATCATTTTATATGTTCTTATTAAGAAAATATATTCATTAAAAAATTTCAGCTTTCAGTTAGATGTTATTTAATTGAATCAATTAAATGTTTTGTTAACACTTTATACGTAATTATAAGTTGAAGTATTGAGTATTAACTACATGTACTTTCTATATGGTTATATTAGCGTTTGTGTTAGGGTTACTTGCATGTAATTATGCATACTTTATTGTTATTATAGTAGTAAATACATGTAGCACGTGTAACAAGGTCTCCTTAAAATAAGCTGTTTCCAATATTTTAATTGAAATAAAGATTTATATACATTAACTTCTACCGAACAGGCTACCTTGAAACGTAGTTTCTATATTTCTCCACTAGAGGACAGTATTGATCACTAAATGAATCACAGAAGTTGGTTTTGGGCAAATAAGGTTCATGTGTCTTATAGTATTTACATACTGTTAAATATTTGCAGACATTGACGGATGTATTGTTTTTAAAGGTATGACAACACCTGTTGAATTATGATTTTTATCTCTTTGAAATGTAGACCTGATAGGTGTATTCAGTTGCCTGTTGTTATTTTATATTACTTTATGGAACATTCTCTCATATACTTTAGCACGAATCACTCATTTATCAAATAAAAGAGCACTGTAGCTAGTTGAAAATAAATATGGAGAATTGCTTTGCATAATCATAATTCCATGCAGTTAGTGTTCTAAAATAATGACCACAGCGCGTTTGCTTATGGATTCTTTGACGGTTTGTCAATATGTTGCTTGTTATATTATGGTATCAGAATGATAACAAAAAGAAAGAAAGTTCAGGACACCACATTCACTTATTACAGCATTGTTGCCATAAAGTGTTTTGTTCGTTGAACAGAATTTATTCAGTAATAGTGAGCAAATGTCTGTTCCTGGAAGTTTAAATATCAAACCATGCTTTCATTATTTAGAAGACACATACTGACTGTCAGCATCTATCCAAAAGTAACTGACCCATGGCCTTACTGGAAAGTCTCTCACAGTCAGATTTGCATTTTTCTATTTAACAGCAAGACAAAAATAAAAGTCATGTATTGTTAGTCAAAAAACCATCTTAAAATGTTATTTTTAAAAGCTGTGCATAACTCAATATCTGTCCAAATGATATTAGAGTTTGATACCTTGTTGCAATAAAATATTTTATGAAAGTGTCTGTGGGGATTAGGGTTATTAAACTCAGTAATTTAGTTTTAGCAGGGATATTTTTAGCACATTTTAGCATATTTGCCTTCAGCAGTTACACATGATTTTTTAAGGTTTTCATGTTCAGTTCAGTGGTTGCTACACATGCGAGGTGAACACAATTGATGTCACAAAGAATGATAACTTGTCAAGCTGATTCTTCTCCCTAACCATCTGTGCAATGTGGAATGCTGTTTAAACAAGTGGAGAGACACAGAAGTGAAATAACACCTCGATTTTTGTTTTTATGACTGCTCACGCTTTATGGCTTACTCATCTTTATGTTGTTTCAATATTTTTACTGTGTATAAAACACATACAAAAAAATGTATCCAGTATGGTGCTTTGATTGTCTCAAAGCCATAATGTGTGCCATTAGCATTATATCAGAACTGAAAGTTGCAGTGGAGGGAAATATTATATTTTACAATACTATTCAGAAGTTATCATCGATATCACAGTTTCTTTCTATAATATGAGGCAGCACACCAGTTTCTAACATTGAAAATAATAAGAAATGTTTCTTGAGCAAATCAGCATAGAAAGAGAGCTGAGTCATTTTATTCTGAAGGGTGTCCGGGATGATGGTCTTAAAAGCGGAGCTGAAGTCTACCAACAGGATCCTCACATAAGTCCCTGGTCTGTCCAGATGCTGCAGGGTGAAGTGCAGTCCCATGTTGACTGTATCATACACAGACCGGTTTGCTCTGTAGGCAAACTGCAGGGGGTCCAGGGCTGTCCTTCAGATAAGCCAAAACCAGTCTTTCAAATGATGTCATGGCCACAGACGTTAGAGCAGCAGGTCTGTAGTTATTAAGTCCAATCATTTTGGGTTTCTTTGGAACAGGGATGATGGTGGAGCGTTTGAAGCATGAGGGGACTTCGACACAGCTCCAGTGATCTGTTGAAGATCTGTGTGAAGATCGGGGTCAGCTGGTTTTCAGGCAGGCTGGTGTTACACCGTCTGGGCCTGGTGCCTTCCTTCTCTTGTTCTTTCTGAAGACCTGGCGCACGTCATCTTCACTGATCTGCATTGCAGGAGGGGGGAGAGGGGGGTTGCAGGAGATGTGAATGGTGTTTTTTCAAACCTGCAATGGAACTCATTCAGATTGTCTGTCAGTTGTTGATTCTCCACAGTTCCTGGGGATGGTGTCTTGTAATTGGTGATCTCTTTCAGACCTTTCCACACTGAAGTAGAATCACTGGAAGAGAATTTGTTCCTTAGCTTTCCAGAATAATTCTGCGTCGCGATCCGCTCTAAACAGCTGAAAATTCGGCAGATGTAGCGCGCTGTCAGGAATGGCATCATTCAGCCAAGTTTCTGTGAAACACAGAGCAGCAGAGTTTGAAAACATCTTTATTTGTCTGGGAGAGCAGAAGAAGTTCGTCCGTTTTGTTGGGTAGAGAGCGGAGATTCGCCAGATGGATGCTCGGCAATGTCGTTCTAAATCCGTGCTGTCTGAGCTTCACGAGCGAGCCGGCTCGCTTCCCCCGTCTGCACGTCCTGAAGCGTCTGAACAGCACCGCTGCTCCACCAACTACAATGTCCAGCAAAACATCCGAATCATCGAAATCCGGAAAAAGATTTTGTGGTGTGTTCTGCCAAATGTTCAGCAGTTCATCCCTGGTAAAACTGATCATGTTTGAGAAACAAAAAACAGGAAAAACTAACAAAAACTGTACAAACACTGGAGAGCTAAGCACTTTTGCTGCCATCTTATATTGTGTCTTATATTTGAACACATTTACCTCAAAATGAGGAGACCTATCTACTCACACCTTGTAGCTATGAGAGTAGGAGACACAAGAATATTTCCTGATCATAAATTTATGATTTTAGTTAAAATCAGTCTCGGCCAATAAACTAAAACACACAGTGTTTCGGTAGTGACATGAAAAATGCAGGACACAAGTTTCATAATTTACAAAGAAAATATTTATATACAACATTATTACTACACTTTTTAAAATAATCAAAAAGATACTTTTAAAAACAACAATAAAAAAGAAAAGATTATCAATATAATTTTCATAAACCCTGAAATTTAGGGGTTAGGGTTTGGGACAGCCACCACCCAATTGAAAGTACCCAACAAATGATGATTTTATATATTAATATTGATATTAATACTAATCCATATATTGTTACATATTATTTAGATATGCAGTGTGAAACATCCATTCTGTCATGATGTCAGGAAAGTTTAAATAATTGTTTTACAGATTTTTTATTAACCTGACACAAACAATATAATCTGCCGTCTTTGTATTTTGTACTTTGTATTTTCAGTCAACCAAATATTTTCAATATACACACAAATACAATCACATTTCCAGTTTATGTTTCTAGTAAGCAATACACTTAGCGTGAGAAGAGATTACATGAGAGATGGAAGGATATTCAACTGGGAGAGGTGGTGTCCAAATAGAACCAGGAAGAGTGCGTATGAGTCACTTGGAGAAAGGACAAAAATGCTAATCTTTGTTTTTGCAGTCACACCATCCAAACAACCCTAGATAAAAAGTCATTAAAATAACTTACAAACTCCAGGGCATTTGAATTCACTGTGTAGACATAAGGCTTCACCAGTGAGAGCTGAGGTATCCGATCTTCATTTCTATTCCACAATTTCCCCTCATTTCAGACACCTACAACTATCAGGTGAAGTCGTTTATTGTGGTTTTGACTCATTTTATAATGTAAGTAAACTGCCAATATAACTCGAATGGTGCTATAATGCTAAGCAAAGGTGTATGAGAATCACTCCATGCTATAATAAAAACCTGAAATGACCAGCAAAGGTTAGTCTTGACATTACCAACGATGATGGCGTGTCATTCGTGCTCACTCCTCGCTAATCTGGAAGGTTGATGCAAATGCTTGTAAAACGTCCTGGCAATTATTTGCATGCAAACAAATGTGTGAGGGTCATTTCAAAAGCTGACTTCTGATCAGCATCTATAGTATAGTTCACTAAAGCAGAGTTGGATTCCGTGTCTTTGGTATAATGGTCAAATTCAGCTGGAGTTTAGGAGTTGTTTCACTGGGATAGACCGCTGAGTAGATTTCCTGCCCTTTACATCTGACGTATCTGCATCATGGAAACAGGTAAGGTGTGATTTTACCTGTTTATTGATATATAAAAACTCCAGCTTGAGCTCAGTTTTAATCATGCAGTTTAATTTGAAGGTTAAGTTTAATCATCTTGGTATAATTGAACTCCATCATTTAATATGTATCTCTAATGTTAATCAGTCTGATTACATAATTACAAGATAACTTCAGTTTTAACCCATTTATAATACAGCAAAATGGTATTTCAGACAGTCTTCTATGCTTCAGAGCTCCTTCATTCATGAAGCTGGGGTCTTTTACATACGCTACAATGATTTTTGCATGCAGTTTCCTATCACCGACATTTTAAATTGCAAATACACTGTTCTGTTGACTAGGATCTTTGCTTCCCAGGAATCATCTTTTTGTATTTTCTGAAAATAAGCTTCAACATCTATGCTGAGTGATGACCTTGATTTTCTCCGTCTGTATCCTCCTCATTTCAATACGAGGTTGTAAAGGCAGATTGACATAAACATAAAATAATAATGGTCCCCTCGTGATGTTTCAACTGGACGGAGTTAGTGTTTGTAAACTGACCGATTTGCATTGACCAAAACCAAAGATAATTTCCATGCCAGTTATAGATGCACGCCATAAAACAGACAAGAGATACCTGCTCGAAAATGAAGCTGCAAATGAGAAATTATTGTGCACTTGTGATCATAAACGTACAGTTATTAAAGCTTGTATCTGAATACCATCAACAGCTGTATTTGTGTGCAGCTGAATGATTGATATCCTACACAAAGAGAGTCATGTTTTTCCATGTTTACAAGTACGTTACTGTGTGTGTGTTTTTGCAGAATGCTCGAAGAGAGTGTATCAGGGAGTCAGGGTGAAACACACGGTGAAAGATCTGCTGGCAGAAAAGAGGTCACAGCAGACGAGCGGCCCGCGCTACTCTGTAAGTCCACCGCTTCATCTCACCTGGTCAAAACCCTCAACTGAAACACACCCCACCCTGTCATTCACAATGCTTCCTTTCACTCCATTCACGCTGCCACTCTGCTCTTCTTTCATATATGCAAACAGACAGTTTAAAACAGTTGGTATATTCTGTGCCCCGCCACTTTATTTGCTCATTGGCTTATCTTTTTTATTCTAATGATGAAGCTATGGCCTCTGATACAAGCCCTCAGAGTCTCGTCCTTTTCTCACGCGGCAAAGCCCGTTAGTGAATACCTGCACATAAGCGGCAGACAATAGCAGCAGTGCTGATGGTCATGAGCTCCTGAGGTTTGGGAGTCAATCATCCTTTTGCTGCTGTAGTATGGCTATGCAAAGTCAAACACTCGCACACCTGCTCCACTGTATTGTTCCTCCTGTAGACCACAGACAAGTCGCCTGTTGTCACTCACAAGCACAAATCAGACTTGCAGACATCTGGCTGCACAAGAGAGAAAGCTTTTCTCCATGTCAATGGCACGCTGAACTGGCTTTTGTTTGAATAAGTAGAGTAATGGCATCTGTCTCGCCACTGTACAAACTAATAGTATTGCAAGATTTAAAACATCATATTAAATCTTCTATTGTAAATTGTACACAAAATGTATACTAAATTATAAGATATAATACTTAAACAACATTAAGTACCATGAAAATAAAATTAACCTTTCTAAAAAGTCATATATATATATATATACATACATACAAAATATATATTTATATTCTCTGTATATAAACTTTAATTGTAAGTAGTTAATTTCTAATATAATATTTACTTCTTAATATGTTCTTTAAGTTATATATTAATATAATTATATAAGTATATATTATTTTGTATTTATTTCCTTAAAATTTAATTACAATATAAAATATAAATATAATTTACTACTTAATATATATAATATATATATATATATATATAAACTTTAATTTGAAGATTATTTAATTGTAATATTTACTACTTATATATTCTTTAATATTTTATTTTTTAAATATATGTAGAATACGAATATTATATACAAATTAAACATTCAAATTGTATATTTTTTAAATGTCTTAAAATATCTATCTATCTATCTATCTATCTATCTATCTATCTATCTATCTATCTATCTATATCTATCTATCTATCTATCTATCTATCTATCTATCTATCTATATCTATCTATCTATCTATCTATCTATCTATCTATCTATCTATCTATCTATCTATCTATCTATCTATATCTATCTATCTATTTTTTTAAATTACAGATTATGCATAAAATATTGTGTGTTTGTGTGTGTATATATATATATATACAATGATTATACAATTATAATTATTTTCCTAAATAAATAATTCTATAATATTATATAGGAACTACAAGCCACGGAAATCTGTGTCATTCTCTCATGTTACAGTTTTATGACCCTCACGACTTCCATGCGTGATGTATTCTTGGTACTTTGAGCAGTGAATGGTAATTAATCTTTTGTATGTCATGCAATCGGTGAAAAGTAACTATGTTTTCGAAGCATAATAAAATGTTATGTATGTAGGTGTCAATCATTGTGATCCCACGGGGACACGACTGAGACCAGACACATACTACAATGGCAGAGCAGGGGGAGGGTTGCACAGGAGAATCGGAGCATGTCGAGGCCACACAGAACAAAAATTGCTTTATAATAAGCTTACATCTGTATCTATGGCCCTTTATTTGGGGTAGAAGAGCCATCTGCAGATTTCAGCAAACGTTGTCCACAGAAGTCATGTCCAAACACAGGACCAAAACAATACAAACACTTGCCAGGGGTTCCAGACCGACAATAGTAAAATACTATTATATAATCTTTGGTAAAAAATAAATAAATAAAAATGTTTAAATGAAAGTTGCATGAATACAAGAATAACAAATGGTGAGAGCTGATATTACAGAATGTGATTAGATTTGATTTTACATGTTGTTTTAAGTATTGTGTTCTTATTCAGTGTAATTTTAGTACGAATAATACACTTATTTAATTTATTGATATTTTAAATTATTTTTCATTTTAATATTTCTTTTTACTATTATTTTACTTTATTTTAGTATTTTTTCTGTGTTTTTGTCATTTGCATTCATTTTTTATAATATGTCAACATAGCTTTTATTAATTGTTATTTCGGTTTTAGTTATTTTAGTGCAAGTTAAACTAAAATAAATGAGAAATGTTTTGACAGCTAACTGAAAAAATTGAAATTTATATATATATATATATATATATAGTTTTCTTATTAAATGAAATAAATTGTACAAAATATTGAAGATAAAAGTTATTTTATTTAAAGTAATTAAAATGTTTTTATGGTTTTAGATTGAGTTAATTATAGTAACCCTGGTTAGACTTTCATGGCATAACGTTAGATTTTATTTGACATATTGCTTTAAGTATTGTGTTTTTAGTAAGTTATATTTTAGTAGGATTGAGACACTATTATAAACTTTTATTAATATTTTCAAATAGTTCTCATTTTAATATTTGTTGATTTTTATTTTAAGTTTAGCAGTTTTTCCTGTTTTTGTTATTTGTATTCATTTTTTTTATAATATGTCAACATATGTTTTTATACATTTATATAATTATAAGTTATAGAGTATATAATGTGTATGTAATACATAATGTTTTAATGGTTTTAGTTTTCGTTAATTATAGTAACCCTGATTATAGGCTTTCATGGCCTGACGTTTGACTAAATAACTAGATTAAATTTAGGCATTAATTGGTAAAGTTGTATTACCTGATCAGTGGCTAATGTCACACAAAAATACAAACAAACAAATACATTTTAAAAATAAACAAACGGACAAGCAGAAATCGTAACAGCCATTTTAAAATGATTCCAAAAAATTACCAAAAAACTAGAACAGAAAAAAAACCAAAACAAACTGGGAATCACACTAATTTTTCATCTACACTAAAACGTCAGTTTATATCTAGCAACATGACACAAGCATAGAATACATATGGACATAATACATAAAATCAAAAGCAGAGTCCTGGTAACTAAATGCACAGCATTGATCTTCATTTGACTGTTTCACACTCTTGTACAGTAGAGTTATTTCACTGCTGGCTCAAGAAGCTCGGAAACAACAACACCCTCACTTCCACCTACTCCAGCTTGGTTTATCTTGAGGCAGAATCAGGTGCAGTGTCACAGCCTTAGAGCTCTTCAACAGCCTCATTTCCATACCATGCCTTCAAAGAGGCACTGATGCGTAGGTTGTTCACATAGGGAAGTCTTGGGACGAGCAAATTACATTCAAATACTAGCCTCAAAATTTGCTTGCCCTTCAGCCAGTGCTGCCTTGATATCAGCTCTTTTATGCTTGTAATATGCAAACAAATGATAGTATGTGTCTGTCTATTGCCTCACCAATAGCTCTCGACCATTTAATAACAAAATTGTATGTGACAAATCTCTAGGTCCCACTGGCGTCTTGGTATTAGAAGAGCTGAACCTTAACTAGTCGCATTCTCTAACTGGTTGAACGAGAATGTGAGATATACAACATATTCTTGTTTTAGAGGGGTTTTTGTTGTTCATTGAATCAGGTTGTTTGTTTTGAACACTTGCAAGTAAGACACTCTTTAAGTTTTGGGGCAGTTCAATAGATGAATGCAAATATTTTGCGTGTTAGCTTGTCATGTGCCATTAATACTGGATTGCATTAGTCAAACAAACTAAATGATCACAGAAAACTAATGGGAAATTAATGATACCAACCTTTTTCTAGGGTGTCTCATCTCCTCCGAGTCCATTTGTTCAAATGACTGGTGAGTCTCCAACACTTTACATGTATATTTAAGTCAGAAATGGTCAATGTAATGTCTAGATATGGTAAATAGTGTCTTGGTCATGTTGTTTGTTCATGTAATGATAAAGATTGTTTTGGTCTCTTCAGGTTCTCACATGCTTCCGAGTTACTATGGCATGAGAAGATCTTTCATTTCAGACACAGAGTTTTGTTCCTCAACGAAACCATTTTCTGCTGACGTCTACCCATCATCGCTAATGGGAAAGTCTCTCTCGTGTGACACTGGATGCATGTCTGGTTATTCCTCGCTCATAGACAGCTACTACCCGGAGTCTTTTGGTGACTACCGCGGCACTCCTTTCTCCAGCGGAGGAAGTACAATATTCTCGCCCTCTGCGTTGTCTACTTTGCTCCCTTCTTACTCCAGTGACCCTTCACATTATTTGCTGGTAAGATATCACGCATGGAGTGAGGTGGCACAGCAACAAAAATAGTAATTAATGTTGAAATGTAGTCAAAATCTTACACTGTGTTTGTCCGTCTGTCCAAGTCTACAAGGGCGGGACAATGTTTGCTCTGCTTAGAAATATTTAGTATTTCAGCCATTTTTGAACTAAGAAGGGAGCATTTATTTTATTTTATTTTATTAGAATTTTTTGAAGTAATGTCAACTTTATTTGCAATGGGACATAGTTCAAATGAATCAATTCATTAAATAAGTTTTCAGGCAGTTTCATCCAAGTACTACACGTTTTTAGAAAACAAAATGTAAAAATTATTATACAATTGAAAAAAATATTTTTTTTACTATTATATAATTATATTTTCTCTGTTTATTTAATTGCAAAAAATTTTTTTTTAGTCTTGTATTTCAAATTAAATTTTTCATAAAAAATTAAGTATTATAATATTTTTGGAGATATATATATATATATATATATATATATACACATTTATTATTTTTTGTATGTACAATATAGGCATAGTATTAATTATAAAGACATATTGTATATACATTATTACATTTATATTCAAATATTTTTTTCTGAAAACTGAAATAAAGTTTCAAATGAAACAAACCATTTCATCCAAGTATTATACATTTTTAGGAAAATAAATAAATAATTGTGTGTTTAATTGTTTATTGTGTTTTTTATGAACATATGGGACAAAGTTCAAATGAATAAATAAATTAAGTTTTTACAGTTAGTTTTACCCAAATAGCATAAAATAAAATAAAAAGTATTATCATTACTGAAAATAAGTTATATAGCCTATAACAAATAAAAAATAAAGTTTGCAGTTATCCAAAGATTTAAATAATTTACAAAAATATTTTATTGTATTTCATATGTTTATTCTGGCCCCGACCATCTTTAAACAGTTCTCACTTTACATCATCATTCTGGCTTTTTGTGTGCCATTCTTTTGCATACACTTTTTGTCTGTTGTCTATTATCGCTCCCATTTGTATTCCTCTTGTTTTAAAAGATCTTGGCTTTAGTACAAGGAGATTCAGTAAGCTGTTGCATGATGTAAATGTAAATCACTGGCACTTCAGATTTGAGGGTAATGAATTCTTGCTCGTGTTCACTGCAGAGGGACTCCTGGGAGGCCACGGGGAGCGACGGCGTGGAGGGTTTGTGTGGAGATGCTCTGGCTCCCATGCCCCTGTCTACACCCAGTTCTCTGGTCAACCCCGACACCGTCAGCCCGACCCAGGTCCGCTCATCGTCCCGGGGCTCTAGCCTGACGTCTTCACAGTCGTACTCTCTCTATTCGCTAGATGAAGTCAATTATCAATCCTCATTTCAAACCACCTCTGGCAGCTTTGCTTCCCCTTCATTCATGACTGAGCCTGCGACCAAACTAGTTTCAGTCACACCCTCAGAAGATACTGAATGTGCCACTTCAGCCTTGAGTGACAGCCTGGTATGGGGCAAGGAGGACACTGCTAGCACTTGGTCACAGTTTGAGGTCAGGAGGGCATTCTGAGATTGAACTGTATGGAAATAAAGGCTTACCAGCCTAGCAGATCAACACCTCTTTAATACACAACAATTAGCACTACAATCTTTTTGACCAATTTTACTTAGCAGAGCTAAGGCTTAACATTGGGGAACAAATTATATCTTCAATTTAATGTTTTAATTGTATCGTTTATTATAATTGTATCTTCTTTTTTGTCATTACAATGTATCTCAGCAGGATAATTAGGCTAATAATCAGTATAAGGAGTCTGTATTTTTTTTTTTCTGTGACACATAATTGACTGTGAGTCACATACACTGACCAAAATTATAAACGCAACACTTTTGTTTTTGCCCCCATTTTTTCATGAGCTGAACTCAAAGATCTAAGACTTTTTCTATGTACACAAAAGGCCTATTTCTCTCAAATCTTGTTCACAAATCTGTCTAAATCTGTGTTAGTGAGAACTTCTCCTTTGCCGAGATAATCCATCCACCTCACAGGTGTGGCATATCAAGATGCTTATTAGACAACATGATTATTGCACAAGTGTGCCTTAGACTGGCCACAATAAAAGGCCTCTCTAAAATGTGCATGTCTAAAAAGTCTTAGATCTTTGAGTTCAGCTCATGAAAAATGGGGGCAAAAACAAAAAGTGTTGTATTTATAATTTTGGTCAGTGTAAATATAAATGTATATTATATTCAGAAATTAAGTGTTACAATATTTATAGTCGAAATGTAATATCTAACCCAATTTCTCTTCTTGTGAGTTTTTCATTTCAAAAGCATGTTGTGAAAATGGTCTAAAAGGTAAATAAACTAAATTACAAAAAAGCATTCTTGTAAGTCTACAACACAATGGAGTTTAAAGTGCCTGACATAAACACAACATAAAAACATTACATTTAATGAAACCACAACATTTTTATTGAATAATTAACTTATTTTGAATAGACTAGAAAATTATGTTGGCATTAGCAGAAGTTCATTGGCATGGTTGAAATCATATTTGACCATCATCAATGTGTAGCAGTGAATGAAGAAGTATCATACCGATCACAAGTGCAGTATGGCAGTACCTCAAGGCTAAGTACCAGGACCATTACTTTTCACGCTTTGCATGTTACTCTTGGGAGATACCACCAGAAAACATGGTGTTAGCTTTCACTGTTATTCTGATGATACTCAGCTCTATATTTAATCTCGGCCTGACGAAACATACCAATTTGCAAAACTAATAGAATGCATAGTTGATTTAAAAAACTGGATGACTTGTAATTTCTTACTGCTAAATTCTGAAAAAACAGAGGTGTTAATTATCGGGCCAAAACCTCTGCATGTGCTGTAATAGCCTAGAAAACTGTCTAACACTTGATGGCTGCTCTGTCAATTCTTCATCATCAGTTAGAAACCTAGGTGTGCTATTTGATAGCAATCTTTCCTTCGAAAGCCACGTTTCTAGCATTTGTAAAACCACATTTTTCCATCTCAAAAATATATCTAAATTACAACCTATCCTTTGATCAATGTCAAATGCAGAAAGGTTAATTCATGTGTTCATGACCTCAAGGTTAGTTTATTGTAATGCTTTGTTGGGTGGTTGCCCTGTGTGCTAAATAAACAAACTCCAGCTGGTCCTAAATGCAGCAGCTAGAGTTCTTACGAGAACATGCTGGGGAAGTTGTGGCTAATGGTAGAGAGTCGGACTCATAATTGAAAAGTTGCGAGTTTGAGTCTCGGTCTGGCAGGGATTGTTGGTGGGGGGAGTAAATGTACATCGCTCTCTCCATCTTCAATACCACGACAATGTGCCCTTGAGCAAGGGCCCTTATTCAAGTGCCGCAGCATAAATGGCTGCCCACTGCTCCAGGTGTGTGTTCACTGCTGTGTGTGTGCACTTGGATGGTAAATGCAGAGCACAAATTCCGAGTATGGGTCACCATACTTGGCTGTATGTCACTTTTCTTCTCTTTCTATACCTAGAACATCAAAATCAACTGCGGGTGGCAGATCCTTTTCCTATTTAGCACCCAAACTCTAGAACAATCTGTCTAACATTTTTCTGGAGGCAGACACACTCTGTCAGTTTAAATCTATATTAAATCTATGTTCCTGTGGCTCAGTGGTAGAGCATTGCGTTAGCAGCGCAAAAGGTTGTGGGTTCAATTCCCAGGGAACACACATACTGATAAAAAACATGTATAGCCTGAATGCACTGTAAGTCGCTTTGGATAAAAGCGTCTGCATAAATATAAAGACCCATCTCTTTAACCTGGCTGACACATAACACACTAACACATTCTATTATTCAAATCTGTTAAAGGATTGTAAGGCTGCATTAATTAGGTAAACCGCAACCAGGAACACTTCCCATAACATCCAATGTACTCGTTACATCTTAAAAGGAATGACATCTATGCAAATATTAGTCTGTTTTGTTCTTATTCTGAGGTCACCGTAGCCACCCAGATCCAGTCTGTATCCAGATCAGATGGTCACTGCAGCCACCCGGATCCAGTCCGTATCCAGTCCAGATGGTGGATGATCAGCACCTAGAGACAACATCTACAGCCTGAATGTCAGTGGAGACCAGGACAGCTTGATGTGCCCAGAGACAAACCCCAGCAAAGATCACGCCACCTAGACAGCCATCGGCACAAGACCATGGGAACCAGATTAGTCCTCTGCACAATCTGACTTTGTTACAGCCTGGAATTAAACTGCTGGTTCGTCTGGCCAGAGGAGACTGGCCCCCCGACTGAGCCTGATTTCTCTCAAGTTTTTTTCTCCAATTCTGTCACCGATAGAGTTTTGGTTCCTTGCCGTCAGGGGCGCATTAATGCACGGGCTTCAAGGGGCTGAAGCCCAGGGGCCTACACTGGAAAGGGGGCCCACTGGCTGCAGGGAAAATATATTTTTCAAATAATTATTTATATGGGAGTTTGCAGCAGTGACAACAGCTTTCTGTAAACAAACTCACAACTCACACAAGTCATTTTCAACGTATGAGTAAATTGTGAGATTTGTGAGAGAGGCTAATAAAAAGTTGTACTTGGTTGTAGTAGCCTTTTCCTGAGGGGAATATTTTCTTTTATAGTGAAAGATCGCGCTTCTCCGGTTCAGTGGTGCCGCCGGGCATCCCCCCACACAGTTTCACAAAGCACAAACAAGTGATCATTTCGGCCTTTGCCTAATGGGGATGGGGGTGGCAGGGGTGGACGTGGTTTAGTGTCCATACTGTAGGAGAGGCTCTGCATTGCTGATGATCGCACCAGATTGCACCTTTCTTTCTGATCGCGCGCGCTCAAAGTGCCGCCGGCAGACAGTACAGGTGCAGTCAGTGTGGGTAGGTCTGTAACAGTTACGCTGTGCCATGCAATGAGAGGTACCATACTCTCAATAACTATAAACGGTCACCTAGATACCTGATTGGGCAAAAAGCTGTCAAATGTGATCAACAACTTTAATAGTAAAACATCATACAGTGTATTTCCGAGTTCAGTACGGCATGGAGGGAACATTAATCCATGTGTCAACTGAGAGGTTTTAGATAGTAAGGTGCTAGCTTCAAAGTCTCATATTTATATCCAGAATTTTTGGAAAAATAGGAATCGTCCTACTGTTATTTTAAATGTGATCATTCAACTTATACTTTTCGGCTGTGATTTAATCATTGAACGTGAGCACGGCATGTTTCATAAAACCGCAAATAATTTAGCAATCACCTAAAACAATCCACATTTATGCCAACATGTCAGTGATGACGATAAATACCCATTTTTTGTTATCGGTATAGGCCTGATAAGAAAATTTGGCCGATGATGATGAATTAAGCCGATAAATAATGCATTATTTCCTTCAGAGACACTTCAGATGTGCGCTGTTCGCCATGATGGTTTTGAAATGCTTGAAATATGATTGGAATCACTTTGAAAAGGACAATACACCTTTGTGCAACATGTGCAGAGCAAGTCTGTTATAAAGGCTACATCAAATTATAATAAGAACATTACTGTAAATGAAGTTGTGGAATCTGTGCTTTGTGCGTGCGTTGAGCGCATCCACAACGGAGCTACACCTCCATGACAGTTAAGTTCGCTTGTGCATTTGCAGCCTTTTGTGCAATTGTACGTAGTAATATTGTGTTTATTTTATGTATATATGTGTATCTGCTTTATCTAATATAGAATGCGTTTGGTTACGTTAATAGAGCGTTAATAGAGCGCTTCAGTTTGCCGGTGATCATCTTTAGCTCAGCGAACGCAGCTCAAACAGCAGCGCACAACTAATAACTATGATTGGGACTGTCCTGTATATAACATTCTAATGAGATCATTATTATAATAAAAGGTTCTGAATTATTCGGGTTTAGTTGCCGTGTTTCAGCGCGTTGTTACGGGAATCAAGTGCGCGTCCATGAGTTTCACATCTGACTAGCGCATAACTTAGTTCAAAATAACATGTGCATTTCCGTATTTTTGTGCATATATAAGTTGTAATATTATGTTTATGTTCTATAAATATCTGATTCTCATGTAGCTTAATTAACCCGCTATAACAAGCTTCATACAGCGCACGCAGCTCAAACAGCTGCTATTTAAAACAGTGGTAGTCTATTCATATGTTACTTTTTCAAAATCACTGAAGAATTATTAATAATAACCAACACTTTATTTTCTCTTATTATTTTCATCAACAATATGGAGTAAATAATATAATTTCATTATTGTCCATGCAGATGGCTCTTCGTTTTATTCATCCATGGCACATGCATTTTGATTATTTACACATGTAATGATTCCAATGAATTGTTTGCATTATTTTATTTTATTTGTGAGACTTTTTATGGCGAAAATTTGGTAATGGGAGAATAAAATATATTTTTTAAACTTACACTTTTCAAACTAGGCGCTTATGAGTGTTTGGGATGTGGCTTTTAATGTGAGACCTTTTTTAAATCAGGCTCTCAAAAAGTATATACAAATTTAGATATAGGTTTATCGGCCAACAATCGGTGTCAGCTCAAATATGAATTATCGGTTATCGGTATCGGCCAAATTGTCAATTGGTGCATCTAATTAATAGTCCCTCTATTGGCCTCTCTCACAAACGACAAAGCCCCTCCTTCAGATAATCACTGATTGGCCAGTGGAATGGTTAGCCGAACAAGCAAGCATCGGAAATGTAATGCCATTTAGCAAGCCTCAGCTTTCAAAGTAAATATAAAGACAGTTAATAATGTCCTTAGTTTTACCATCAGTTCAAGCCGGAACAGAGTCGTGTGACAGACACAGTGATGATGCTCACCTCCGTAAGTTGGCACCCTATGAAAAAACTATGTTATTCGTTTGTGCTGATTTGTGCCACAAAATGTACCACCAAGGTTGTGCTAAATTGCACAAAAGTGGTGTCATTCGTTTGTGCTCGATTAGTGCTGATTTGTGCTGTTGAAATGAACGTTAAAGGTGCACTGTGTAATTTTTAGGATTATCTATTCGTTTGTGCTCGATTAGTGCAATATAATATACATAACTATGATTTCAGAGGAGTATAAAGACCTGAAATACATACTGAACTGTTATAAAGGTTTTTATTGCACTGTAGTAATGAGCAATTTAGGATATCTACTATAGACTACCGCGGGTCCACTTACATGGATGTTGTCACCATGTAATTCTACAGCAGCCCTAAACGGACAAACTTCTACGTTTACAGAGGAGTATGCGTTGGTCACCTATGTTGTTCTTGCGTAAAAACACTGACACAAGGATGAACAACGTTATGCTTGTATTACCTACAGTAATATTTGCAATGACATCGGTTTATTATATCTACATTATACCGCGGGAACATTTACAAATTACAAATACTTACATGGATGTTGTCACCATGTTTCTACAGCAGCCCTAAATGGACAAACTTCTCTAGAGCGCGTTTCGTCACTATGTTGTTCTTGCGTAAAAACACTGACACAAGGATGAACAACTAACAGTAATATTCGCAATGACATCGGTTTATTGAATAATTAAGTAAATTTACAAATTACAAATACCTTTGTAAAGAAACCTCATTGCTCTCTGCGATCTCAGACAATGGCATCTTAGCCCTGTATCGGCCACCGTAGCTTCTCTAAAGGGAGGGGTGAGCGGGTGACTGAGCCATTGGATGCAATTCGCAAACTCAACCGCTAGATGCCGCCAGAATCTACACACTGCACCTTTAAATATATTTCCTTTTCTTAGAAATAACAAACAGAATTGAGGCAGTGACGTCACTCTCCACCCCATGCCGTCCAAATATTTCCGAACCAGTGCCATTCGTTTGTGCTCGATTTGTGCTGGTTTGTGCCATTAAAAGAAACCCTGTTATTATGACCGCTTCTTTTATATAACGAAAATAAACTTTTTTATGAACTGTGACTTCATCCATGCAGTCTAAATCTTTCTAAAACGGTGCCATTCGTTTCGATTTGTGCTGGTTTGCGCAGTTCAAATTTAGCTGTTTCCCTGTCCTCAGAAATAACAAATAGCCTACAAAATCTTAAATCGTTCCTATTCTTGGAACAAAAAATAATGCTTAAGGTTGATTCAATGTTATTCTTAGTGAAAAAAATCCCACACTTAACATCAGCAATAGTAGCATACAAAGTCGCTTATTAAACCCATTTTTTTTATGAATAGAACGAAGCCTGACTAGCCTATAGCACAAATAAATAAAAGGTTTTGGGATTTTCCCCTTACTTCCAACAAATGTTTGTGGCTCATTATTATTAATATTAAATGTATAATGTCTTATTCTTTTTTATTAATGTATTTATATATTTATTATTAATATAAAATCGAGTAAAATATTACAATGGCATATTCACTCATTTTAAACTTTGAACTTTTGTTAGCCTAACAAAAAGAATAAGGATGCTATTTTCGTTAACACAAATAGCCTAAATAATGTAGAGCCCTGCACAGGTCTCCAATCTAGGCCCTTGTTTGAAGCCCAATTCAGCACCCACATCGGGCCACGTGCGGTGTTCTGTGCGCACACAGAGAGACTGTCTTCAAGTGCTTGAACAACACTGAATTTGCCTCTTCTTGCTCTTGTACAAAAATACAAATACAAAATTATGTCAAAATACCCGGTCTTGGACAGTATCCTCGAAAAAACGGTCGGTTATGGTAATAATCAGTAATCAGTTGAGACAGAAATCGGATGTGTATCATTATATTGGATGCATTGTCTCTTAAAGTGACCGCAATTTACTTGCTGCTGTGTGGTGATGTTAATCCAAGAAAATGTAAGAAAGAATACCTGTTCTTGACTGAAGTACTTTGTGGTTTTAACAACAATTAATCCACAGTCAAACCAAAAATTATTCAGACACCAGATCTAATTTTTTATAATTTTTTTTACTAGTGGGTGCAGGAAAAAGTCATTTATGTAAGTGAGTATAGCAAAATAAAGTAAACTGTGACATATCATACAATAAAAAAATATTCTTACAGTGGACTACCAGTAAAATTGATTAAAAAAATTAGGACCAAAAATTATTCAGACACCTTGACTGACCATGTTTTGTTTAAGTGCTTTTCTTTAATTGCTAATGCGACCTTTTTACACCACAGACTGAACTAAATGAAGCATTGCTTGGTAATTGGTCAACAAAGTATTGATAGTTGTGTAAATATTGTCATACTAACTAGTTGTCTGAATTTTGGGCTGATTAATCCATTACATACCTTTCTATCAACGTTATCTGACATTATCAAGAAGAATTTGTTCGGTCACAGTTTAACTCTTGAGTTCTTTTCATATTGTATTACCATTTTCTAAACTATAGCAAATGAACTGTGATATAATGTGAGAAATGTTGAAGGTGTCTGAATACATTTTTGGTTTGACTGTATATTTAATTTTTACAGTGAAGACTATGCAGTGCTATTTTGATTATTCAGTTTCTGTACCAAGACACCGAAAAAAACTTAAACATTGTGTAAATAGCACAAATAAATAAATAGAACGAACATACAAATTAAACAATTTCAAACAGGGCCCACTGGTACAACCTGCACTGGGGCCCCGTAAACCCCAGCTATGGCCCTGGTGCCAACAGAGTTGCTTACAAGTTGCCAATTCGTATGAAGTTGTATGAATGACCTACACCTAACCCCACCCCTAAACCTACCCGTCACTGGGGTTTAGACAAATCGTACTAAATCGTACAAGTTAGCCACCACGTGAAATATGTAAGAATTGCCGTGAGATAGCAGTGGATGCTCATTTGTATTTGCAGTACACAAGCTGCGGTTAAGACAGCTGACTCCACTGTGATGTGACCCCCCCCCCCTCTCTCTCTCTCTCTCTCTCTCTCTCTCTCTCTCTCTCTCTCTCTCTCACACACACACACACACACACACACACACACACACACACACACACACACACACACACACACACACACACACACACACACACACACACACACACACAGAGAGACAGTACGCGTTACTCTACAATGCGCAAAACTCCGCATTTGAACAGTCAATAAAATACTTAAACTAATAACAAAATATACAGCCACTGATTCACAAACGCCAGATTGTCATAGCAAAGTCGGAACTGACCTTTTCAATTTTTTTTTTTTTTTTATAAATAGCCTTTGTGCACAGCCAATTATACTCTCCTAGATTCATGAAACTGTTGTCCATAAAATATATTACACAAATTCGAACATTTGGATTGTGCTGTTCTGTTGTAAACACATCTTAACCAATGATTCCTAAATGCTTCTACTTTCTGAAGGCCAAATAAAGTGTTTTTGCTTTCGCCTAGAAACACACAGCGTCTCCCTGTCGTGGCTGCATCAACACTACTGCGGTTACTGAAACCACGCCTTCTTTCTTTGTGTGAATATTTGGGCGGCATTATGCAAATATTTCCATATTGTGATGTAGACATGTGGATGCATGTTTTAATGAAGCGTTTTAGCCCGGTCTGGATCAGCCTTCTCTTTTAGATAGAATACATCCTTTTGTGGGAGACTTTGAGCTTTGTAACTCTGCAGATCTTTAAACAGCTACACAACACACTAAAGAAAAGGAAAACAAGAAATCGCATCATATGACCCCTTTAAAAGCGCTATATAAATAAAGGTGACATGATATGACATGTACAAACATTTTCAAGATAACAACAGCATTAAAACACATTTTTCTTTAATATGTATCCATAATGTACACATATTTATTAAAATACAACTTCAGAAAAATACATATAAAACAAGGGGGGAACAGATGTCTTTTCTTTCTTTCAGATTTTTAGATAAAGAGATGAAAATCAATTTTACTTCTAAAGTAAGAGTCTACCAGGAACCAGATTTTTCTATGTATAAAATATACCATATAAAATTAATAAACTTACTATGATTTTTCAGATGCTTTACTATAATAACAAAAAATATTTTAAGATTAAAGTAAAGGTATAATTTCAGCATACATCAGACCACAATTCACAATATTCACAATAAAAAACAATACTGCTGTCAATCATGCAATAATTTAAAATAGATTTCTCTGAATTACAGTACTGATTTTATAGTCAGTCAATATCTTTTTTTACTTATGCATATGAAACATTTGCAGAAAGTGTATTTATGTATAGCCAAATAAACTATATATGCTGTATATTGATTTAAGATGAGCCAGACCAGCGTGGTGAAATGAAATAGCCCACAGTTCCACGCAACCTTCCTGTGACAATGACCTGCGCGTTCTCCGGTTTAACCACCAGGGGGCGTCATTCAACTACCTCATCCACCCGGCTGATGTGTCTCTTAAGAGATTTTCTCAGAATTATGGAAGATCCGTTCAGAAATGTGACTGATAAAAAAAAGCACTGGTAAGAAAATTTTGGAGCTCGAGCTCTCTTTGCAGCGGATTAACTTCACATAACAATTTCACAAAGGAGTAAACCGTCCGTTCTAACTAGACCCAGTTTGAATTCAAACTAACCTAAGTGTTTGAAGACGTATTTATTAAGAACCCATGTTGCATAAATATTAAAATCATTAATTATTCTGCAGTTTTGGAACGACATGTTCCATTTGTCTGTTCTGCATGCCACATGGAGCCATTTTCAGACTTCTTTTCTAAGACAAAGAACACCTGCATTTAGGCCCTAATCATTCTAGTGGTTACATGCGTTCAGGATACTCGACATTTAAATCTGACACACGTGAATAATCAACAGCATTATGATTTCAGAGGTCTCGAAGAAGTGTTAATATGCCTATTGGAGCTTTTTTCATTTAAATTATTTCAGAAATAAAAGGCAACTGTGTGAGAGCAGTATCAAACAACACCCTGCTTATATTATTTTAAGAAGTAAGTGAATATAATGCATTGATTATTTAAACGTTTGCATTAAAAAAATACCACGAGGAAATACATTTATAAATATGATTATGAACACTGATCGTTGTTTAAGTCTCGTTTAAATTAGCTTTTGATTTTCAACATTTGTCGCTGACCCTTTCAATTAAATATTTAATTCTAATTGAATTAATTTCATATTCAGTCTTCATGTACCTGGCTGTCTCCACTATCATAGTAACTTGACTTTAGCAGATGTCCCAATTGTTCTGATGACAAACATGGCTGCTATCATATGCCACGCCCACCACTCCAATCATTCTTAAAATAATGCATAAATGTAATAAACAAGACGTAATATTAAATTTTTATGACAAGACTACCTATTACAGAAGATATTTACAATGTGTCATGGCATGTAAAACTTCATTTGTGCCTTCAGTCTCACTGCAAAGATGAAACAGTGCTTCTAAGGGAGACTCCAACCACCAACACCAAAATAATGATAAAATGTTAGAAATATATATTTGGTTGATGTCAAAATGTGAAATAACACAACATTCTATTAAAAGAGATGTTATTATATGCACTGTAATAGCGAATATCACTCAGAAATAAGTCTTTTTACGAAGCTTTTGAATATTCAAATTGAAAGTAACTCGCAATCAAATCATTGTCAAATCATTGAGTTCTTGGGGTTTTAAATAGTAGGGATGAGGGGAGAAAAACTCAAACTAAAATATCCCTAGCTATATTACTGTATAATTGTATGTCCTGAGAGTGTTTTGAGGCTACTTTGTTAAGACTTTTTAAGACTTTTGTGAATAATTCGTTCTTGTCCATAGAATAGAGCAAAGAAGTGACGTCGGGGTATTTCACTGCAGCTCTTCCAGAGATTTTCTCCTTTTCAGGCCAATATGTCTGGTAAGTCAAAAAAATATTTTTCTTCATATAAGATGTTTTTGTCTTCAGCAACCTGAAAAACATTGAGAAAAAAATATATGTTAGTTAAAATCAATACATACATTGGTAAACGTTGCTTGGAAATGTATAGGTCAAAGCAGTGTTACTAATATTTTAAAACAGCAAACATATGAAGGAATCTTTTTAAACAAATTGGTGAATTTTTATATATGGGCATATATATATTTTAATAAATGTGCTACATGTTTTTTAATGCTTTTTGATGGGAATGATAATATTTCTAGTGATTAATTCAAGCTCAAGTTTTATTTATATCTTGCATTTTCTGCCTGCCTCGTATTTTTTACTCAACTTTCCTTTAAGCAAACTGAACATGGGTTTATTTGAATAAATATTTACTGTTATTTTAGACTTTACAATGTCGACCACCGTGTCCAACTGATTATAATGGTTTTCGGAATAACCAACAGTGAACGATGACTTAATATAATTTCCGCATTTTAACCAGAATTCAAACTTTGCTTCAGAGGGCATATGAATATTTATTAGCTGTCAATGAACCCATCAAAACACTGCCGAAGGACGTTTTTGCTATCTTCTGAACATCAGCGCACTTTTTGCCCTCTGTAATCTCAACTGCTTCCATGAACTCAGCCATGGCGTGGCGTTGTTTTGAATCACTTATGTTCAGGCAGAATTTATATATATATATATATATTTGCGCGGATCAGGAAGACGTCCCACTGTGTATATCTTCACAAGGCTGAACAACCAATTAAAAAAATAGCAAAGAAGGACAAGTATTTTCTATCTAATTTTCACACATGTAATTTTGGGGGGCAGTTATTAGGCGCGGCTTCACTCATATAGGAAGAGATGGGAGGACTGCCCATCAAGAAATAGCCTAACTTCTGCCGAGAGGATCGCAAAAACTAACTTGGACCCCAAACGTTTTTTAGGGAATTTAAAACAACAAACTTTTGCTAATCGACAGCGCCCTCGTAAACAAATCGGGCTTCTTTGAAGCAAATCTAAACGGGATTTCTTTTGAGTTTATACCATCTCTTTTCGCTTGTACGCCGCTTTTGCAGTTCTAAGAGTGTTTTACTTACATTTGTAACTCGTTGAGGCGTCTTCCGATGGAGCTTCTCTTTCTCTTTGTCCCGCAAGCAGCGTTGTAGGCTACACTTCGCTTCCCGCAAACCCAACTTTATGCGCAAACGGTCAATGATTAGACTACTCGCTAATTCAGTCGGGTTTTAATGTACAGCCACATGGAGATAAACTGCTAAAACTCAAAATTAAACCGTCGTCCCGAGGCTAAGATGGCTGGAGAGCATGTTTCTCGAAATTCACTTCTGTCTATTGTTATTCTAAAATTAACCCATCCACTGCCGGATCACCAGCGCGCTCAGACCAATGGAGTCTTAACTGGGAATACGGGCATAGTTTTCTAATCTCGTGTAGGCTCTTATCTTATAATTATTGGCTTTTTCTAATAAAAAAGCGAATGCTGTCTGTGTCTGGTTAAACTGGTTGAGGGGCACTGACAAATAAGTATTCCGAATATGATAAAATGGAAAAAAATATTTTAAATAGCCTATCTAGCCTAGTTATTTTAATGGTTTGCTAAGTACATGTGCCAAGGTCTTATAAATGTTGTTCCGTTCATTTTATTTTATTAAAAACATTTACACATATTTTCGTCCAATGGCTCTAACATGTCAAGTGTAACCATTAAATACAAACACTTTCCTTGCTTTACTTTGCAACTTCATTATTTTGACCACCATATCGTTTATTCAGAACAGTTTTTGAACACAATTTACACAATATGAAACAACTACATTGCTGCCCACATAGACATTCATTTCTCCCCAATATTATTTTTTCAGATTTTTTTAAATATATGTCAATGGTAGAAATGTCAATATGTTTGACTTTTTAAGCCCCACAAAATAATTTAGATAATAAATGCATGTTCATCATCAAGTGTTGTGTGTTTTTAATAACATAGCAGATCCAAACAAAAGTCACATCGCTGACCCAAAAACATTGTCTCAAATAAAAAATAATGTTAAAAACTCTGATTCCAATACGTTAATATTTTGCTTTTCGCAAAATGATAATAGTTTTTTTTTCTGCACAGACTGCTTTTCTACAGATCGGCTGAATGCCATGGTGAACGAAAATGAAATAAAACTCTCTCATTTTTTCTCCATCCAGCAGATAAATCTAAGGTTTACCAGGGTGTGCGTGTGAAGACCACCGTTAAGGAGTTGCTGCAGAAGCACAGAGCCCTGCAGGCACAGAACATCGCAACGGTAAACAATGGTATTGGATACGTAATAAAAGTCATAAGTCAGTTACTGACGCACAAATTTATGGTAGCCAAAGTAAAACACAGTCTGGTCAGTACACGACCGAATTTATAAAGCAACAAAACTTCTTAAAGCACCACGCCCACACAAGCTTATCTGTGCTTGAGGTTTCAGATGAAAGCCTACCACATAATATAGGCTACAAACTAACGGAAGATTTCTTCTGTTTTTCAACTGAACGTTTTCCTTTGCTTCTCCCTCTTTCCTAATTCAATCCTATAGAAATCACAAGCAGTGGCTGCTCGCGACGTCTGCTCTACTACCATGAATAGTAAGTTTAAAACACTAACACATTAACTGAACGGTGAAAAGTGATAGTAATCTCAATCCGCAGTCAAGACATTTCACAATGTTTACAAAAGCATCAGATTTCAGCAACCTTACAATCACCTGTGTGGATATTGAAAAGCTAGACTGGCAAAAAAGCTAAGAACCTTCTGCCTGCTACCATGTAAGAGCTTGAATTTGAATCAGGAAACCTGAGACGAAGACAAAACAGAGTATACTGACTGCATGCAACTTACTATACTCCAAAATAGAAACCTTTTTCATCCACCGTCAGGCATCAGCTCTACCTTGACAATTGTGAAAAGAATAAATATATAAATAGATAACTACATAAATAAATACATAAATAAACAAAAAACAACACAAATAAATAAATACATAAATAAACACAAATAAATAAATAAAAATAAAAAAATAAGTAAACAAATAAAAGAACAATGACACCTACATCTAGGCTATATAGGTGCTCCTTACAGATCCGTGAATGATCTCCTTTTTATAAACTACTATTCAAATGTGATTTAGCTGTTTGGCTGATGGTCTCGTGACATCATCCCAAGTCTTGCTGACCTAATTTAAATGTTCTCCTGTGCTCAAACCAGCATTTTTTCTGTCTTCCCCGCAGCCCACCTTGATGTCTTTGGAATGCAAGCTCCAGAGCCCTATTTCCAGACACGTCCCTTTACCGAAAATGTCAACATCCCGATGGAGAATGCTTATGATCATCAACAGATGATGCACATGGTGCCACCTCAGACTTTCAGCGGCAGTAATTTCGTGTGTCCCACCTCTGCGCAGTGGACTAATAGATATAATACGGACATCTATGGTACCAGCCTGGTATGTGTTTGGTGCTTTTTATTCTTAATAAACCCTTTTTTGGGGAATTTAGATGATAGATGCTCAAGTATGTTTGCACTAATAAATAAAATCATGCGTGCAGTATTTGTTTTATAATATATTTTGTGCTTTTAAAATTGTTTCCTCAGGTTTCGAGATCAACCTCAGACTCGTACAATCTCCCCAGTCCCGTCGACTACAACACTTACTCTCCCCCTCAGTCCAACTCTTCATCTTCTTCGTGCTACAACTCCCCAGCACGGATGGATTTGAGCTTCAGTTTCTCTCCAGAAAATTACCACTATCAGCATTGCAACCCACAGCATTGTTCTTGTCTGTCGCACTGGTCTAATGTGCAGGAAGGCATTGCAACCGCAGAGTTTGCGCCTTATGGCTCATCAGACTGTTTGTATTCATATGGCGACGACGGTTATTTCAGAAGGGATACTTCAAACTCAGAGATGTGTTACTTATAAAATGTATTTTGAAGCACTTTGCGCAAAAATCAAGTGTCATGATTGATTCAATTTGAATGCATTTGTTGTATTTTAGTTTAGATAAAAGAACAAGCATGATTGGGCTTAATTTAGAAGTAGTTTAAGCAAAAATTTGACTACAGAGAGCTAAATATGTGTGACAGTGTGAGTATAATTTACATGTATCTTTTTTACAATAAACAGATTTTTCGTAATTTTACGTGTGTCTTTGATTCAAAATGCCTTAGATATTTCAATAATGGGAAAATATTTCAGATTTGCAGGGTGCAGTTTCTGAAATGAACACCGGAGCTTTGACAGTTTTTTAAACTTCCAAATATAGCTGTGTTACTAAGGGCACAATTATTGTTTTGCAAATCAACTTGCGACATGAGGAAACACAAGAAAAAAAAGCTATGTTATTTATGAAAACAGATTTGGATAGTCAACATTGCATTTATTATAGGTCCTATAATACAGCTGTTTACATTGTTCTTTGCTCCAAACATATACGATTAACTCACTAAACGTTGAAAAATGTAATAGCTGCCTTATTTGCCAAATGTACTTAATTGTGGAGACTATTTCATTTGTAGAAGACGTTTCTTATCTACAAGAATACTGATTATTTATCTATGATTTATCATTTTAAAATGGTAGTCACACCACAAACCGATCGTGAGACAATAACTGCCATTATATCACTCATTTTCACCAAAAGATAAAATCGAAAGAAAAACACCCCGTCATAATTTATGTTCAGAAGGTGCTAAATTAAATAAAGACATTATGAATTGCACAGTTTGCATATAGGCTATATGTAGAGATAGCCTGCTGCAAGATGCTTAAAATTCTGCATATATGAAATGTTAAACTGCAGGGACAATCATAGCCTAAACTTAGGCTATCATCTCATTCCTAAACGATAAGCAGTGCATACACAGTGCATACAAGTTGGGGATTCACATTAAGCTTGTCCTAAGTATTCCGAAATTGAATACAGAACAAAAATAAAGTCATGCTTATATATCTGTTTTTAACCCTTGGTGATGTTCATATTTTATTTACTCAGCCAGTGTTCGTGGGTCTGGTGAAGGTTGGGTTTTTAATTCAACACAATAAAAAATGATGTATGAAAATACACAACAGATGTTTACTTCATCCCAATTACAAGCAATATGAACAGCATATATGGCCAAATTTGTCCTTTACCTTTGTTAGATCCCATTTATGAATCAAAGAGCTACAAACTTGTGCGGCAGTGGCAGGGGCAGAAACACAAAACTCTCACTTATACAGTCACAGTCTTATAGACTCTCTCTCTCCCACACACACACACACGCACACACACACACACACACACGCACGCACGCACGCACGCGCGCACACGCACACGCACACGCACACGCACACGCACACACACGCACACACACCACACACACACGCACACACACACACACACACACACACACACACACACACAGTCACACACACACACTCACACACACACACACACACACACACACACACACACACACACATGCTGTTTTTTATGGTGTACGGGGACTTTCCATAGGCGTAATGGGTTTTTATACTGTACAAAACATGTGCTATTGCCCTACACCTACCCTACACTAAACTAAACACAAGAGACGGTGCATTTCTATTTTCCCTCAAAAAAACTCTGTTGATTTATAAGCGTTTTAAATTATGGGACACTGAAAATGTCCTCATAAATCACCTTCTCCTTGTAATACCTTGTATGTCATACCCATGTCATTATACATTTGTGTCCTCTAAACCACTAAACATGCCCCCCCCCCCCCACAACACACACACCACACACACACACACACACACACGACACTACACACACACACACACACACACACACACACACACACACACACGCACACACACACGCACACACGCACGCACGCACGCACGCACACGCGGGGGCACACGGGGGGGGGGTCGTACAGTGAGTGGTCATTGAAAATTTGTCCTTATGTTCTTGAAAATGAAAATGAGCCAAGGCCAATGAGTCTGAGCTTGAAACAATTATTAACAGTATAATTTTTAATTTGATAAAAAGTGAAAATGGGTCCCACAGACCCGAACACCACACAAGGGTTAAACTTACCGAGACATCAGTTTTTTTGTGTCCCGTGTCTCTTTTAACTCCGGAACATGGCAGACTTGATTATTTAACGGTCACGCAATGTGTATTCATTAACCACAGACATAGGGAATGTTTTACAGTCAAACTGAAGGGTGTGTACAGTGATCCAGACTTGGCAGACGCACACGCTTTGTGCCTGCTCCTGACCAACTTGGAATTCCCCTCGGGAGAGTAAAGGACAAGGAAGTTTTCCTCTAATCCACACGTTGGCTTCTCGTTTCTTTGAACGGCATCCCTCCCACTTCTGCACAACCTGGTGTCTGGTAGTGATACGATTCCAGCACACACTTATTTATCTCATGTAAAACAAAAAAGTTATTCTCATTAGAGTGTAAACCAGCAATGGATTATCTAACAGACTGTCAGCATGCAAATTCCAGCAGGAAGCAGAATGGGAAAGGCTGGGTGTTCTGAGTCCGGGGAGTTCCAGTTCAAACTGGTTACGTTTCTGTAGAAAAAAAAGCATTCTGACTTTTTCACCTCAAAGTAGTCTAAATGAGCCATGAAAGATCCGCACCCAAATGTAGCGAGATAGTGGGCTTCAGTAGTAGCGCGATGCTTTGCAAGATATCCCACCAAAGTGCTATGTCAGATCAGTTAACAGAAGAAAGAGTAAGATCATTTTAAGAGTCATTTATACTGAAAGAAAAGTAGTAAGTTTGATATGCAGACAGCATGAATTATATGGTATCATTGCTCGGTGTTTGCATTTTATGGATTATCTGTAACATTGGTTAAATGCACAGATGTTTTGGATGGTTTCATGTAGTAACAACATTCACTTTGCATAATTATTGCTTAATACAGCGCTTGAATGCACAACAATAAAGTATAAGGCTATAGCCTACTGGGCCTTTTTTAAATACCAATAAAATTGGGGTCTAAATATATATATATATATATATATATATATCACTCATACCCCTCCCCCCCACAAAAAATAAAAGTTTTGTGAATTTAGTATTTTTTTTATGTCGTTACATTGTTTAGACCATAATAAAAAAATGAAAAATATTTTTGTTTTTGGGAAAAATTATGTTTTATTAATATTTTATTCTATGTCCTCTGTAGAGGACACTAGGACTCAGTTTTTCTAAAAATAAAATGGCATGAATAGACATCAAAAAGGCAAAAACACTGGGATTTTTTTTGTTAAATCACCAATACATTTTTAGGTTTCAGGATTTTTTTATACTAAACTTTGTTTAAGGATGATTCTCAACTATCTTATAAAATATATAACAAATTGATTTGATATACCATTTTGTTTTATGCAATATGTGTGTAAAAATGTCCATAAACTGGTTTTCCCATTAAACACAAATCTAATTTGCATATTAATGTGTTGCTGTTGGGACAGCATGTTGAAAAAAGAATTGTCATAATGGGAGTAATAAATGGCCATATTTTCATAATAATAGCTAATATTTCACAAGACAATTGATAAATAATAAATGTTCCTATTCAACTGTTATGTCTCCCAAAATGCGTAATAAACATGATTTTAGTCCTGGTGTCCTCTACAGTGGACATGAATTGAAATTGATGTCCTGTTTCATAAATTTGAAAACCCATACAATTTTCCTGAGATGTTGCTTTATGACAAACAATTTGAAAATGATTCAGATTTAAATGACAATTACAAAATATAATCGTATTTACATAAGGATGTAAAAAAATTCACTAAATTTAATATAGCCATCTACAAAGACCTAAGAGAGGGAGTGGTCATGGTGAAACTTCCAAACATTTAGTATCTCTATGAAGCCCTGAGTGTGCTCTGTACAGGACGTCCAGACTTACAACTGTGACATGTGAGGTCTCAGAGAAATACACTAAAATAGAATGTCCACTACAGAGGCAAAAACTCCATAGCTGAGTCTTAGGAGGATATATATATGTTCATGTGGCTCAGTGGTTAGAGCATTGCGTTAGCAGCGCAAAGGTTGTGGGTTCGATTCCCAGGGAACACATATACTGACAAAACAATGTATAGCTTGAATGCACTGTATGTCGCTTTGGATAAAAGCGTCTGATAAATATATACACATTCACAAACAACTGTTCAGTGTTATTTTTAACAAAAAAGAATGCAACGTGCTCGTAATCACGACATAAGTGGGAAATAAGGACGATTCCGATTGCACGTGAATACAGAAGAGAAGCGCTCTAGCTCAGGGCAGTGGAGTGCGTCTTTTTGTTTATTTACTTTGTTCTTTATTATTTTGAGTCGTTTAGGACGCGGTGACACACGGCTCTCTTACAATATATTGCTTTACAGATCTTTCACTTCTGCCGCTCAGATACGTTCACGCAATCATACTGCACTATGTTCAGCGCTCCGACACTACATGCGTAAAGTTACCGCGCCGAGCCGGTTCTCCCGAATGCCGCGCATTCGAGTATTTTCCCACCCGCACTCGCCCATCAAGTGTTGTCCCGCGCGCACTCTGCTGGTTTCCGAGATAGTGCAGGTCTCTACTCTGAAGGTATCTGTTATAATGTTATGAAGCTCTGGAGCATAACTTGTTTTTTTACAACAAACTTTAAAATATTTTCTATAAAAACTTTGATGCCCTGGCAGTGCCAAATAGCTTTGGTTTTATATTTAATTCGATTACATTAATGTTATAAGTTGAGATTTACAAGAAATGTTTTAACTGCTACTAGCCTATGTAAAAGGAATAGGCCTACTGTTGTAAAAAAATAACCTTATTTATTTAAAGTGTTTGCAAACCAAATGTTATTGCAATTTTAAATGAAAAAGCAGTACTTTTAAATGAAAAAGTGCTCAATGCACTATTTTTGAATTCATTATTGAATTTTGTGCATAACTATGTGATTAATCGCGGTTAATCGCACAAAATCAACGTTGCCAAGCAATGCAGGCGCGGAGCCTATAGGGTTGGCCACTCCAATCATAACTGCTACTTCTGTCACTTTTTTCTTGACAAGAAGTGCATTTATTAAGTCGCAGAACGTCTTTATGACGACATCACGCTCCACCTCACTTCAGTGCCAGGCGCGGAATCTATAGCTTAAACAGCGCGTGACCTTCAGTTGCAAGCACAAAGGCTCTGGCGCGCGCTGTAGCCTATATCATATCATATCAATTCGCGAAAGAAAATATGTGCATGCAATGTTGTAGTCATTTAAGACATGAAGTTACCAAAAACGCCATTAAAGCTGCCGCATGCAAGTGCATGCATATAATGTTTTCCAAACTGTCCTGGAGCAGCCCAGCACTGTCTCCCTCATCTAACACGCCAGATTCAACTTGTAAGTTCATTAGAGACTTTAAGATCTGAAGTGGGTCAGAAAAGGTAAAGAGAGTTGAGAGAAAATACGATGCGTGTCAGAGCCGTTTCACGCTCAGCAGCGTTATTTAAATAGCAGCCAAAACAAGCTAATCAATAAAAAAAATTAAAAGAGGAAACCAATAACCTTTACAGCTTTAAGGATTCATCTGTATTTAGTGTAGAATTTAGTGTTTGATAACTTTATTCAATTGCTGTATATTTCTGCTGAAGGGCGCATGTAAATAACACATTATTATAATGGATTTGTGAAGATTGTTTTAAGTTAACTTAAATTAGAAGTTGTTTTTAAAGTCTAATAAATGTAAAAATTAATAGCTCTTAATTATAATAATGTTGAATGGCTATTGTCAATGGTTAAATATTAGGGGGAATTTTTAATAGGGACATCAGTATTAATTGCTATCAGTGACACTAGCCTTCAGTCATAAAAAGATGCCATTAAACAAATATTACAAATATACCGTCTTTGTTGTTTGTACATTATTTTGAAGATTGAATGTGAAATTATTGCAATATAAAAGTATATTTAAAAGCTTTAATGTTAGGTGGGATTAATCGTGATTAATCCCGATACATTTCTTAAAATATGCGATTAATTCGTTATTTTTTAAATCTATTGACATCTATATATATATATATCTTCCTGTGATGGATTACCCTTATGTGGATTATTAAAGACATCAATGCTGTCAAACGATTAATCGATTAATCGCATTCAAAAAAGTTTTTATTTACATAATATATGTATGTGTACTTTATTATGTATATATAAATACACAAGCATAGTGTATATATTTTGAAAACATTTACATTATATATAATATCTAAACATAATATAGTTTTCTTAAATATATATATGCATGTGTTTTATATATTTTGTATTATATATTATGTATATAATTATATATACACATAATAAATATACACAGTACACACTCATATATTATGTAAACAAAAAACTTTTATTTTGGATGTGATTAATCATTTGACAGCACTAATTAGTGTTGTCAAAATTAACATTACAGATTAACACTTAATCAAAAAAATTAAATGATTTAACGTAATTAACGCAGGGGCGGGGCTAGGGTTGGCCACCCCATTACAACTGCTGCCTCCGTCTCTTTTTTCTTGAAAATGATTGCTTTTATTTAGATACAGAACGTCTTTATGACCACATTAAACGGGAGACGCGTGTAATAATAAAACGGGAGACACATATCAGACGCGCGCTCTAACATCGCCTTCGCGCCAGGCGCGAGTCAAACGAGTGCGAAAAGATACTGTGCTAGTAGCGCGCGCTCTTCAAATACACGCTTAAAGGTGCCGGCGCGCACTGTAGCCTGTATCATTTCATATCAAACAGCGAAAGAAACTATACGTGCATGCAATGTCCTATTTATGCCGTCAGTTAAGGCATGAAGTTACCAAAAAGCTGCCTTAAAACGGTGTGCATGCATTCAATATATGCGTCACATTTAAGAATGGGTCTCTGAAATTGTTTTAAAAACTCTCCTGAGGCACCCCAGCACTGTCTCCATCTAAAACACCCGATCCAACTCGTCCGCTCATTAGTAAAGACTTTAAGACTTGAAGTGGGTCAGAAAATGTAAAGAGAGTAAATAAGATGAGTGTCAGATCCGCGTCACTTTCAGCAGCAGCTTTTAATGCGATAGCAGGCAAATAAACTAATAACCAGCTGCTGTTAATTATTATTAATACAAGAAAAAAAGAGGAAATCAATAACTTTTATAGCTTTAAAGGGTTCATCTACATTTAATTTAGAATTTAGTGTTTGGTTACCATTCATTTTCTGTATATTTCTGCTGAAGGGCACAGGTAGCTAAATATGCCATTTATTGTAATGGGTTCGTGTGAAGATTGTTTTAAGTTCACTTAAATTAGAAGTTAAGTCAAATAAATGTTCAAATTGATAGCTCTCAATTATACTGTATTGCTGAATGTCTACACTCAATGGTTAAATATTAAGAGGAAAAACAATTTTTATCATCAGTAGTATTGATATCAGTGATGCTTGCCTTCAATTATAAAAAAGATGCAATTAAAACATATTAAAAAGATACTGTCTTTGTACATTTGAAGATTGATTGTGAAATTATTGCAATATAAAAGTATATTTAAAAACTTTAATGTTAGTTGGGATTAATCGCGATTAATTTTAGAAACATGTGTGATTAATTAGTAAAATTTTTATTGATTGACAGCACTAATATATATAGTAACATGCAGTCCGACTCAAGACACAGACAGGTTAGAATCAAACAGACTGGCTTATTGTATAAATGCAAGTGAACAGAGTAAGCAGGTGAGTAATGGCAGATATGGAATCTTTAACTTGAATGAAGATGATACTGATGGAGATGTTCACTGTTGCCAGGTTTAGAGAGATCGTGGGATGACGGAGGATGTTTCCAGGAGCTGGTTTCGGGGATCAGGTGCAGGTAGGTAACCGGCAAACACAGGAACACAAGGAGCAGACGGAGGAGAGCGGGGAAACTTGAAGCAGGAATTCAGGTACGTAGCTTGACATAAGAGTTGAGTCCTTTTCCACAATGGAGACCAGACAATGTGCTCGTGTGAACTGCGTGCTCTTATACTGTGGTGCCGGTGATTAGTGAATGACGGTCAGGTGTGCGTGATCAGAACTCCGGTGATTGGGATCCTGATTGGTGGAAGAGTTGGTATTTCAGTGACAGAACCCCCCTCTCCACGGCCCGCTCCTGAGGGCCGAAAACCCTGACATCGTGCAGGGTGACCTCGACCACGTGGCGCTGGATCTTGGGGATGAGATGTGTGGAACTCTGCCAGGAGATTGTGATCGAGTATGTCATCTCTTGGGACCCATGATCTTTCCTCTGGGCCATACCCCTCCCAGTCCACCAGACATTCCAATTTGCCCCCACGACGTCAGGAACTCAGGATCTCCTTTACCGAGTAGACCGTTCCATCCTCTAGCACGATCGGGAGAGGGGGTTTGTCTACGGGACCAGGCTCTGTGAAAACAGGAGAAACTGGTGAGAGGTAGGGCTTGGGCAGAGAGACATTGAATGTTGGGTGAATTCTATACTGTGAAGGGAGCTTGAATTCATACATGACCGGATTGACATGACGGGTAATGGGGAAGGGACCAATGAATCTGGGACTCAGCTTTTTGCAGGGAAGTCTTAGTCGGATGTCCCTGGTGGAGAGCCATACCTCCTGTCTTGGGTGGAAGGTGGGAGTGGTGGCTCTCTGGACATCCGCATGATGTTTGTGACGTCGTACTGCACGCTGGAGATGTTGATGTGCTGAGTCCCAGACCCTCTCACTCTCTTGGAACCAATGAGTGACTGTTGGTACCTCCGAAGGTTCCCCAGACTAGGGGAACAGAGGTGGCTGGTAGCGGAGTACGCACTGGAAGGGGGTGAGATCCGTAGAGGGCTGACGGAGAGTTCTGTGCATACTTGGCCCAGGCGATGAATTGGTTCCAGGAGTTCAGGTGGCTGAGGCCAAAGGTACAGAGGTAGCACCCTATCTCCTGGATCTTTATTTCCATTTGACCGTTGCTTTGTGGGTGGTATCCAGAAAATAGGCTTACTGTCACACCTAGGAGCGAAAAGTCCTCCAAACCCATGAGAAACTGAGGCCCTCTATCTGATACTATGTCTTCAGGGATGCCAAAGGTTCTAAATACATGATTAAACAGTACCTCTGCAGTTTCCATGGCAGTTGGAAGTCCTTTCAGGGGTACCAGGCAACAGACCTTGGAAAATCTGTTTGATTGGTCCCAGGATGACCAGTGCCCAGGGAAGTATGCGCTGTATAAATTAAGGAGGTCCTTTGGCTGTGAGGGACATAGGTGTAGGTTGGGGGACACCCCGGCAGAGTAGGATCAGAGACACTGGCAGCCGCGATGTCCTCGTACAGAGACCACTGTATCGGACTGAGAATTAGACTGGAGGGGAGGTTCAGGATTTTCTGACAGATCATATGGAGCATGGAGTCTTGATAGAGCATCCGCCTTTAGTGTTTTTGGTCCCTGGACGATAAGAGATGCTGAAATGGAATAGGGTAAAGAGGGCCCATCTGGCTTGTCTGGGATTTAGTCTTCCGAAGACACTCAAGGTTTCAGTGGTTGGTGTTTACCACAAACAGATGGCGGGCCCCTTCCAGCCAGTGTCTCCATTCCTCAAGGGCGAGCTTGATGGCAAGAAGTTCTCTATTCCCAATATCATAGTTTTGCTCTGCCGAGGATAATTTCCGTGAGAAGGCACATGGATGGAGTCAAGGAGTATTCCCCTGCTGCTGAGACTGGACGGCTCCAACTCCAGATGTTGAGGCATCCACTTCGACTATGAAGGATTTCTGTGCTGATTGTCAGAAGAGCCTGGTGTCTCCGTGACATATATATGCAACAGCCCCCAAATTCGGCATTCAAGAAGTGCAGATATTTGCCCCAAACACAATGAAATAATTTACTTTTTTGAAACTTTGCTTGTTTTACTCTGTTTGAGTCTGCATGCTGCTAGATGGCACACACTATTTCATAAATAGGCTTCTTATCACTGTAAAAAGTGATAAGTTGACTTAACTTAAAAAAATGAGGAAACCCGTTGCCTTACAATTATTAAGTAATTAATAATACAAAAGGTATAAGTTCAGTGAATTGTCACTTTATGTTTTTTGTTCAATTATTATTCACTTAATTTTAAGGCAACGGGTTTCCTCAATTTTTTTAAGTTATGTCAGCATCACTTTTTACAGTGTAATTTTTATTTTCATAAACATGAGACAATATAACATTAGGATAGGATTACATGAAAAGAGTCTGTTATACAAACGAAACAAAATAAAAAGCAAAGCAAAGCAAAGCAAAACAAAATAAAATATAATAAATGCAAAACATGTCATGGTTTTAATCTGTGAATCCGGCTAATTGTGAAACAGCTGTGTTGTCACCTCTGTCAGGGGTACAACCCTGGTGTGACAGGTGTGGGGTGGGGGTAAAACTGAGTTTTAGGTAGGCCTAATAGTTAAATTTCGTTTCAATTACAACATACCTTTTAATAAGCAATGTATTATCAAAATTTAAACAACACAAAGAATAATTTTTTCCCTAGAAAAAAAAATATTATTAACATAATTTTTAATGACTCCTGCAACCTTACATATGAATAAATAATGTTACATAAAGACAGGTAAACAGTCAGTAATAAATTACAAATTTATGTGTTGTAGCAGTATGTGTTGTACAGTATGTGTTTGACAGTATGTGTTGTACAAAGATACAGTATGTGTTGTATTGTCAATGTGTTGTATTGTCAGTATGTGTTGTATTGTCAGTATGTGTTGTATTGTCAGTATGTGTTGTATTGTCAGTATGTGTTGTATTGTCAGTATGTGTTGTATTGTCAGTATGTGTTGTATTGTCAGTATGTGTTGTATTGTCAATGTGTTGTATTGTCAATGTGTTGTATACATTTAGGTAGCAGTATGTGTTGTATTCAGGAATATTGTCAATGTGTTGTACAGTATGTGTTTGTATTGTAATGTGTTGTATAATGTGTTGTATGCAGTATGTGTTGTATAGATTAATATGTGTTGTAGATTATGTGTTTGTATTTATATGTGTTGATTCAGTATGTGTTTGTATCAGTATGTGTTGTATTTATGTGTTTGATTGTCAGATACATTTATTACTAATATTATTCAGTTAAGAGGATATTTGAGCAGAGGGATTTTTCTATTGTTCTTTATTTAACATTAAAGACACATTCATTAGCCTATATTAAAAGCTGCTGTCATTTTAACACCTAATGCAGGGAGCTGACACAGATCAGATTTTCTCCCAACAGTTTGTTAATTTAAAACTGCTTATTTTAACTCAATTAAGAATGCACTTAAGATGGTATACCCGCCAAATCGGGCATTTTGACAGATTTTTGTGTTTTTGTGAAGTGCGATAAGAGGCAAATGTGAACTCAGTAAATTACACACATCCATACCCAAAACAAAAATTTGAAGCAGTCATGTTCATTTTTGAAAACATAAATTTTTAATAAGTAACTAGATAAGAACGTTTGGGCTCTGAGTGTGTGCAGTTTACATTGTAGAACAAAATGTACAAGTATCTTCAAGTTATGTTTACCACAGGCTTTATTTTACTAATTATTTTACTAATAAATTGAAAAAACCCATTATAAAACCCCATAGGAAAATCTTGAAGGAACCCGTGGCGAATTACTCTTCCGGGTTCTGACGTCATAGTTCCCCTACTCTATTAAGATCGAATGTAATTCTTTCTTTGTGAATGGGGAACGGTTCCATTAATAGGAACCAGCGTCATGGCCATATAACCACTTCACGTGTGCATTATTTTCTCTAATAGGCCTAATTTTAACGGCCTGGAGTCACAACCACCTCAAGACATTGATTTATTTCTGTCATGTTTCCGTCCTGAAATCTCGTGTGTTGAAGTAATTTCTTAGGTTCTTCATCCCAAACCTTTCCGTTGAGAATTCCAGAACATCACTTTATAGCTAATAACAGAGATTTGCGCTATTAATGTGCAGGCTAATGCAGTTATTAGAAAGAGAGAGAGATTAAGTGGGTGTAAATACCTGCGTTTGTGTGTCTCTCAGCTGTGTTCAGCAGCAGTAGCGTCTACTAGCGAATCTTTAAGTTGAACTGCTTCAAGAACCTCGCTAAGTAATGTCATGTGTTTTTTCAGCTGCAAAATTATTTTATTGATCAACTTGCAGGGCAGCGCTGACAACAAGTTTCTGTCCACATCTCCGCATGTGTGCGTCTGTGTCTAAGAACGAGAACAGGAAAAAGAAAGCAAATTTCCATGCAAGGTGGAAAACATGGAAATAGTTTGTCATTTTTACCCTATTGGTTGTTATATTTGTCTTCTGGGTTTTTTGTTCTTTTCTGTTGTAGATAGTTAAAAAAAGGCCTATATCTCTCTCTTCGTTGTGTTTGGGCCCCATCTGGACGAGCGAGCATAGGCACGTGCCTAGAATGCCTATGCATAAATCCGGCCCTGGCTTGCACACAAAACAGCATGCAAGAATTTTTAATCAAAAGCAACATTGTTTCAGTTTTCATGTTTAATACTGTAAAGTTGGAGCTTTAGCTAAAAGTAATCTATTGTATAAATAGGCCTAAACTTGGTGTGACTTATCTGGGGTGCTGGATTGAAGAGATGGCATAAGCATCGCTCAGACACTTTCTTAACTGCTGATTTCTCACTTCTGTCATTTTTGTTGTGTGTTTATTTTGTTAATAAGAGGAAAGCTGTGGCACATATTTACATATTCATCTAAAATTTGAGGTTCGCTAACAGTAGCGCTGGTCACATATTTAGAAATTAATTTACCCCTAAGGGAAGAACGAAAAGAACTTCACTATGAATAGCCTACGTGAGTCCTTGAGTACTTTTTGAAAAAGCACTTACCTCACGACCGTTGGAGCATGCAGTATGATTGTAATCAAGACTTGGGCTACATTCGTCATGTTGTCATTGTCATGTGATCTACCAGGATCAGTTGTGTTTTCGCCTACTTTTCACATGTTAGTGTTTTACTATAGTCGCCTACTTCGCCTACTAGTTTGTGTATTCGGATACAGCCATTTTTTTCATTCATACATGGTTGGAACAATGTTTTTAGTTAAAGTTTTAATTAAGTTCTGTTATACAAATGTTTAATTGAATGTCCCATATTAATCAAAAAATCTATTTAAAACTGGATTGTATTGTGAAGAGAGGCTGATGAGATTTAAAATATGTCCCCCAATCACACACATGTCCCTGCTTTTGTGGGGTATGCAACGTGACCTGCTAAGTACATAAAATAAGTGTTTTTTAAAGTAGCGAATTCATCCTTTCTGATGACACTACCATCACTGATACCACTGATTCATTAGTTTAAACAAGAACCTTGTGGACCGCTGCAGAACATGCTATCGATCAATTGTGTTTTGCAGCGGCCAGTCCTCATCTTGGAGGTTAATTTGAGTGTGGCCTGAGGTGGAGGCAGGTATTGTTCTCTGTTCTGATGACAGATAACACCACTGTCAGACACACAGTCTCAGTTGGTGGGAAAGATGCCAAAGATACTTCAGTTAAGGCATTAGGAATTTGAATTCAGCTATTTCACACCTTAACCACGTTTAAATAAACATTGAAAATGTTCTGTTACAACAGGCTAATTACTTTTTACTAAAGTTGTAGCTTTGCTATTTTTGGTGTAGATTTAGTTTTATTGCAATAAGTCTGATGCAGGGGTCAGGCCAATCTGATTTATGTTTAGCTTTATTAATGCAGTATGGAGGAAGTAAGTTAAGTTTGTGTAGTTTGTTGGTTAATTAGTAAGGACATGTGGATGAATAAATATTTCCGTGGTTATGTTTGATGAATAAAAGAAGGTTAATGAACAATGAAGTATTACTGAACCACGTTTGCATGCCAGAAGTGTGTAACCCCAGTTTAATGAGAATACAGATACTAAGACAGTTAAATAAATAAATAAATAAAAGAGTGCACACATTTCGGAGTGAAAATTGTTTCTACAACTTTTATTTTTTAACTGCAATAAGTCTGATGCAGGGGTCAGGCCAATCTGATTTATGTTTAGCTTTATTAATGCAGAATGGAGGAAGTTAGTAAAGTTCATGTAGTCTGTTGGTTAATTAGTAAGGAAATGTGAATGAATAAATCATTTTGTGGTTATGTTTGATTTATTAAAATACGTTAATGAACAATAAAGTATTACTGAACCACATTTGTGTGCCAGGAATGTGTAACCCAAGCTCAACAAGAATACAGGTTACAAGAGAGTTTTAAATGAAGTTTCAAACAGGTTGTAGATAAATTGTAAATACAAAAGAAACACAATATAAAATATAACATTGTGAATATATATATATATATGTATGTGTATGTCCATATAAAATCTACAATACATACATTTTTCACTAACACTAAGAAATGTCTTTTGAAGTTGTAAATAAAAAATAAAAGATTATTGCAATGGGTTTTACAAGAAAATACTGTTTCAGTCTGTCAACTTCGAAATTTCACGTTTAATTCAATGTGTTATTTGCCATTTTTGTCCATAAGTTTTTGTAAGTGAATTGATTCTATAACAAATTTTATTCACTGCAGCACTGAGGATTGAGCAATGTGCTTTCTGGATCAATTTAGTTAGGCAGAAAAGCCAATACATTTGCGTATAAGCCTCCTGCATATTTTCTCATGCCCTAATAATCACATTAACCCCACAAGTGTCTCCTGTAGGATTCCGAGTATCTTACATTTCATGAGAAAAAACATTAATAAAGTTTATGACATCAGCGCTGACATGGCAGTAACTCAGCAACATAATATTTTTTGGAAATCTAGTGAACTACTGCCAAAATGTAAACTAATAGCAGGGAGAAATTGAGATCTGACAAAAGCAACAAGTGCCGGTCAAGAGGGCAAACATGCAAGTGTTATATTTTTTATGGTAACACTGAATTATGATCAGAAATTAACCCTGTGCCACCAACGATGCCCTATGTGCAGGTAATCTGGTCTCCCCTACATTTTCTGTTTGTCATCAGCCTCTTAAAAATATTTTTGACAGTTATTACTCAAATTTAAATAAAAAGCACATTTCTAAAACTTTATAAATGTGAAGCAGCACCATTTGAGCTAATAATAATCTTTACTGTTTATTAAGCATATTGAAAAAACAGTTTTGACTCATTTGAGTCGACTGCATGTCACTGACAGACTGCCTCCTTTTTGTCTTTCTTTTAAATAGAAAAAAAATGCATTCAGCATAAATCAGGCAGAAGACATACCATCTCTTCTAACAGGCATTGGTCATTCCTGAATGACACTGTCATAAATTACTTTCTCATTATATGAGTGAGAGGTCAAGATTGAAAAGATAAGCAGATTTATGTCAACAGCAGAGAGAACATACCTTGAGTTAAACAGCAGCTATGACAAAAAGACAATTATATAAACTAAACATTTTGATTTGACCAATAGAATCTCTCGGAAACAGGAGAAAAAAGCTATTTTGTGATGTAAAGTAACTTGATGAATTTACGCTTCAGTGTATTTTACACTAAAATGCTGTAAGGTTTTTTGTAATTATCAGTGGCCTGTCACCAGTTTTTTTGTAGTACAAGGACTAGTAAAAGTAATCTCAGTTCCTAGAGAAACTGAGGGCAAGTCAAATCATGCCCCTCTCAGCTTTCTCCTAATAAATTTCTCAAGAGTTGGTGGTACATTTTTTCTCATAGACTCTTTGCCAAAATGGCTTGGTCTAGACCTGTTTGTGTTTGTTTTCAGCTTTATTCCTCTCGTATGGATGTTTGTGTTCTTTGCTGGAGTATTTGATCCCATCCATTTAATTCAGCAGTCTAAATTATGATTTTTTTTAATTGCAGCACCTAACATGTATGGCAAGGTCAGTGTTGAAAGACTTGTGATCTTTCCAACACCTGTGCTAATGACAGGAGCGTGAAGAGCATTGAATTAATGAATGAATGAATGAATGAATTATGCATTTATATAGCACTTTATTGTGTATTGCTGTACACCCAAAGCACTTTAAAATCATATGTGTGTGTGTGTGTGTGTGTGTGTGTGTGTGTGGGGGGGGGGTCTCTCCTCAACCACCACCAGTGTGTAGCATCCACTTGGATGATGCAACGGCAGCCACAGTACAATGGCGGCAGTGCGCTCACCACACACCAGCTACAGGTGGAGAGAGAGTCATAGAGCCACTCAAGTGGATGGGGATGATTAAGAGGCCATGGTTGACTAGGGCCAGTGGTGGGAATTTGGCCAGGACAACGGGGTTACACCCCTACTCTTTACGAGAAGTGCTATGGAATTTTAATGACCACAGAGAGTCAGGACCTCGGTTTAACATCTCATCCGAAAGACGTTGCTCTTTAACAGTATAGTGTCCCTGTCACTACACTGGGGCGTGAAGACCCACACAGACCACAGGGTGAGCACCCCCTGCTGGTCTCACTAATACCTCTTCCAGCAGCAACCTAGTTTTCTCAGGAGGTCTCCCATCCAGGTACTGACCAGGCTCAGCCCTGCTTAGCTTCAGTGGGCAACCGGTCTTGGGCTGCAGGGTGATATGGCTGCCATTGAAGCATGAAACATGAATTTTCACATTTTTAAAACAGACAATATTACCCATCTAGCAATGTCCAAACAGATTTTTCCCCAATAGAGATGTAAATCTAATATATATTAATATAACAATATCATTCCTCATGATCCTACATAGGATATACATTCTACTCACCAAGCCTGCATTTATTTGATCCAAAATACCAGCCGGGTCTCATTGTTTATACATAGGTATTAATACGTAACATTTACAAGCAAAATAATTACATTTTTGTACGTTTTTATTGATGCTGAAAGAGAAACGTGCAATTTAGACGTATTTCAATGTGTAAAACGTAAAAATTGCTAAGTATTTTTTAGCTAAAACAGTTATATATTTACTTATATTTAATATCATTAAGATATTCGCAACAATGCATTTTTTTAACCATTTTATCAAGCGATTTGGAATTTCAGACCCCTTAATATACCCCAAACATAAACCTACCCACTTTATAGCGAAGATTATGAGTTGTTCTTTTTATAATGTTTATAAATAAGCGATTTATATATTTTTAGACCCATTAACCTACCAATTTTAAAGCGAATGTAAAAGGACAAAACGTAATGCATGGAAATGACCATTTTAGTAGCATTTAACATATTTTTTAAAGTCACTAATCCCACTCCTACCTCCAAACCTAACAATAACTATTTCTGTACAGTATAAAGAAAAAGCATGACAGTCAGATAAGTGCAATCACAATAATTTATTTATTGCAAAAATGTCAAAAGCAGTACCAAAAATTATAGTTCAAATGACGATGTGTTGCAGCCGCAGTCTCTGGCGGAATACAGGCTTATGTGAGGTGCAGAGCAGAATTTAAGTTGTTAATCGTTGAAAATTGTATTAAAATGATCCTGTGGCTAATTTTACACAACGATTACAAAATTGGTCTCATTTTTAAAAAGGTTTCTATTTAATAAAAAATTAGCCTTGTTAAATTAATAATTTATACATTTTTTAACCCCTTCTGGGGCCTGAAAAAGAGGATTTTTTGTCAATATTGATAATTAAACAATATTTTGCTGAATGTGTTTTTGTGCTGGCACCTTGACTAATTTTGGTCTGTCATGGATAAATAAATATGACAATAAAACCGCCAGTAGGTGGAAGCAAGTCCCTGTTTTAATAAATTACTTACTGAATCATTCATATCAAACGATTCGTATGGTGGCCGAGAAAGCTCAACTAGCTGCAAATAGAAAAAAAACATCTGTAAATTAAGAAAACAACTTCATCAATTTGACAACACACAAGCTGCAAATGCTCACAACACAACCAAACAAAGGGGCGCACTGTAAATAAAATAATCAAACATGATGATAAAGACATTTATAATATTACAGAGATTTCTATTTCAGATAAATTATGTTCTTCTGAACTTTCTGTTCATCAAAGAAACCTGAATAAATTATACTCACCTGTTTTCACCATAATAATAAAGTTTTTTTGAGCAGTAAATCATAATATCAGAATGATTTCTGAAGGATCATGTGACTGGAGTAATGATGTTTAAAATTCATCTTTGACATCAGGAATACATTACATTTTAAAATATATTCAAATAGAAAACAGTTATTTTTAAATAGTAAAAATATTTCACAATATTACTGTTTTGCTGTACTTTGGATCAAATAAATGCAGGCTTGATGAGAAGAAGGGAATTCACTTCTTTAAAAACATTAAAAACCTTACTGTTCAAAAACTTTTGACTACATGGTATATTTAATACCTGCAGAGAATTTAAGAAACCTAAAATGTGGATGGGTCAAATGAACATGTTGTTCATATATTTCAGTTCTGATGTCAGTCTTGGAAGTTTCTCATGGCTCCTTGTCTGTAGAATTAATCGAGTGTTTTTTTTTCCAGCTCTCTTTAAAACCAGAAAGTTGGGGTTTCTGCAACTTTCCCAGGGAAAAGTAAGTGTGTGAGATCTTTGCACTGTCTAACTGCCATTTGATAGGAGGAGCTTGGCAAAGTCTTTGTTTTTCATGTTTCTGTATCACTGGGATCCCTGCTGACATGAAGACTGTGTATGTAAATTATTAATGAATTGGCACATGAAGAGAATAACATTGACTGTTAATGTTTGTCAAATATTTCTACAAAGAATTACAAACCGTTTTATTTCCCATAACAATGAAATCATTACATATTTGTGTCCCTATGGCGGTTGACAGTGCTTACAATAAACATTACATCTAGCTAGTAATAGGTCTCCAATGCACACTTCTGCACGTACTGCAATCTGAGCATTTTAAGAAGGTTTTTAACTTTGACATGTTTCCCTGCTTTCTAATCCTACATAGCGTAGTGCCAAATATTGTCCCCCTCCAGCACACACTTTCCCTGCTTCTCCTCGACAGTCACACCTTATACTGCACTTTCTCCCATATCTCATCACTTGTGCAGACATGTCCTTGTATCCTGTTCGGCACCTTAAAGAAAGCAGAGGCATCTTGGTAGCACGGTGTGTCCTGAGGAGTCATGCACAAAGATTTGTGCACAGAGGTAATGTTCATAAAAAAAAAAAATAAAAAACCTGAACGCAGATGTCTTGGTTTCACTCACTCTTAGTAGGCTACTCTTTATGGTGCAAAAACGCCCATTCACATTTGAGGGTCGTGACCCCAAAACTATTTTATATTTTTGTCTTGCTGTTGTACTTTTACTTTAAACACTTAAACCATGACCAAGCTTACAGTATGTAAATTATGTCTTGCTAGCATTAGAGCAGTAAGTACTAGTTACTGGGCCCGGGTTACTTTTGATCTGGTACAAATATGACATGGGCTTCAAAAAAACCCCCCAAAAAACAAAAACAAACCTGCCTCATATGTAAGCATGCACGTTTATTCATTAAAAGATTGCGATCTCGATTCAAACGCACGGATCTTATTTCTAAATGACAATTTTGCTATGTCAATTAAACCTTTGAAATCACATTCACATCGGAATATTTCAACCTGCTAGCACTAGTCCTATACTTTATGTTTGAAACAGCTTCACAAACAGTATAACAGCAGGCTACATTTTTGTGTAGCAAACATTAAATAAAAATGAAATAATTGGGATGAAAGTTTTTAATATAGACTCTGATGTCATGGCAGCCGCGATCAAAACGAATAATTAACATTTGGAACAAATGATACACTTTAAAAAAGAGAAAAGAATGACCAAAATTCACTGGGGGGACTCTAGCTTGAAGGGGGTTGGGGTAATAATGATAATTTTAGATGACCTTTCAGATGTATTTAATAAAAAAAACGTCATACTCTATAATAACATTACACTTATTTCATATTTATTTCAGGTACCTACAATTCTGGCCAAATTAAAGATATGTTGTGTGTGAATTTGCACATCAAAGTTAAGTCAAAGTCTGCTTAATTGTCAATTCTGCCACATGTACAGCACATACATACAGAGAATTGAAATTGCGTAACTCTCAGACCCTTGGTGCATACAGTTAACACTAAACACTAACAGTAGACATACAAATACAGATACAGTTTCAATAGCCTACATGTAAATACAAACTATTCAGATATACAAATGAGGACATTGTAAAAAAAGAGATAAATAAAGTGGCGTGAGGCCACTTAAATAAACAAAACTGTGCAGATATACTGAGTGTAGTGCAAAAAGAGCTTATCAGTCTGTTAAAATGATAAAGACCTAAAGAACTCAGAGAACAGTCTTTAATTAAACTGTCAGAAGAGGTAGTTTGCAGTCAATGTTTCATGAGGTAGTGATCAGTACAATGCTGCATAAAGTGACTGTTGCAGGTCACAGTTTGTAAGTGGGAAGGGGGTGGAAGGTCCTGGGGGTGGGGGAGCTGGGGGGGGGAGTGATTGGAGGGTCAGAGATCAGTGGTGCATGGGGTAAAAGACCGGGGGGAGGGGGGCAAGGTCGGTAGGGAGTTTAGCTTCTTGACAGCCTGATGGATGAAGCTGTCCTTCAGTCTGCTGGTCCTGGCCTGGAGACTCCGCAGTCTCCTCCCTGATGGAAGCAGACTGAAGAAGCTGTGTTGGGTGGGTGGGATCACCTGCAATGCAGAGGGCTTTGCGGGTGAGACGGGTACTGTAGATGTCCTGGAGGGAAGGGAGAGAGACACCAACGATCTTCTCAGCTGCTCTCACTATTCGTTGAAGTGGCTGGCGGCAGGACGTGTTGCAAGTACCATACCACACAGTGATGCGGCTAGTCAGAATGCTCTCGATGGTGCCTCTGTAGAAGGTGCACATGATGGGGGCCAGGGCTCTGGCTCTTCTCAGTTTGCGGAGGAAGTAGAGACACTGCTGTGCTTTCTTGGCCAGTGCTGAAGTGTTGTTAGTCCAGGAGAGGTCCTCTGTGATGTGCACACCCAGGAACTTGGTGCTGCTCACTCTCTCCACAGTCACACCATTGATGGTCAGAGGAGCATGCTGAGTGTGCACTCTCTTGAAGTCAACAACAATCTCCTTCGTCTTCTCCACATTCAGAGAGAGAGATTGTTGTCACTGCACCACCCGGCCAGGCGGCTCACCTCGCACCTGTAGTTTGTCTCATCTTTGTTGTTAATAAGACCCACCACAGCCGTGTCGTCCGCAAACTTAATGAAAAGGTTGAAATTATGTGACGGTGTGCAGTCGTGGGTCAGCAGAGTGAAGAGGAGGGGGCTCAACACACATCCTTGGGGGACACCCGGGCTTAAGTGTGATGGTGCTGGATGTGTTACTGCTGACCATACTACCTGAGGTATCCCAGTGAGGAAGTCCAACAGCCAGTTGAACAGAGAGGTGTTGAGTCCTAGCTGGACCAATTTGTGACTGAGCTGTTGAGGGATGATTGTGTTGAATGCTGAACTGAAGTCTATGAACAGTATTCTGACATACAAGTCTTTTTTGTCCATATGTGTGAGGGCTCGGTGGAGGGCAGTTATGAAGGTGTCATTGGTCGAGCGGTTGGACCGATATGCAAACTGGAAGGGGTCAAGCGAGGAGGGGAGGACAGACTTGATGTGGTGCATGACTAGTCGTACAAAGCACTTCATGAGGATAGGAGTAAGTGCGACTGTACGGTAGTCATTGAAGCAGGATGGAGATGACTTCTTCGGGACTGGAATGATGATGGTTGCGTGCATCGATCCTGTTGAGGGATCTCCTCACGCTGTCCGGGGACAGCGTCATCACCTCGTCGCCAGGAGGAGGTGGAGTCTTCTGTGCAGTGGTGCTGTTTTGTGCTTCAAAGTGAGCAAAGAAGGCATTCAGCTCATTCAGCAGGGGGATGGTGCTGTCACAGGTCCGCGGTGGGAGCTTGTAGTTCGTAATGGTCTGAATTCCCTGCCACAGGCTCCGAGTGTCTCTGCTCTCGCTGAAACGATGGGCTATCCCTCTGGAGTACTGTCTCTTAGCATCTCTGATGCCGCGTGATAGATTGGCCCTAGCTGTCCTCAGGCCCACCTCATCTACAGCGTTTCGAGCCTCTCTACCTCATCCAAGTATGCGGTCTCATCATTGTTGGAAATGAGGCCCAGAACCACAGTATCATCAGCAAATTTAACAATAGAAGTGGAGCTGTGAGAGGACACACAGTCGTGTGTGTAGAGAGAGTAGAGCAGGGGACTCAGGACACAGCCCTGTGGGGCTCCTACGTTCAGGGTGATGGAGTTGGAGGTGAACTAGCCTACTTTCACCACTTGAGGTCTGCCGGTGAGGAAGTCTTGAATCCAGTCACAGAGTGAAGTGTTTAGGCCGAGGTCTGAGAGTTAAACAGCTAGCTTGATGGGGACTATAGTATTGAAAGCTGAGCTATAGTCAATGAATAGCAGCCTGACATAGTTGCCATTTTTGCTGTCAATGTGTGAGAGGGACGAATGCAGGACCTGAGAGATGGCATCATCAGTAGACCTATTTGGGCGGTAGGCAAACTGAAGAGGGTCCAAAGTAGCAGGGATGGAGGAGCAAATGTGGTTCTTTAAAGGTCTCTCAAAAACCTTCATGACTGTTGATGTGAGGGCAACTGGAAGATAGTCATTCAGGCATGAGGGTTTACTGTTCTTAGGCATAGGGATGATGACAGATTTTTTAAATGTGGTGGGAACCACAGAGGCAGCGAGGGACTCATTGAAGATGGATGTAAACAAACCAGCAAGCTGGTCAGCGCAGAACCTCAGAACGCGGCCAGTAATCCCATCAGGTCCGGCTGCTTTTCTGACGTTCACTCTCTTTAGTTCCCTCACTGGTGGTTCCACCCCCTCTCTTCAGTTCCCTCCGAACCTCGTCCTCCGACACGGTGATAACATGATCATCGCTGCTCTGTCTGCTGCTTCCTGACGCGCTGATCGGCAGAGTCACGCTGCCGCCATTGCATTCAAAGCGGCCGTAGAAGGTGTTTAGCTCTTCGGCCAGCAACGGATCTGCTCTCACCTCTACAGAGAATTTATTTCCAGAGGAACAGATGGTCTTCAGTCCCTGCCACATGCGTCAAGAGTCATTGAGCTGAAAATGTGACTCAATTCTCTCTCTGTATCGGAGTTTAGCAGCTCTAACTGCCCGTCGGAGAGCATAGCACGATGCTTTGTACTCGCTCATGTTTCCCGACAAAAGACCAGCATTTTATGCGGCAGTGCGATGGTTAACCGCATCACGGATTGATCTGTCCACCCACGGTTTCTGATTTGAGAATGTCCTTATTGTTACCATTTCAGTGGCTTGCTCGGTTAAAGGGTTGACAAAGCTTAATGCTACATCAGTGAACTCGCTAACGTCAGATGAACTCGCCCGGAACATGTCCCAGTTGACGTCATCAAGAGCCGCATGTAGCATAGCTTCAGAGTGGGAGGACCAGCGCGTCACTTCTCTCTCCACCGGGGGTTCCTGAACGAACCTTTGTTTATATTCCGGTGTGAGGAAAATATCGTTGTGGTCCGATTTGCCAAAAGCCGGCAGTGAACAGGCTTTGTAGGCATTTTTAAACGGAGTGTAGCAATGATCCAGTGTATTCGGTCCTCTAGTTGGACAGGATACATGTTGATGAAAGTTCGGCATGTCCTTCCTGAGGTTGGCTTTGTTAAAGTACCCCGCGATGATGGAGGCAGCGTCATGGTGTTTGTTGATGTATCCACTGAGCACATCATGGAGTTTGGACAAAGCCAAGCTAGTGTCTGCCAGTGGTGGAATGTAAACAGCAGTAGCAATAATCGATGAAAACTCCCGGGGCATATAGAATCATCTCACTAAGTCAGGCTGTTGTCCCCACATGCTTCAAAGCTACCACCATCATTCCAGTCCCGAAGAAATCATCTCCATCCTGCTTCAACGACTACCGTCCAGTAGCACTCACTCCTATTCCCATGAAGTGCTTTGAACGGCTAGTCATGCAACACATCAAGTCTGTCCTCCCCCCCTCCCTAGACTCCTTCCAGTTTGCATATAGGTCCAACCGCTCGACCGATGATGCCATCGCCACTGCCCTCCACCCAGCCCTCACACATCTGGACAAAAAAGACTCATATGTCAGGATGCTGTTCATAGACTTCAGTTCAGCATTCAACACAATCATCCCTCAGCAGCTCACTCACAAATTGGCCCAGCTGGCTCAAACACTCTGTGCAACTGGTTGTTGGACTTTCTGACCGGAGACCTCAGGCAGTACGGTCGGCAGTACACATCCAGCACCATCACACTGAACACAGGGCCCCCCAAGGATGTGTGCTGAGCCCCCTCCTCTTCACTCTGCTGACCCACGACTGCACACCGTCACACAACTCTAACCTTTTCATTAAGTTTGCGGATGACACGACTGTGGTGGGTCTCATTAGCAACAGAGATGAGACAAACTACAGAAGCGAGGTGAGCCACCTGGCCGGGTGGTGCAGGGACAACAATCTCTCTCTTAATGTGGAGAAGACGAAGGAGATTGTTGTTGACTTCAGGAGAGTGCACACTCAGCATGCTCCTCTGACCATCACGGTGCGACTGTGGAGAGAGCGAGCAGCACCAAGTTCCTGGGTGTGCACATCACAGAGGACCTCTCCTGACTAACAACACAGCAGCACTGGCCAAGAAAGCACAGCAGCGTCTCTACTTCCTCCGCAAACTCAGAAGAGCCAGCCCCGACCCCCATCATGTGCACCTTCTACAGAGGCACCATCGAGAGCATCCTGACTAGCTGCATCACTGTGTGGTATGGCGCCTGCAACGCGTCCTGCCGCAAGTCCTTCAACGGATAGTGAGAGCAGCTGAGAAGATCGTTGGTGTCTCTCTCCCCTCCTCCAGGACATCTACAGCAACCGTCTCACCCGCAAAGCCCTCAGCATTGCAGGTGATCCCACCCACCCGTCACATAGCTTCTTCAGTCTGCTGCCATCAGGGAGGAGACTGCGGAGTCTCCAGGCGAGGACCAGCAGACTGAAGGACAGCTTCATCCATCAGCTGTCAGAAGCTGAACTCCCTCCCGTCCTTGCCCCCCTCCCCTCTTTTACCCCACGCAACACTGAACTCTGACACTACGACCCAGCTCCCCCCCCCCAATGTCCACACCCCCAGGTCCCCCCCCCCTTACAACTGTGACCCGCACCAGTCACTTTGTGCAGCACTGGAACGATCTCTACCTCATCCAGCATTGTCTGTAATTTACCTCCTCTGACAGTCTGATAAAAGACTGTTATTTTTCTTGCACTACTCGTATCTGCACAGTTTTGTTTTATTTAACTGGTTTGCACTCTATCTGCCATGTGCCTTATGCCACTTTACTTTATCTATCTCTTTTTATTTTAAATTTTAAATTGTTCTACAATGTCCTCATTTGTATATCTGTATAGTTTGTATGTACATATGGTTAAACTGTATTTATCTGTATTTGAACGTCTACTGTCAGTGTTTAATGTTAACTGTATGCACCAAGGGTCTGAGAGTAACGCAATTTCAATTCTCTGTATGTATGTACTGTACATGTGGAAGAATTGACAATAAAGCTTGACTTGACTTGAATGGGCGGCAGATAATGGAGAGATGTTCCAGATGAGGCGAGCAGGAACGCGACAGAATGGAGATATTCCTGGGGTCACAACATTTCTTGTTAATCATGAAACACACTCCACCTCCTTTGGTTTTACCGGCCTCGGCTGTTCTGTCCATCCATAAAACAGAAAAGTTATCAGACGGCATTACAGCCGTGTCCGGGACCGAAGTCGAGAGCCATGTTTCAGACAAACAAAGGATGTTACAGTCCATTATGTCCCGTTGGAAACTTAAATTGGCTCTAAGATCGTCCATCTTATTTTCCAGGGATTGGATATTAGCGAGCAGAATACTCAGTAGAGGAGGACTGTGAGCCCTTTCCCTCAGTCTGTTGCAGATTCCAGCGCGTTTCCCGCGGTGTTTCTTTCGCCTCCTGGGGTTATTCAGGTGGACTTTGTTCACCTCGGTGTTCTGAAGTAACTCCAATGGCCACGTTGTATCCGTGGATAAAGTGTCCTGAAGCAGGTTAGTGTAGTGGTGTCCAATGTCCAAAAGTGTTCTGTTGTCGTAAATAAATAGTGCAGACGTTATGCGTGTAAAAAGAGAAAGTAAAAATACGTAAAAAAGTAAATAAAAGCACAATTTGAGCGGAGCTATCCGAACGTCGACTGAACAGAGCAGCACCATTTTGGATGTAGGCAGTGACAGTCTCTGAGTACTCTTGGAGGTCTGTGGTGTTATTGTATGTGGCAGCCTGCTTAAACATATTCCAGACAGTGATGTTAAAACAGTCTTAAAGTGCCTCTGATGACCCTTCCGGCCACACTTGTATCTGTTTGTGAACTGGTTTTGGTGACTTTAACGATCGGTCTGTATGCAGCCATTAGCATGACAGTGTTGTGGTCTGAGGTGCCAAGATGGGGGAGGGCCTTGTAAGCTCCTCTCTGGGTGGTGTAAACAAAGTCCAGAGTGTTTTTTCCCCGTGTTGGAAAGTTTGTATATTGGTGTATTTTTGGGAACACACTCTTTAGGTCTGCATGATTGAAATCCCCAGCCAAGATGAGGAAAGCATCCAGGTGGACTGTCTGCTGCTCACTGATGTACTGGTACAGTTCATTCAGTGCCTCACTCCTGTTGTTGTAGGAGTTGGGAGGGATGTATACAGCTGCGAGCAGTATGGCTGTATATTCCCTCGGTAGATAGAACGGCCGGCACTTAATAATCATAAACTCCACCAGGGGTGAGCATAGTTTTCAGACCACAACAGCGTCGCGACACCACGCGTCATTAATGTAAACACAAAGCCTGCCGCCGCGGGTCTTATTCATAATCATTATTATTAAATAACCTGCTTAAAACGTGTTTAAATGATAAGCTTAGCCTACATCTTGACGCGCAAAACGATTGATATATTTCTACCAGATTATCTCCCAAGTCCTAACCCCTTAAATGAATAGCCTATATAGAGTTTGTTCAAACACAAAACCAATATACATCCAGTTAATAATCAAACTAACTTAAACTCTGTGTGGACGATGACGTGTTTTTTTTCTGCTCTATGTGTGCAGTCCACTTAATGTACACAACTTCCACTCCATCATCAGCTTTAGTAAAATAACCCGATAGCTGGGGATTTTACTAAATAACTTGTGTTTTTTTTTCTTCTGTTCTTTGCATTTTGAGTTTTTCCATTTTTGAGCCCTTCTTTCAAAATTCCTGGCATTTTTACTTATCGAATATTGTTCTTTACGTGACCATTTCCATATTACTCCAGAATTAAGTGAAGAGTGGAAGTGAATTCAGACGCACTGGGCAGTGATCACCTGATAGATACGTGCACACATCGTTCAAAAGTCAAATTTTGAATAAATGCAATTGATTGGTAAACCAAATTCAGACGTTACGCTTCAATCTCAAATGGTAATGCATAGAATTTACAGGAAAAGCTCAACTAAAGAAATGCGCTAATAAGTGGGGGACGTGGTGGCTTTAGAGATCTGCTCCCCAATCAATCTACCCCACAGCCAATCACAGGCCCCCTCCTTGCTCGGGCCCCGGAGCTTCAGCTCCACCTAGCCCAATGGTTAAAATGGCCCTGCATATGATGCATACACAGAACTATCAAATCTGATGTGTACTAAGCGTTTTTGAATCCAGAGGAGAGTTCTCGAGAAGGTCTGTTTTTTGCGCAAATTACTCAGAATTGACTCCCATATTTACGAATGTTTCATAAATGAGGCCCAATAACTTTAAATTATATTTTGGGTGTTATTTCTCAGCCACATTTGATGTGCGATTAATTTGCGATTAATGTGACCCTGGACCACAAAACCAGTCTTAAGTCGCTTGCATATATTTGTAACAATAGCCTACAATTTTTATTTTATTTTTTATAAAATTATTTGTAGCTGGATACGTTGGTATATTTATAATTTCGTTGTACGTAAGTACAATGACAATAAACAATCTGAATCTGAATACATTGTATTGGTCAAAATTATGAATTTTTCGTTTATGCCAAAAATCATTATGATATTAAGTAGAGATCATGTTCCATGAAGATATTTTGTAAATCATAAATTTATCAACACTTAAATTTTGACGAGTAATATGCATTACTAAGAACTTCATTTGGACAACTTTAAAGGCGATTTTCTCAATGTTTTGATTCTTTTGCACCCTCAGATTCCATATTTTCAAATAGTTGGATCTCGGCCAAATATTGTCTGATCCTAACAAACATACATCAATGGAAAGCTTATTTATTCAGATTTCAGATGATGTATAAATTTCAATTTCGAAAAATTAACTGGTTTTGTGGTCCAGGGTCACTAATTACATTAATTAATTGCCACATCATTTAATTAATTAGATTAAAAATTGCAATTACTTACCAGCCCTAGTGTAAAGTGAACCTGCTTTAAATCTATATCCAAAAAAGTAAATTTACTCACCTTCATGTTGTTCTAAACTGATATATATATATATTTTAATCTGTTAGGTAGTATGTTGGCGGGTCTTTTCATACAGTGAAGAATGATGACCAGGCTCAAAAAAAAGAAAAAGAAGCAGCATAAAAATAAAATTATTGTAAAATAAAATCATAATCCGTACAACTTCTGAGCTATATCAAATCTTCTGAAGCCACTATGAGGAGCAGACCAAAAACCTCAATCACTGAAAATCTTTCACAATCTGAACGTGCACATATTAAAAGTAGGAACTCCATGATTGGCTATGAGACACAGGAGAACATGTGATGGAGAAACTGTGGAGCAGCCTTCCACCATTGTATTTTACTGTGTTCATACTTTTGTATTGCTTATTTTGTGATAGGGGTTTGCTGTTTTATATTTCCTGTTTCAGCAGACTGGATGCAGCATTTACAAAAGCGCACCCTGCGGGAAGCACCTATTTTAGTGGGTTATCCATCATTGTATTCATTCATGTTTTTTGTATCTTGGTCTTTACTTCTTGACAATCATTATATGGTTGAACAGAGTGAAATAAGAGTTAATGTTATGTAAATGGGTTATTGGTAAAAGAGGGAAAATGTGTTATAGTTAGTAGACAGATTGTGTTTGGGTTAAATAAAACAAGGTGTTATTGCTGCTGTAACAGGTATTTTGAGTTTGTGTTCTGTTTGGTTGAGGCTTTATATTATGTTACAGTTTTACAGTTTTCTTCATATGTTTCAGTTTCCATGGTGTTTCATGGTTTGATTAGTGTTTGTACCTGTGATTAATTTTGTTTAGTGGTTTTGTCTGTGTATTTAAGTTATGTGTTTTCCTCTGTTCATTGTCTGTCTTTGTTTGATATCATTGGGTTGTTCTGTTTGTGTTTTGTCACTTAGTCACCTAAATATTTGTGATGGGAAGTTAATTTAATTGATTATCTCGTTCATCAAAGCGAACCACTCTTTATTCAAGTCATTTAGTTCATTTAAGCTTTAAATTTGATACTTTTAACTGCCAAATTCCTCGAACAAATCCACCTATGCAATCTTGGTCATATTCAGGATTAAGAAATCATTATAATGCAGCTAAAGAAAATTGCAGGGAACATAAAGGATAACTTTACCTTCCGAGTCTTTCATTTATTTGTCACATGACAGATGCAATGACCGAATCGTTCATGAATGAGATGAGAATGACCCATACTGAGTATCATATTTTTGAGCTTAGTTTTATTAAAAGATTTGCTGTGCTTAGATCCTGACTTATTATCTTTTACTGTTGCTGAGTTTCTGTGCTGAATTGGTGAAGCATAGTTATTGCTGGCAACATAAAATGAACAGGAGTTTTTTTTTTTTTTGCAAACACTATTTACAAACAATAAAACATGTGGAAGCAAACAAAACGCATCAGTCACATTCTCACGCACACATACACAACCCCCACCATCACAAAAAAAACAAAAATACAACAAATCACACACATTAAGCATTTGCAAATGCACGTTTGCTTTATTGTCGTACCCGTTTGACTAGGAAATGTCATGTACAGAAGCTCTAAAAAAGCAGATTTCATGGTAGAGCATGCGCAGAGCAGACCCTTATTCAAACATCTCATTAGGAAAGGTGTTAACTTGAGAAGACAACTAAGCCTGCACGTTAAGGACACGGGTAGATAAAATGATAACATCCACAGGGGATTTCTCCAACTTTCAGAAAACTTCTGGCTTTCTAATTCTAACTGACATTTTAATGAACTGTAAAGAAGGAAAAGCACACTGTAAATTTGAGCATTTTAACCACTGTAAACAGGCAACAGAATTTTTTTTAATTGAAATTACACAATCCAGCTAAATGGATATCAATCTACACAATATTCAGTGATATTATCAGTGATATTTTACAGCACTGATACTATTGGATGATAACAGAATGATGACACTATTGTCCTCTATAGAGCTGCTTTATAGCTGAAAGTAATTAGTTATTGAACTGAATTGTATCAACATTGAACTCAAAATGCTTCAGCTGTTTTTTTATTTATTATTGAACTTGTTTCAGAAATGATGAACTTGAAACAATTTTTGAACTAAATCAACACTGAACTGGCTGGAGCTGAATAATGACACTATTGTTTTGAGAGGCTAAAATTGGATTATATTTGATGCTTGCATCATAGATTCTCTTGATTATATTCCCTGATTAATACTGTGAAACTGCTCCGAAACAATCTCTATTCTGTAAAGTGCTACATAAATAAAGGTTACTGATCTTAAAAATAAATGTTCCAAAAGTTTTGGAGCGATTCCATTGAAGAACAATTTTGGTTCACCAAAGAAACTTTCATGTAACATTAACATTTAATTGAAAATTTTAAGAACAGTTTTTAACAATAAAGAACCTTTTTATAGAATGGAAAGGTTCCGTGGATGTTCATGGAACCACAGATGCCAATTAGAACCTTTATTTTTAAGAGTGTATCCCTTTACAGAAGTTTACAGATTTGTTATATCTTCTAAATTGAATTTTTCATAAGAGCTGCCAAAATGCTTCACATCTGTATCACCCTAGAAAATCCTACATATCAATAAGCGGTACAAAAATAGTTCTAATGAGAATATTTTACATTTCTTCTGAAAACAGTGAGGGGTTACAGATGTAGGGTTCTTTTTGGCTCTCATCTTCTTCCAGCAGTTTCTCCAGGGCCAGAGTACCCTCACAGGCCTGGGGAGACTCCACCTGCTGAGGCTCAGGTTCTGGTGAGACTACTGGCAAGGTCAGAGGCACTGGGAAGAGCTGGGGGGGCGTCGGGGCTGCTGGCATCGAGGGGGCCTGCACGACGGAGCCAGAAAAGGTGGAAAAAGGCTGAGCCCAAGGAATGTACGTCAAGGAGGAGTCTGGAACCTCCACCTTAGGCAGGGCTGAGCTAGAAGTGCTCATGGTCTAATAGGGAACCAGATAAGAGATGAGTTAACATCTCCAGATACTGAAAATATTAGCAGTGGCTTAGTGTCAGTCTGTGGCTCACCGCAATGTTAGTGAAGAGAGGTGTGTGTGTAAACGTCAGCATAGGGGAAGAGCCCACTACAGTGTAACTGGGACAGATCGGCTGGACGTACATATCCATGTGGGCTGGGATGGCAGGGTCGTGGTGTTGGTCTGTAGGAGTCCAGTGACTCAGAGGCTGAAGGGCAGTTGTGCTGGTGGTCTGGGCAAACCATCCTGTGCACATCCCACTGACATCCACAAATGAATCATTTAGGCCACTCTGGTTGGTTTCTACAAAGCTAGAAGACCCTTTTAGAGAGGAAAATAAGCATGAAAAATATTTACATTAATCAGTGAAAAAAATTAAAATTAATATGTTACTTACCAGCAGGTGTGTATGATGGCAGAATGTTGTTGGGAACCATTACCTAGAAAAAAAGTACAACGGTAATACATATAAATACATTTTCTCTTATTTTCTTTGTATTAAACTATGGGTATGCACTGCAAAATATTATTATTACTTAGTACTTTTGTATTTTTTTCTAGTACAATCTAAACATTCTTGAATCAAGATTCTTCTTGAAACAACGTTTAGCTTTTTTCAGAAATTATTATTATTAGCAGCCTTTTATTTTGAAAGGACAGCTTTAGGAGAGACAGAAAGTGATGGAAGAGAGAGGAGAACACGATCAGGAAAGGTCTATGAGCTGGTGTTGAACTCGCATCAGTGTTGTCACGTCCCCGGTTCTCCCGCGGAATTGGGCTTCTTTAACACTGTTGCCGCGGGTTATTTTTCATGTCCGCGGGTTGAAGAGACCCCAATAACGTGATAGTTAGCCTGGAATGCGAATTTGACCAGGCGAACCCCGCCAAAACCCCTCGAGCTCCTTCCCTTTTAATCTCCGGACCGAATGTGTGCCCTCGTAACGCCATTTCTCCCCTGCCCCTCCGGAGGTGTGCACTTCACTGGAGAATAATATTCGACGCATGAAGTTCTGGAAGACAGAAAAACGTTAGGCGTACTGGATGAACGGTAAATTGGTCCACTCAAGTATAAGCAGAATACGCAAATAGCCCAAACAATGTTATCTTTAGTAGACGACTAGCATGGCTTTGTTTTGAATTGCTCCTGTCACTTAACATGGACCAGACATGCTTAGTTCGATGTGAAGCATGTGACGATTCATGTTTTTACATTTAGAGCTTGGAAAGTGTTAATTTTCCATTTATGATGGGTACATTTGAATAGAAGAAACTACGGTATCCAAGAGTACATAGAAGACAAGAAAACATTGAAACAGCAACAAACTAGTGGAGAGGACTTAAAATAGAGGAAGAACGGTTAATTTTTAGTTATATATTTTATTTAATAAGTCCATTGAAAATTATAGTTGGCCTATACTGCAGTGTGTCTTGGTTGGCCAATTTCTACATTGTAATGGACTGTTTTACTCAGTGGATGCTTTAAATTAATATACATTTATGTTGATGAAATAATTTCAGTCTAAATCTATGTCCACATATGTATTTATTTAGTATAGTCATCTATCAATCAGGATAATGTGAAGTCACATATCTTCATGACAGTTTATTTAACAATAACAAAGACCTGCTAGCTATACATTACTTTTTACACAGCATTAAAAACAATTAAGGTGTGGCACAATGGGATTCCTTTGTAAAATGATTAACTTGTCAGGGCAAGTTGTTCCACTTAAATTCCACTTAAACAGACGATAGGGACTTTTGTTTTAAACCTACACCTGGTAGTTTGGATCAAGGCATTTCTTGTTGTGGCCCCCAGCTCAATAATGGCAGATCTGTTTAGGAACACATCTCCAAACCAAGAGAGGTGTTGATTGAAATGGCACAGAGCATGTGAAGGGGCTGGCTTACAGATATCCAGCCATAAAGTAACAGACACAGATATGAGCAGTTATTGTGTGGGGTTTCATTTATGATATCCACTTGGGAAGCAATTACTAATTCAATTGTCATCAGCTTTTGCAGAATAGCTTAAAGAGCATCTGTAAACAATCAGGGCCGGGTTTCCATATAACGATTGATCTTAACGCTTAAGAGCGTTTTCTACGAGTCATTTAACGAACGTTTGTTATTTTTTCACGTGCGTTTCTCAAAACTGCACTTAACACAATCACACGTAGCCCTTCTGTAAGTGCTACTTAGGAGTCGCTATCGGTTGGTCAAGTGCTAAAATGTCAATTTATATAATTGTAGTACACGCTTGTTAATATTTTATATATTAATATATTATATTATACTATATTATAATATATAGTAGGTATATGTAGAGACGTTATATCCGTGTCCAATAAATGGCTGGTTTTCGTGCACGTCAGCAAGCCATTGACATTGAGTTTATCCCTATTTTTCCCAGTCTTTGAAGCATATTTCCTACATCTTTTAGTATTATTTTTTGTTCAGTCATTTAGTTTAGATGTGTATTTTTTGTTGTTGTGTTGTTCTCTGCCATTTTTTATTATTTAATTTAATTTTATATATATAAAAAAACGAGTGCTAAAAAAAGTGTACAACAAAGTACAATCAAAAGCTTTAAATATAATCACATTGCACTTGAATAAAGTGTAATGTAATCTCCCGGTTGTCCTGCAGGTGACCTCATACTTCTGTCTCTTTAAGATGCACATACGGCATTACGATTAATCCAGAGCACTCGTAGATCTACGATGATTTTCAAGTGCTACTTAAGTTATGATGCTTTTGGGAAACAGACCTTAATATTAAGATCAGTCGTACGATCGTTTTTACGAACTTCTTAGGCCTACGATGCTTTTGGGAAACGCATCACAGGATGGCACTAGAAGATCTGTAAAGTGGCTTCATAAGATTTCATGCTTATGCTAAAGGAATTTAACAGAGTTCAAGCCATTATTATGTGATTTTAATGTGAGAAAGAGGCTTCTGAGTGTGTGTGTTTTTGTTTTCATGTGTTGTCAAGTATAAATTGAAGGTTGGTAGGAAAGCCTCTTGGCAGATCCACAACCGGATTTGCATAGGCCCTACATGCCCAACCCCTCTGGCTGTGTTGGGGAATAGTTTAACTGTCACGGAAAAACACCTGGATTATATAAGACCAAAATCCCCTTGGAGTTTGGAGAGCCTGACTATCTGCACTTTCTGCGCAATGGCTTGTAACATTTGAGCTGACATTGATTGTGCAATTTGGCAATCCTGTAATCAGTTAAGACAGATAAATAACGTTAATATTTTCTGCACAAATATGCTTACCAATAGTGTAAAATAACAGTAACCTAGATTAAAAAATCTGTAAAGAAACATTGTTAGTTCATAATTCCTAATATACTAAATAATGTTAATGAATTGTAATTTCATTTAATTGAAATTTTAACCTTCTCTTCCGTTAAAATTTATTTTTATGGTGTTGCTATGACTTTTAGAGTGAGCTCATCTCAACATGTCCATGCAATATTTTGCAATTCTATAATCAATTTGAGATTTCAGTCCTCCTGGGCTCCGTTATTCAGCCAATTATTAGTAAGTCATAGTAAGACTTATGTTTGTCATGTTACAAATAGCAATTAAAGGGATAGTTCACCCAAAAATGACGTTTCTGTCATGATTTACTCAACCTCATGTCATTCTAAACCCGTTATAAAGGTACATAAAAGAATGTATTTTGAGCAATGTCTCAGTTCTTTTTGTTTTTTTGTCCATACAGTGGAAGTGAATGGCAAGCAAAACTGTTTGTTAATGCAACATTCTTCAAATGTATTCTTTTGTGCTCCACATAAGAAAGAAACTCTTACAGGTTTGGAGCAACATTTTTTGGGGTAAACTATTCCTTAAATGACACCAACCAAACAATTAGCCATCTTTAAAGCCTGAGGTCCTCTTTTCTTTCATAGGTTATCTTTTTCAGTCTCCTATTTGGATATCACCATTGTGCACTGGGTGGATTTGATGAAGAACAAAAAACAAGCTAGGACTCGAATGAATAAATGAGATCATGTTAAAGCACACTTTTCACAATCAAAAGTATGTTTCTTATTGAGTGTGTGTGCGTGCACACGTGAGCTCTAGTTCCTACTGTCGTTCTGGCGGCATTTCCTCTTTTTCTCCGCAGCAGCTCCTTCACTGGGTCTTTGACTCTCACTCCCTGGTATGGCTTGGATGCGGACACCTCTGACAGTGCTGTACAAGAAACACAGCAGATATGAGCATAGGCCATGACAAGCTTATAAAACAAATCCTTTGAGATGTACGGATTTCTTGTTTGTGCCAAGTTAAACAAGGTGTGGCTGAAAGTGTTGAAAGTTTCAGTCACTCAATAGATACCTCTTTTATTGGGACCTTTCGTCTTTTTTGTATTGTGTAATCTGAAGTACAAAGCTACTGTAAGAGAACAATCATTCAAACTCTTGCTTTCTTGAAGAATTTCAGCCATTAGTGAATAGTGTGGACCTGGTAAGCCTGACACTGAAATCGGCTTATTTGCAGATCTAATTATACAAGTCCCACTTCCTAATCTATTCAAACAAAGCAGCTGGCCAGTGACCGTTTTTCATGAAATATCAATTTGCTTGTGTCCTCACATGCCACCAGTGTTGGGGAAAGTTACTTTTAAAAGTAATGCATTACAATATTGCGTTACTCCCTAAAAAAGTAACTAATTACGTTACTTAGTTACTTTTTATGGAAAGTAATGTGTTACATTACTTTCGCGTTACTTTTTAAATATGAGCAGGGCTTGATTGTTTGTTTTTAATACAAGAAGTTATATTTATAGCAAATGTAAAAGCCCTTTCACACCAAAAAGTGTAATGAATAAACCTCAGGCTGAAGGAAAAGTAAATTCAGGTCTGTACAGTAGAACGTAGAAAAAGAAGGTTCAACACTCTTCAGCAATAAAAAAACAACGAAACACAATTGTTAGTTTATCTAAAGTAATTTTTGCTTATTAGTATGGTTGAACTGGATCATCAAAGGTCAGCAGCAAACACATTGGTTAATAAAATGAGATTAGATATATTTGTGTTGTTTAACATATTTAATTATTGCAGGTTTGCGTCATATTCTGAGTTTGCATTTCACTGTTTTAATTATTTTTGATGAATACTGAATCTGTTTTTTGCGAGTGGGATAAATTAATACACATTCACATTTAGTCTAGATTAGAACTACAGTAAGATCATGTTCACACAGCGCACTGTCAGTCAATAAATGGAAAAAAGTAACTGGTGTTACTTTTTGAAAAAGTAACTCCGATATTTTCTAGTAAATGAAAAAGTAATGCGTTACTTTACTAGTTACTTGAAAAAAGTAATATTATTACGTAACTCGCGTTACTTGTAATGCGTTACCCTCAACACTGTATGCCACATGATCCGTATCAGATTTGATAAAAACTATACTAACATTACACTGAAACCCCACATGATTTCCAAGGAAGAAGACAGAGTGCTGTTTTCTGGACAGCTGCATAATTAATTGCCAAAAAAAAAAAAACATCCATCATCTGCTTCAAGCCTCTCCATATTGATATATTTATGGTAAATAACTTACAGCTTTGGTTGTCATTAATGTAAAACAATGCTCCCAATTCTGGGAGACGGTACATTTTACAGTTCATAACAGCATAGGCTATATCAGGGGTGGCCAATCCCCTATGAAAAAAAGTGTATATGAGTGTGCTATTGGTATACTTCTTTTAAACAAAAAATAGGAAAGTATGCTTTTAGTTGACTTTTTATGTACTTCTCAGAAATTGGCTTTGTGTACTTCTCAGAAATATACATAAAATGACATTTAAGTATACGTTTATACTTAGAAAAAGTCTAAATTCAGTGAGCTATACCTGTGCTCCTAGAATCCGCGTTTTCATTTTTATATGGTAGGGGGCGCTAGTACACATCTTCAGTAAATAATTTCCAAAAAACACAAGTGAAGAATAAACCGATACTTCCACATAGGTCGGTCCTACTTGTACTTGGCGGCCAATGGATTTTCTTTTTGAAATTAGAAAACCAAAATCGTGAATCAGCATTCACTCGTTTTTTTGATTTAATATTGAAAGTAATAAAATGAGAAAAGAGCTTTTTCAGGGTTTTTTCCTTCATGAAACGAAAAACAAGAATAAAGCTTAATTTTTAGTTTTTCGTTCAGGGATAGAAAAATGTATAAACAGCTTGAATATTCGATTTCTACACGTAAGGGGATTTACACGCCCCTTTTTGCTGATTGGTCAGCCGCAGTCCTCCACTGCTGCAGGTGATTCTTGATGTTTATTGCAACTACAGTTCATCTTTTTCTCATCAAATAACCCAGAAAAATGAATATGAACATGAAATGTGTCTTCTGTGATATGAATTCTGATTTGCATCAGCTGGGCATGTATGATATGACGGCTGTCATAGCCTACCCTGATTGCCCAGTAACTTTGTTTGTTTAATTAATTAATTAATTTTAAATAAAATATTTTAAACGCTAATATAAAAATGAAAGAAAAATTGCATTGACTTATATAACAAGCCGATTATAATGTTCAAGAACACTGTCATTCTGACTATTTTACAATCGGATAAAAACAGAGATCAAATGTATAGCCTAGTCTTTTGAGTTTTATAATGTAGTCTTTTTTTAATTGATTTATAATTGTGACCTCAAAACTATATGTGCTCATGTCATAAATGTAACTTGCCGTTTTGGGCAACCCCTAGTTCACACAGTTCTAATAAGTTGCGTTGGTTTAAATAAACTCAGCAAACTAAACAGCAGACAAACGAAACTACAGTCAAGCGCAGAAGTGTACAGCAAATATGCAGTCATAACTTAGCTTTTGCTGAGTTTATTTAATTAATATTGACTATGCCTAATTGATGTTCATTTGGATTGTTTCCTAATGAGTGTCCTAACAGTGTCATTCATGGTCATATGGTAAAAAAAGTATATGAGCATTGAGTATCTTTCTGGCGCACCACAAACAAAATGCTTACTTTGAAAAATAAAGTGAACCTGCAAATGTGCTGCTTTAGCGCGTTGCATCAGCATTCACTTTGAATAAAACAGTATAAAAGAATTTGATTACTTTACAGTCATAAATCATGACTTTCACAGTATCAAAAACTGACTTTAGCGCGTTTTTATTACTTTCGTCTGGCACACCGCTGGTCTACACCGCATCTGTAGCTATGTAGAAGAAAGCGCTGTCTAATCTCTGCCCCGGTACGAGTTGTGTCGAGCTATTCATTAATCTGGTTGTTTGATAAAAAGATGAAATATAGTTGCAATAAACGCATCAAGAATCCGTACACCTGCAACAGCAGAGGACTATTATTATGCCTTTACGAACCTGCGGAAGATCTGATGACGGCACGGTTTGATCTTCGGCTGACCAATTGTTTACAAGCAGATACTCTGTTCTTTATTTTGATGTTTTGTATGTTCAGACAGTCATATAACACATTTAATGCTGTCAACCGATTAATCGCCTCCAAAATAAGTTTTTGTTTACATAATATATGTGTGTATACTGTATTTATTATGTATATATAAATACAAACACATGCATGTGAATATTTAATAAAAATATGTCATGTTTATATATTAAATATATTTATATATAATATCAAATATAAGAATGTTAATATATAAATGTATATACATGTAAATATTTTCAAAATATATACTGTATGTGTGTGTATTTATTTATATATATATGTAAACATACATATATTATGTAAACAATTTTTTTTTATTTTGGAAGCGATTATTCGCGATTAATCATTTGACAGCACTAATACAAATTAATACCTAAATAGGGACATAGTAGTATACTCAAAAATGTATGATGCAAAGTTCACTTAAAGAAAACTAACGATTATACATGCAGTATAAAACTACTAAACTAGTAGTTTACTGAGACTTTACTTCACAATGTACTAAAATACTACTACAAGTATTTAATTAGTAAACTATCAGTATACCTATACGTTCACTTCTAGTATAGTTGCAGTACAAGCTAAACACTTTGTAAACTATTTGTGTACTCAAAGTTTACTACTTTTATACTTAGTATACTTAAATGTATGCTTTTATATACTAGAAAGTGGGCCAATTTAGTCCCAAGGAGTACTGAAATAGTATACTTACAAGTATACTACTAGTACACTGATTTTTGTATACTTACTACATAAAGTATACTTAAAAATATACTTGAACTTTACTTAAGTATACTTAATAAAATAAACTTGAAGTATACAACTTTTTGGTAAGAGATGTCGTTCCTGGAGAGCTACGGTCCTGCAGACTTCAGCTCCAATCCTACTCAAACACATCTGGAAAGGCTAATCAAGGTCTAAGGGTTACTATAAAGCAACAGATAGGTTTTTATCAAAACTCTGCAGGACTGTGTTTCTCCAGGCTGATGCGGCCAACCCTAGCATATATCATTAACTTATATAATGTCTACATGTCAGCTGGGGCCCATTATGACACAAAACACTAAAATAATGTTGTAAATAAACGAATGAATTATATTAACATATAACATGAGCTCCCCAATACAGTCATTTAAAAGTTTGGGGTCGGTATAAGGATAAAAAAAAAAAATTGGTCTCATGCTCGCTAAGGCTGGATTTATTTAATCGAAAAATACAGTAAAGACGGTCATATTGTGAAATGCTATTACAATTTAAAATAAAAAAATGTAAATATAATTTTAAATGCAATTTAGTCTTGTGATGCAAAGCAGAATTTTCAGCATCATTACTCCAGTCTTCAGTGTCACGATCCTTCAGAAATCACTCTAATATGCTGATTTTCTGCTCAAGAAACAATTCTTATTATCAATGTTGAAAACAGTTGTGCTGCTTAATATTTTTGTGGAAAACTTTGATGCTTTTTTATTTGAAAAACATGTATTTGAAATAGAAAACATTATAAATATCTTTCAGGTCACTTTTGATCAATGTAATGTGTCCTTGCTGAATAAAAGTATTATTATAATTTTTTTAAATCGTACTGACCCCAAACATTTGAAAGGAAGTGTACATATAATAGCAAAAATAAAAATAAATACCGGTAGGCATATAAAATATTATCATTTTGATGCATTACACAAGGGCATGTGGGAAAGTAAATTTTTAATCACAAATCAAAATATGTTATCAAATTATGTTTTACATTACTTATTTTTCTCTCTCCAATTAAGTTTGATTAGTTAACATTAGTATAATAGCTAACACAAACTAACAATAAGCAATATATTTTAAAGTTTTATTAATTTTGTATAATGTTAATTTCTATATACATTTCAAGTTATAATAACATTAATTTTGTTAAATTAATAACATCAATGTATTATGAATGACTATAGAAGCATTGTTAGGTCATGATTTCTAATGAAAGTTAATGAACTGAACTTCATTGTAAAACTTTACCATTTTTTCACAGTACACAAAGCCAGCTGACAGAATTTTACTGCGGAATGTTACATTCTTCTCCATTAAAATGACATTTAAGCAGTGTCACCGTAACTAAGCTCAGCATGCACTTCAAGAGGCAATAAAGTGATTGATTCTAACAGTGCATCTCAAAGATGTATTTGTTATGTACAGGAACAGGCAGGTTCTTTAGGCGCATGATAAGTGGAGCTGTGTGCATCTGCACAGACACAGCTGCTGGCCATCAGTGAATTCTGAAGAAAACACCCTGCAGTGCACACTGTGTACTCAACGAGGTGTGATTTATTTTGGTGATTGTCTAACTGTCCTCATATATCATAATAGTAAAATAGTAGAAAGTTTATCAGAAAATCCTCAACGAAACTCCAGCGGTTTTATTCCTGCACCCCTAGAAAAATTGGTCAGTTTATAACCGAGTCACGATTTGTGACTCATTATTCAATCATTTTGTGAGTCACACACGCTTGAACGTGCTCCTTTAATGTGAAATTCTGATAGCGCTTTAGGTGTTTGCTTAACATTGTTTGCGTAAAAGTCTCTCACACTCTCCACACCCCATTCTCTCACAACTGTTACTTCTTAAGGCTAAAGCCTCAATATTTAATCACCAAATAATGAATCAGTGATCTACCTGTTTATCAAAGAATCATGACACACATTGGTCTCTGTTAGAACAGGCCGCCAACTAACCACCTGTAACTCTCCATAACCTTAAGAAAACAACCATCGGCTCTTTTTTCTTGAATAAATGTTAACTATATTGTCATTCTGCAAACAATAAAAATCCTTTCAGTAAGCCGCTGTGCTCTCATAGAATGGACATTGTTTGGGATTTGTAATTTATGCATTCATTGTTCAACATTCACAGATGAACAGTCAGTGTAAATACATAACTGCGAGGGCAAAGAGGTGTCTACAGTTGTGCAATACAAGCAGAGCATGATTTTAAAAAGCTGAAAAAGAGGAAGCTATGCAGCTGTGCAGTCTTTTCTTTGAGGAGGAGGGCGATTGAAGGGTTTTGCATATCAAGATTAAGCCACTCAGCAGGACGCCTGGTTTCTGAAATGGTTCACATATTTCTGAAGAAGTCTATCAGTAGTAATAACCATCAGTCTAGCAGGACTTACTGGCAATAAATGTGATGACCTGAAATATCACCACTGACTTATCCACTTTCACTTCTTAAGTTATGTGGGATGTGGACGGAACGGCCACGACTGAATTATTACTTGAGCTGTCTTTTTTTACTGCTCTTTTGCATTTATGGTACTAGATATGATTTCAGAAACCCTACTGATGTGCATGTGAAAATAAAAATGGCACTCGAACGTATTTATTTATTAGTTAGTCCGCCTAACATTTTGTAACCCATGTTACAAGATACTATTATGTTTTTCTTAATATTTTCACATTTAATTTATTTAAAGTTTTAGTAAATGTAGTATATTTTAGTACATTTCTAGTAAATATTTATTTAGACAACTTTAAAAGCAAATGAGAAATGTTAACTTGACTATATATGTAAATATATGTGTGTGTGTATATATATATATATATATATATATATTTACATTTACATTTATTCATTTAGCAGACGCTTTTATCCAAAGCGTCTTACAATTGAGGAATACATATATATATATATATATATATATATATGTGTTATAATTTTATTTAGTTTTGTTTCAGTTAAGTTTATGTCGAGTAATTTAAATTTGTAACGGTTTTAGTTTTAGTTAACAATAATAACTTTACTCAAAACCAAATTTTTCAATCAGTTATAATTTTATTAAGTTTTGTTTCAGTTGTTTATTTTAATAATGCAGTTTTTAATGGTTTTACTTAACAATAATAACCCTCATTCAAAATTTAATTTTGCGTTTGAACTTTAACCATCTATTTCAGCACAAAATAGACATGCACCGTTTTAAAAATGTGACCGATGCACATTCAAGTAACATGTTTTTATATGAAAAAACAATAATGGAACATTAAAGTAAAGAAGTATCTTTACATCAGTGAGAGAACTTTACCATAATTCATATAATTTAATCACATTCTATGTCCCCCTAGCAAGTATTGGGATTTTTTTCATGAAGGATGAAAGAAAAAAAGAATTGGTAAAAAGATTGGTACTTCATGATATATTTAATTTATTTGTAGAGCTATTAAGATGACCCCCAAAAGGAACATTTAGAGTTTCTGTCAAATAGCCAAAGACCAGGCCTGTGTATTAATATATCTGTCACTCGTCTTGATAGCAACCGCTAACTTTCTTACTGCATTGTAATGAAAAAATAAATAAATGGAGGCACCAGTACAACAACCAAGCTTTCATTATTAAAGGAGAAAATTAATATTGTCAAATCATAAAACATGCAAATCTCTGCTGGTGATTAAATGGCAAACACTAAGCTATTAATTAATCACGCCACTTATCAGAACAGATAACATGGCACAACAACAGCAATCAATTTGTTTCTGTCTGTATAACGTAATAGGAGCCGAGTAGGTTTTGCATATTTTTCTCCGTCCAAATTTGAAGTTAAAAATCTATATATTTTGTTGATGCATTATGCTTTTGCGGTGCATTTCGTAAGTAAATAAGTATCTTATATTTGCATACTGCAACATAATGCATGTGAAATGTGTAATTCTAAATATTGTATTGATGTTCAGAAATTGTACTTACATTTTCCCATGAGTACAGTCTTATACTCTAAACTCTTATATTATCTAGTCAAAAAACTTTTCTATTTACTTCCTGAGATCATCTCATAATTGTACAGTGGGCTGCTTGAGCGGGCTGCCTTATAAATGCAACAACATTACAGTTTCAAATGATGTCACCACAAAGGGAAGCTGCAATCCACATGAATTCAGTACCCCCAGTTTACCACAATGTAAAAGTTTCAGCTTAACATGTTTTATGAAAGTTTATGAAAGATACGAAGTATACATCCATGGCTGCTCATTCAAATGAAACAAGCAGAGAATAAATTGGAGCATTTTCGCATGTTTGTCTCAGTGGCACATCTGTACAATCTATTTCTTATGTTGAGCAGGAACAAAATTACTGATAAACAATTTCACAACACACATCAATAAAGTGTTTTGTATCTTGGAGATCACCAAACTGAATTCTGTTTTAATTTATTTAATTTAATTTATTTTTTTTTTATATTTTTTATTTTTTATTTTTTATTTTTTTAATTTAATATTATTTTTTATTTAATTTATTTTTTAATTTAATTTAATTTAATTTTATTTTTTATTTAATTTAATTTAATTTTCACTCTTTTTGTTAAAAATGATGGAAAAAGCAAATCAACAAATAAATGTAGAACTAAAACACACCACACCAATACATTTTTGCATCTTGGAGATCACCAAACTGAAATCTTTTAATTTAATTAGATTTAAAAATTTAATTTTAGATTTAGATTTAATTAAAAAATAATGGAAAAAGCAAATCAACAATAATTACTAAAACACACCAATAAAGTGTTTTGCATCTTGAAGATCAGCAAACTGAAAAAAATTTTATTTTCTAAAATAATTGATTTTATTTTAATTGCTTTTTTTATACATGACCATGGGACTTTTTTAATAGTTGGTGTCTGTAGGCACCAATTATTTTGAAGATTACACAACATGCTCTGTTGTTAAATATGTGATTAAATATGCCTTATGTGATTATCTCAAATATAAATGATACTTTTTTTGCAATAAATACATGTAGTTTCTTTCAGGGTGCAGTTGTTAAAATCGGAGTTCAAAATAAGGCTGCTGAGAATTGATGTAACCCATGTGAAACTGTCACACTAGTCAATTTATTAGTGTTTAAAGGAAACACCTGCACACACTTTGAGCTTCAGTGACCACTCAAGCCATGAAGCTCATCGTGTTCCTTTTCTCAGCTTAGTTCTTTCTATTATTACACAAACAATCACACATCTCAGCAACAAAAACAAGGAACAGCTTTTTATACCAACAACAAAATGCATCTGCTTGTAGTTTACTATAATATAATCACTTCAACACCACACAAAAATACAGCCGACTCATAAGGGATTTCTTGAGTTCTCGGCTCATTGAAACAGCCTCTGCATAAGGCGTATTAATGCGGGAAAAGACAAAAAGCTAAAAATACTTACTACAACTTGGTGTGCGAAGATAGTTCTTCCTTCCAATTGAGAAACAAAGCATAAATGAGATACCACAGTGCCAACGGTTAATGCATGAAAGCATTCGCAAATGCAAACTACATTGTGGGCTCAATGCAAAGAAGCAATTTTCATTAGGCCTCAGTGAACAAGGGTTTTTAAAAAGCTTTAATTCTTTCTGCGAATGTTTGAGTACATGAAATGTTTTCTGAAGCACTGTGGGAAAAAACATGTTTTTACCAGCACATACTAGAGCCGTTGAGGTCTATCAGATGAGGAAATAAGGTCTTGACCTTTAAAACTGTTGTCTAACCCCTCTTTCTAGACAATATTCAATGTTAAAATCACTTATCAAGTTTAGTTTATTTTGAAAGTTGTGACTAAAAGGAAAGAGGAAGTGATTTAACAAGTACAGCTTTGCTTCAGGCAACACGAACATCCTAATTTACAAGTTCAGTTACTTTAGGTTTTAGATTTAGGTGTCGATCGTAACGGTGAGGATGAAAGCAGTCTTATCATGTGTCATCTTTCACCTGAAGCATCGCTGGAGAGCAGTAGCATGAAGAGGTCAGAGGGCAGGCAGATCACTGTCATACACTCATCTGCAGAAACACCACGCTGCTCTGTGTGTTTTACCAGAAGGGAAAATACCACAAAACAGCCTCTGGCGTTGAGAGTTACGGCTCTCTGTCTGAAGATGGAGTGGGTTCATATTAGTGATCTATAGGCTGAAAGTGCAGTTTTGAAAAATAATGAGACAAGGCAAGATTTTGGAAAGATGTAATTCATCTCTTATAGTGATGTTGAAAGTGTTTTTATCAACAAAGCTTTTGGCATAATTGAGAGCAACAACATTTATAAAATATATGTAAATTCTATATAAAATAGACAGTATAGAAAATAAATACAAGTAGAATATTGGCAGTAGATACAGTAAATACAAGTATATGTTTCTGTATATAATAAAAATGATATAAAATATTTCTGTATATATATATATATATATATATATATATATATATATGTATACATATATATATGTGTGTGTGTGTGTGTGTGTGTGTGTGTGTGTGTGTGTGTGTGTGTGTGTGTGTGTGTGTGTGTGTGTGTGTGTGTGTGTGTGTGTGTGTGTGTGTGTGTGTGTGTGTGTGTGTATATATAAATGCATTGTATATGTTGTGGATGAATTGGCAATAGCAAATGCATTAGTCTCAAATGCATTAAACTGCACAGATGTGTTTGCCGTGGTGGATCAATCTGATTCATGATCGACATTATGGGCTGCTTAAGGATAACCGTGCACAAATTAGTGAGATTGTGTGAATTTAATTTGTCGGTTATGGAGCCGCTTTGGCCCCGATTGATTTGTTAGGTTATTTCAAGTCAGGTTTTGAACTTTAATCCCTGTTTTTCCTCGGGTCTCCGTGCTGCTCCGATATTCACGCGCAGCGGTGATGAGAGGACGCGCTTGAGAAATAGTTTAGAGAGGAGAAATCAATCTACATATAAAATATTGGTCACAGTTTATTAGTCACTTTCTAAATAATAAAAGTATAGCGCATCCACTAGTAATGATATATGAATAAATCGTTTTTTACAGATGGAAATATTTTAGAAATGATGCACCGCGATTCATGATATAAATGGCAACTTGAATCCGGTGAACACTTCATGCATTGCATCGTTATCTTTTTATGCCAATGCACCGAATCGGGGAATCTTCCCATCCCTAGTATATATATATATATATATATATATATACATAAATATATTTATTAAAATACACAATAATAAAATATTATTGCAATTTAAATTGTCTAGTTTCTAGTTGGAAATAATAAAAAATGTAATCTATGGGCTGAAAATGTAAATATGAATGTAAATGTAAAGTGATCTATGTGCTGAAAATGCAAGTTTGCAAAAAAAAAAAAAAAATGAGACAATCCATTCCATTTGGAAGGGCTCAACCCTATGCCCTAATCCAGGGGTCACCAGACTTGATCCTGGAGGGCCGGTGTCCTGCAGAGTTTAGCTCCAGCTTGCCTCAACACACCTGCCTGTATACCTAGTAAGACCTTGATTACCTGGCTCAGGTGTGTTTAATTAGGGTTGGAGCTAAACTCCTCAGGGCCCCGGCCCTCCAGGACCGAGTCTGGTGACCCTTGCCCTAATACCTTCAAAGGGTTTACCCTCCGGAGTGAGAGCTTCGAAGGGTTGAAGGGTGTAGGGGACCAAACAACTGTTTCTTGAAGTGCCCTTCTGCATCATCATCCCGTGCCCATATGGAAACGCTGTTATCATGGAAAGAAACAGCACAAGGAATCATGGGAAGCCAAAGTGTCCATCAGTTGTACTGTTCAAAATCTTTCATTCCGAAGAGTCCTTTGAATTGGCCAGTTTTTAGCACTTCGGTTTGGAATGGCCCTTCAATATGGCGGTCATGATGATTTTCACTCTGAAGTGCCCTTTGGAGGTCGTTATATCCCATTTGAAACGGACCAAATGTTTTGGAAAAAAAGTAATTATCTTTTACAGTGATGTTCAAAAATAAGTATGTTATGTCAACAAATACAAAGTTCTGGCATGAAACTCTAGATGGTGCAGTCTGATGGGTCTAACTCAAGCTGACCTAATGACATCATTATCACATGGCACAGCTGATTGGTTCTCTCCTGTATTGGTAGCCAATGAGCTTGCTGCTCAACATTCAACTATATGACTAGTGCTTGCTGTAGCAGTTTGCAGCATGCTTCAGAAACCCTCCACCTTCCCCAGCTCCACCTGTATAGATCTGCTACGAGGTGATTTAGGTATGCTATACGGGGGTTATTTCATGAATGTTTTATTTGCAGCAGCAGTATTTCTTACATGCTCACAGCAGCATGTTGTGGATGCATTGGCAATAGCAAGTCTCTGTACTTACTCTGAAGCAGCAGCAGCGTAGCAGATCTATTCCGCCAAGACCAAATACATTAACATTGTCATGTACAATACCATGCAAATCCCTCCAAGAGTTGTCATGACAGAACTATTTTTGCATAATTGTCATAATTTTTCACATATATTTATTACGGGTGTAACGGCACACAAACGTGACGGTTCGGGCAACACATTCTCACTCCCAACTTGTCATATGTTGATGCTTGGTCAGGATCCTTTGGCGTCACTTTTTGACACACAGGGTACCTCTTTAGCATAATTTTTCAACGTGCATGTTCCTCCATTGCTTTACAAAAGAAACCCTTATCATCAGTATGCCGACACGAAAGGCATTGGGAATTTTAACATCATGATTAAATTATATATTGGGTAATAATATTGCCATTATTGCATATATGTTGGGGTGTCATTTTTCAATGTAAACAACAATTTTATTTGTTACACTATTTACACATTTATGAGCACGTAACCCAACCCCTGCCCCTAAACCTAACATTTGTCAATAAAACACAAGATATAGCAGGCAGATACAACTACAATCATCATTTATTCAAAAAGTATTAATATTCCAAGTCTTCCAAGGCAAAACGATTGATTTGTGAGAGGAATAGATGCCATCGCTGTCTCCGTCCGCTGTAAAGCTCATCCTGTGTGTTGTAGTTTGTGCACAAACTCAAAAATTGCCTCCAGAAGAAGCCTTACGTCAGCCTTGGTTGTGAAATGCTTTTGGCTCTTGTGTGTTTTGTGATGATTGTGTCATGCTTCAGAAGTATCTTTTGTGTGAGTGAGCATGTTAACGGAGCGGGATCATTTTCAGTGATTAAAATCTTATGTTTTACTCTCTTCGCATAAAGATATCGTCTGGCTTTAGAAGACTTGAAATGCAACACAACTTGTCTGTAATGCTTTTATACTGTTTTTGTACCTGTTCAGTTTTTATACCTGTGTACTTATATTGCCTGTTACATGTTTTATATTGTTCAGAAGTGGGCAGGTTTAGGGTAGGGGTGGGATTAGGTGCTCCAATGAAAGTATACATTTATATACAATTATTTCTATTTTTTACAAATGCATGCAGACCATTAAATTAAGACAAACAACTGAAAACAATGAAGGACCTTGCACATTGAAAAATTATGCTAAAGGGGTACCTTGATAACCAAAAAGCGACACCCAGGGGTCCTGACCTAGCGTCAATCACTCTAAAAAAATTGGTGCTATATAGCATTAAAAGTGGTTATTTGGCTCGTAATAGGGGAACCACTTTTGGTGCTCTATAGCACCAAATCTTGGTGCTTCAGTGGTTCTTCAGCGGTTCTTCACCGGTTCTTTAGCATGACTGAGGGGTTATATAGCACTGCTACCATATACAGAACCTGTTAAGCTCCTGTATGGTTCTTCAGTGGTTCTTTGGGGTGATTAAGGTGCTATATAGCACCACTGCCGTACAAAGAACCTGTTAAGCTCCTTTAAAGGTTCTTTACGAGCAAAAGAACCACTGTTGGTGCTGTTTAGCAGCATTTTTTGAAGAAATACAACACAATATGGCACCTCTTATGGTTATACATAGCACCATTTGACAAAGGTGCTGTATATCACCTTTAAAGATATGGTGTATATAGCACCAAAAGTGGTTCCCCAATAATTACGAGCCAAGAACCACTTTTAGTACAATTTTCTTTAGAGCGATGTGACTTTCATGTAATTTTTTATTTTATTAAACAGTGGTTTACTGATCAAATAATAAATTAAATTATAATTAAAAATTTCTTATGAATACAAATCTACCTCATCTTATGCTCTGAACTAGGGAGCCCTTTTACATTACTATAAGGTAACAACAAGAGAGCCCAAACACAATTAAAATGTAAACTAAATCATCAACACTCACCCTTAAAAAACTGCACATAATGCAGTTTTTAAATTAACTTCTTACTTATAAAATGTATTTTGTTGTTTAAATATATATCATTTACACAGTGGCTGTCATAACTTGTTTCATAGCAGATTTATTTAAATATACATTAAATAATTATGACATCACTAACTGGTCAAATAAAATCTGAGTATATAGTCTAATATTTCCCCAAATGCTCTTCTCTATATTTGATTTCTCCAGCTAATGAGATGTAGACACTGACTTGCCTGCGGTAAATGAAATGCTACATTACAATTTTTTTTACAAGCTGTTTTGTTGATATATTTCAGCGGTTGAAACAATGATTGAGTGCTTAAATGAGTCGTGAGGTATTCATTCATTATTTCACATTAAAACTAATAGTAAAGAGGAAGGGAAGATCGTGCTCACTCATGCTCCATGCGTCAGTTTGAACTGAGGCGTTTATACAGCGATCCGTCACGCCACATAAAAGAGTGCCAAAACATAATTTATTGTTTGAATTTGGTGAAAAATTGACATAATTTGAAAGATGATACTTTGTTTCTTATCAAAAGTAACAATATATGAAACTTGAAGTTTCCAATGAAGTTCCACTTATGGTTAATTTATTTTTTGCTCCAGAAAAGTTAATTTTTAGTTTTGCCTGCAGGCCAGAATGAAATAGCGTGTATGCCAGGCATGATTGCAGCTTGTGTGTACATGCCACTCCTCGGAGTGCCAGAGCAGGCAAGGGCCTGCTGAACAAACAAAACCCACACGACTCTATCAACAAACTCACCAGATACATGAAGAAACAGACACCAAACACGGCTCTTGCCTCACGTGCGTATCCTCCCCAGTGGTGGACACGAACAGGGGACCCACAACTAATCCCCACAGATTGACAAATGCGTTTTATGTGTACTGAACTCAACTGAACTCAAGTACGGGCACGACCTGTTGTGAGGGGAAAAAAATGAGCCATTGATTACATGTCTCATATGGCATATTGTTTGCATTGCAAAACAAATGGGGCATGTAGTTGCACATGTTCAAGCTGCAGGAAAAGCTACAACTAAATAGATATATGTAACAAAAGCTTCCTGAAAATTTTTTAAGGACTTAATACACAATACAACAATAGCAAAAATCCTTTTATGACAAGACAAAAGGTCCATAGATTCATCTGCAGCCACAAAGCCATACTGTAGATTCACTAGTGTTATATGAGGGCTGGATGGGAGGGACGGGTTAAGAGAGAGTGAATGAGTGAGAGCAGCTGAACAAAAGGATGAAGACAGGAGCAGAGTGCAGGGCCTGAGGCAGCCGGACTAAATTCCTGTTGTCTCAAATGAATCAGATGATAAGCTTATTGACATACACCAGCAATGACTCTACAGGGAAATGCCAATAATAGGTTGTTCTGTTTAAAGCAAAGAAATTCCAATACAATAAATTCCATATCGAAAGCCTAATTAAATGGAAATTATGAAAAGCTGGGTTTGCTTTGAACAGGATGTCACTCGATACCTCAGGATTATGGTTGGGCAGGTTTTTTTAACCACAATTGGTTGCGACATGTCAAGGTACAACACCTCAAGCTTCCATGAAACTTGTTCATTCTGTTTATGTGTAAATACTGACGAGGGAAATTTCTCAACCAAAAATGACTATTATCTGATCCTTAAAAAAAAAACGGTTCGACATATGTATTTATATTGAATTATTATTATTTTGGCATACATCATTAATTGACATTTTATTTTATTCTTCTTCCTTTTTGGAACTGGATAAACATCTCAGAACTGGCAGATGGTTTGACATCACTGACCTCAATGTTTCTATTGGACTAGTTAGTTCAGTTAAAGTTAGTCATCTTTTTATAGCTAATGAAACATTGTCAATCATTGATAGACATTCGTCTTCATGTGTCTCTGAACTAATGGTGAATTATTGCTCTTGCCATTAGAGAACCATTTTTGGTTTCCAAAGAACCTTTCAGTGAAGAGTACGTAAAAACTCTTAGTGGGGAAAAAACATTTCAATAATATAAAGAACCTATTGTGGAATGGAATGGTTGCATGGATGTTGCAGGTTCTTCATGGAACCATTCATGCGAATAAAGAATCTTTATTTTTAATAGTGTGGGTGATTTGTTATACTGAAAGTCTTGTAATCACAGCAGATGTGTGGAAAATAGTTCAGGGCAGACACTGAAATGGCTCTATAAAAAAGAAACATCCAGCCACATTCAACTTCTTTTATTTCCGGCTAATCAATATCACAAGTTGCAGTGAGTGTGGACTGCAGCTGATTTGCCAGTTCTTGCTATGAGATGTTACTCCACTCTTGCACCAAGGCGCTTGCAAGTTCTTGAACATGTCTGACATTTTCTGAACTCTTCCACACATCTGTGGAAGAGTTCAGAAACAAATTCTGCTCCGTTGAAGGTTCACAGAAGCATGTAGTCTCCGTTACCTAGAGCTGGCCTTCATGGCCAAACTGAACACATGTAGAAGGGCTTTGGTTAGAGTGATGACCAAGAACCTGATGGTCACTAGTTGAGATCCGTGATCATATGTGGAGATAGGAGTAATCTACAGAAGGACAAACAAACCCCTCTTACTTTATGGACACTGCAGTTTATTGCTCTGGCCACATCTGCTGTCCTCATGCCTCCCTGCAGCAGCACTATGGCATGTTCAAGCAAGTGAGAAGAAACGCAGAGCATCTTTCTTTATGGTGTTCTTCAGAGTCACTAGAAAGGTCTCTTTAATGTCCTAAGTTATTGCCTACCGCCTGTAAACTGTTAGTGTCTCGAGGACTGCTCCACAGGTGTATGTGCAAACAATTTGTATGGGTCATTAAACAAGCCATGGGTCATTTTATGATTTTTTCAGAGCTTATATACATACAGTCTAAAAAAATGCTGGGTTAAATACAGCCCAGTGCTGGACAGAACACATGCTGGGTTGTTTTCAACCAACAGTTGGGTTAAATGTTTAACCCAACCTTCTGGGTGTAACCCAATCGCTGAGTTCGTCCATATTTTACCCAGCACTGGGTTGTATTTAACCCAGCATTTTTTAGAGTATATGAGTATGAGTTTTTAATATATACAGTGCCTTGCGAAAGTATTCATACCCGTTAATTTTTTTACGTTTATGCTGCTGCCTTTTGTTAAACTGCTTAAAATGTATTTCTCCCCACATCAATCTACACTCCATACACCATAATGACAAAACAAAAACATAATTGTCACAACTTTTTAAATGTAGTTGAAATAAATAAACAAATAAGTACATTACATAAGAATTCAGTACTTCGCTGAAGCACCTTTACAGCATCAAGTTTTTTTGGGTATGATGCGACAAGCTTTGCACATCAGCATTTGGCAACTATCTGCCATTCTTCTCCTCACCTCATCACCTCTCAAGCTCTGTCAGGTTGGATGAGGGCAGATGCACATGTTCAGGTTTCTCCAGAAATATTGGATTTCGTTCAAGCCTAGACTGGGGCTGGGAAATTCAGAGGACATTCAGAGTTGTCTATAAGCCACTCTTGCTGTGTGATTAGGGCTCATTTTCCTGTTGGAAGGTAAACTTTCTGCCCAGTCTGAGGTTCTGAATGCTCTGGACTAGGTTTTCATTAAGCCCCCCCCAACATGAGGCTGATACCAGCAGACATTACTTTTGGGGTGGTGCTCTGCATGTGATGTGCAGTGCCTGGCTTCCATCATACATGATGCTTGGAATTAACGTCCATCAGACCAGAGAATCTTGTTTCTCAGAGTCTGAGGGTTCTTTAGGTGTTTTCATTCACTGAGGAGGATTGGGTCTTCTGCCATAAAGCCCAGATCGGTGGTGTGTTGCAGTGATGTTTGCCCTTCTTACTCCTATCGCCACATATGATCATGGAGCTCAACTAAAGTGACCATCAGGTTCTTGGTCACCACTCTAACCAAAACCCTTTTACATTTGTTCAGTTTGGCCAAGAGGCCAGCTCTAGGAAGAGTCCTTGTTGTTTCAGACTTCTTCCATTAAGGGTAATGGAGATGATTTTTCTGTGAACCTTCAATGGAGCATATTTTTTCTAAATTATTCCACAAATATGTGGCTTGATGCGATCCTGTTTCTGAGCTCTACAGGCAGGTATTTTGTCCTCAGGGCTTGTTTTTTGCTCTGATATGCAGTTTCAGCTGTTAGACCATTTAAGACACGTGTGCCTTTCCAAATCATACCCCATTCAATTGAATTTGCCACAGGTCAACTTCACTCGAAGTGTCATAACATCTAAAAGCAATATGAATGCTCCTTAAATTTCAACTGCCCCAGATAAGGGTATGAATACTTACGCAATGACATTATTTAAGTTTTTTATTTTGTAATAAATTTGCAAAGATGTTAAAACTTTTTTTCTTTGCCATTATGGTGTATGTATGGAGTGTAGATTGATGTGGGGGAAAAGCAATTTAAAGCAGTTTAACATTAGGCAGAAAGTGAATTTACCAACTTTAAATTCCAATGTTTTTCTCCAAAAAGTGCAAAATGTGAAGATCGGATTTGTATTCCAATAAAATACATACATACATACTTTCCATTTTTAAGATTTCCCCTAAATGGAAATGGATCACCCATATGACATTAAGCGATGCCAAGTCCTAACAAACAGTGAAGGTACATATTGGGAAATTTATGTCCTTACTTGTACAGACCTGGTGACTGCATGACTTGTTAATAATCAATAGATGAATTAATAGAGCAGAACGTAGACCTGTGCTGGCCAAAGCTGGATCTGTTTTATGTAGGACCAACTGCATTTCATCTCTCTCTCTCCTGATCGGGCACAGAAATGCATCGTAGTGATGTCTCTCTATACAGAGCATCATCTTATCTGGATCAAATGAAGGCATTGCATGTATGATAGCCCCTGCTGGCCAGTTGAGAAACAATTTTAGCATATTTTCTTTGTAGGAAGAGTTATGAAATCAGATAAACATCTTTCAAGATTCATTTCATTTTATTCAAATTCTTATCTGTTTCCTTTTGGGCATTAAATCGTGTCACGTTACAAAACATTGTTGAAGTTTTTGCCAAGAAAGTAAAGTCAAGCAATAATCATTTAATGAAACTACTTGACAATCTAAACAGAAAAGCTCTTCAGTCTACAAAAATCACCCTTGCTGTAATTCACAGCATGTGACTTCCTGCAAATAGATGTTGTAAAATTACATGCATCAGGGACAGATAGTAAAGGAATAGTTCACCCAATAAAGAATGAGAGTCCAAACATCTGATAAAACATCACAATAATCCACAAATAATCCACACCACTTCAGTCCATCAATTAACATCTTGTGAAGTGAAAAGTTGCGTGTTTGTAACAAATCCACCATTAAGGGATTTGAACTTTTGAGTCTATAATCCATAATAATGCTTCCTTAAAATCCACCAATATATTTGTTTAGAAATGTTTTTGACAGTTTTCGCTTGTAAACGGTATTTCATCTGTGCATATTTCTCTCCTGCTTCAGAAAAGACAACTTTTTCACTGGAGAAAGCAATAATATGGATAGAGAGCTTGTATTTTAGCAGGAAGTAACAATTTGAAGTAAAAAAACGTCTTAATGATGGGTTTGTTATAACAAACATGCAGCTGTTTACTTCATAAGATGTTAACTGATGCTGGAGTTGTGTTGTGGATCATTTTGGAGTCTCATTCTGACGGCACCCATTCACTGCAGATTGGGTGAACAAGTGATGTAATGCTATATTTCTCCAAATCTGTTCCAAAGAAGAAAGAAACTCATCTGCATCTTGGATGGACTGAAGGTGAGTAAAATGTTTGACGTTTGATGAACTATTCCTTTAAGCTGTTTATTTACATTTCCTTGCACATTAAATTACAATTAACTTTCAGTATTTTGAATGATTAACAAGCCTGTGCAAAAAAACATGAAAATGCATTATATAAAATCATTCATTTATAAAATTACATGAACGTGAAAATGTTTCAAACATATAATGAAACTTGCTCCTGGGCTGATATCTGCAATGATTTGCAGGTGAAACTGATGCACACGGAGATAGGGATATTTATTTGTTCATGGGAATGAGTCGTCGATCTGATAAACCTCTTATGATGTTTGCAGCAGTGTTAATGGCGTCTTGAAATTGCTTACATTCTTTCATCATTTCAAGAGAAAGTGTTCTTTCAAACGTATCCATTTTTAAACCTCAACCGGTCATTTAAATCAAGGATTTCTAGTTGTAAATATCTGAATGCTGTGTAACACTGTGATAAGCATTAACACAAACAATTATATTTAAACGGCGAATAATTTAATGAATACACAAACTTAAACTTCTGTTTTTAATTGGCCCAAACTGTGACATACTTCCTCTTTTTTTTTAAATAAACAGCAAATGGTTTCTTGCCAGGGAATTTATTAAAGCTTATCTTAGTTAACACAACAGCTTTCCATAAAAGGAGCGGTCCAGTTTTTCCAAGGAACTTCCAAGACAGTTACTAAGCTTTTGGGGGTTTCATTTATTCACTTAATCTTATAAAAACGCCAAGATGATGAATAACACAACGGAATCATTGCTAATGTCAAAGATCACACAGGATATTCAGATTTGTGGTCACATGGGTTTCTCTGTAATCTTAGTTCCCTCCCAATCTTGGTTTTGTGGGAGGCCTACATTCTACCTTCAATTGTAAACACTTTCTCTGGTAATATAGGTTGAATGAGTTCATACATCTCTAAATGACAGTTTGTCAAATTAATGTCAAGTTATTGCACTATTTTCTCATTTAGACTGCAGCAAGTGTGGGCTTGTGCTACTAACAATGCGTGACAATAAAAAGAAGGAAAAGACCATCAGTCCCGCATCATTATGGTTATCAAGGCTTAAATCTTGAAATATTAGGAAAGCATTCACAGAATTGTCTGTAATGAGAGATTAGGTTCACTTGTACAATGATAGAAAGCCAAGCACAAAACCATTTAGTGCAACATTGAGTTGTAGATCATGTTATGCACCAACCCGGTTATTATCATTAATAAAGTGCATAAAGCTAATTATTCAGTCAAAATGACTGAAATCAGTCATGTGGTTTAATGTTTAGATAGTTTTAAGATAAATCAAGCTCTCTCTTAGGACTTTGATTCCCAATCCAGCCCTCAAGATGCATGTGTTTGCTTCATTTATATTCTTGCACACTTAAAATGCTTTCATGGCTGTAAATTGTTGATGCACCATACTAAAATGTTTTGAAATATTTTAATAAAAATACTTTTGTAAACATGTTTGGATTGTCTTTTGATCTATAATGTTATTCTGAATTATAGTAGTATCACGATTTTACTAACTATATGTACTATTCCAACTAAAACAATACACAATAATAATTACACAATAGCAAATTACACAAAATTACAAAGTACTGTAAAAATGCAGTACAATACTGTTTTGTAGTTATACAGTACACACTGTAAAGTTGAAAAATACAATAACTTGCTGGCAACCGTGCTGCCAGTAACTTACTGTAAAGATACAGGCACATTTTTAACAGTGCATCCTTTCAGCTCTTCCAGAAAAAGTACAATATTTATCAGTTGGGAATAATATCATGGTTTTGAATAGTAACATAAGTGTAGTTGAAAAGTAGATTACAAAGAAGAAATATCAAATTCTTTGTCTAAGGACATTATTTGTGACCTTACACACAAGACTAAGATATAAAACTGTCAACTGTGTTGTATCCCAACATTCATATTGATTAAGATTAAGAAAGCCCACTGGAATGTATTAACACTGTCTTTATTTTTCTGTCTGGATATTTTTAAATGTATGTCACAGATTTCTAAATTGTTGTAAATAAAAGACAAATGTGACGATAACTGAGACGTTGATTGTGCTGTGGCGCCATCTAGTGTTATTACAGCCAAACAGCGCTTTTCTGTGCAATAGTTTCCACTTGTTTTTATTTTTCTCTTTCTTGCTATATCTCGCCGTGTGTCAACACCGTCAGATACAGTAGCTACTGTTTAATATTTCTTATAAAAGACACAAATACAGATTTATTGAGACTGAATTGAGGATACTGAGATAGTTTGACACAAACTGAACGAAACAAATATAGATGAATGTCCATATTTTGAATATATAAAACTGGAATATTGGGTTGTGCCCGTCTGGTCAGTTCATCTACGTGACGCGTGTAAACACAAACTAGTAATTGATATATGAATATTAGCCTAATTAGCATAATTTTGCATGTCAGAAGTCAGAAAGAGCTTTATTATTAAGTATGTTTACACAGACAAGGAATTTGACTTGACGACAGGAGCTTCCAGTGCAGCAGAAATCCCTGCAGACATGACTTTATAAATACATATACATAATACATAGCCTATAACAGAACAACACAGCGGATGATTAAATATATCACTAATAAATAAATAAATAAATAATGCACTAAAGCTACAGAAAATAGGCTACTATAGAACAGCAATTATTTAAATGAATGTACAGATATGCTATTTACGGTGCACATATTTACCAATGTCTCCTGTCGTCTGAAATATGTAGTTGGTAGCCATTTAGATTTTTTTCGTGTTGCTTGTAAATAACAGAATCATTATTATTATTTAAATTGTGTGATGGTGTTAAAATATTATTGTGACACATGCAGGAAAACAAACAACACGTAGGCTATAAATAATATGAAAACAATCACTTAATAATCACAATAATCATGTTGAACTCTTTGGTCACAGTACCAGATTTAAAGTAACAGTATCGCAGGGACTGATAAAAGTCAGCGGAATATGTGTGAGTGTGTGCTTGTGTGTCACCGGTAGATGTCAGTATGATCTAATAATGGGGCGAGAGAGCGCGACAGCGGTTGAAGATAATGCCAATAATATTAAATAAAAAACCATAAATGCTGAACATTTTTCTAAACAATTGCTTAATTCAAAACATTCTAAACAAATGCTTAATTAGCATTTTGATACATTTATCCGGTTTATTAAGGCTTTTGTTTGTTCAAATTTTTGATAATTAATATTATTTGTATTATTATTATTATTAATTTACCCAGGAGAACGAAAGAAATGGTTACATGCTGTATTTAAGGCTCATAATAAATCCATACATTAGGTTTATACATAAAATAATAAATTGTTTTGTTATAGTTACAATAAAGTGAAGACTTCCCACATTATTGTAACTAGGCTATACCAAAACAATTAATTAAATATATAGATGTATTAGATGGAAATAAATTATACTTAATGTAGCTATAAATTATATAAATTAATAAATGTATTCTTGTATGTATAAATGAATAAATTGTTGTACTGTGATATTTAGAGGATTTTTTTAACATTGTACTTTTTCTTAGGCTAAGTTTGTTTATTATTTCATTTTATTTTATTAGTAAAGGTTATAATGAGTACATCTTGGACTGAACTGCTCCACATGGGTTCACTGTTTTCGCATGTTAAACTCAGGTGAGTTCTGCCGGAGTTAAATATGCGGTGACTGTCCCGACCTCCTCAAAATAAACCAGGCAATGAAAACAAACCGCCGCTGACATGACACACCTCTTGAATGAGGTCTAGCAGGTAAGCTGACAATTCCTCGACCATTGTGTGTTTATTATCATAACAGTCTAAACGCGTCGCACTTTTAGTCAGCTTTATAACCGAACATCAGGATGGTGAGCAGTCGGTTAAAGGCCGCAGAGTGCGATAAGCCACCTGAAGACTATTCGTGCGACGGGTCACCGCTGCCAGCAGAGCCTCGCTCAAATTCAAATGGACCGAATCTACCGGTATCGAGCCAGAAAGCGTCGGGGGGCAATACAGCCAAGAACAGCTGTCAAACAGGTGGGTACAAAATATCTCCAAAAGAAACTCTGTCCAGGAGAAGAGTAATCGCTCTGATATCACTAGGCTACTTGGGGGAAACGGTTTAAACCAGCTTGTGCTGGTTTAATATGGAATTATTTGGTTTAGGATTGTCTCTCTGCGGGGCCAAGCTAGTGTTTAGCTGGTTTGTCTGTAGCAAAACCATTCTAAAAGCAGTCTCCAACAGCTAAGACTATCAGTCAGCCTTGGATGATTTAAGATGTCAAAATATTTTGATAGTTTATATACAAGATTTTAATAGTTTTACACACACACACACACACACACACACACACACACACACACACACACACACACACACACACACACACACACACACACACACACACACACACACACACACACACACACACACACACACACACACGTAATTTTTTTATGGTTTAAGGGGACTCTCCATAGGCGTAATGGTTTTTATACTGTACAAAGTGTATGTGCTATTGCCCTACACCTACCCTACACCTAAACTTAGCCCTCACAGGAGACATTTCTATTTTCCCTCAAAAAAACTCACTCTGTATGATTTATAAGCGTTTTAAATTATGGGGACACTGAAAATGTCCTCATAAATCACCTTCTCCTTGTAATACCTATGTCATACCCATGTCATTATACAAATTTGTGTCCTCATAAACTACATAAACATGCACACACACACACACACACACACACACACACACACACACACACACACACACACATACACACAAAGTGTATGTGCTATTGCCCTACACCTACCCTACACCTAAACTTAGCCCTCACAGGAGACATTTCTATGTTCCCCCAAAAAACTCACTCTGTATGATTTATAAGCGTTTTGAATTATGGGGACACTGAATTTATGTCATCATAAAGCACATTCTCCTTGAAATACCTATGTCATACCCATGTCATTATACAGATTTGTGTCCTCATAAACTACATAAACATGCACACACACACACACACACACACACACATATATAGTGTGTGTGTAAAACTATTACAAATTATGCAATGCGAACTGTATAGTTAGAATTTCACCTTATGTTGTTATTTTCATTAAAGCAAGCCTAAATCTTAGCCTAAGTCATTACGGAAGTTATGACCTGTATGAGCATAAATATCGATTCTACTTTAAATTAATTTCTGATTGAAATTTGATAGGTGTTTGCATGCTGTTCGATCACGTTAAGGCTGGTGTACACTACAGTGCTTCCCAAACCTGTCCCAAAGGACCCCACTAGCCCTGCACATTTTGTATGTCTCCCTTATCTACTGTTCCTGTGGCTCAGTGGTAGAGCAATGCGTTAGCAACGCAAAAGGTTGTGGGTTTAATTCCCAGGGAACACACATACTGACAAAACAATGTATAGCCTGAATAAGTCGCTTTGGATAAAAGCGTCTGCTAAATGCATAAATGTAAATGTTATCTAACACACCTGATTCATGCCTTGCAGTCTCTTCTAACAAGCTGATGAGTTGAATCAGGTGTGTTAGATAAGGGAGACATACAAACTGTGCAGGGCCAGGGGTCCTCCAGGACAGGTTTGAGAAGCACTGCACTACACAATGTTTAAAAACAGAACAGATCTAAAATACGCGGCTTCATACACAACTTTGTAGTAGCCATCATACACTAAACAGAGGAAAACTACCAGACTAAAGTTGCCATCACAACATACATGTGCGCCTTGTTGTGAGGAGGCACGTGACAAATTCTACAAGATTATTTGAGCTTTTTACGATACAATCGTTGCAAAGCAATACAGGAAATTAAGTTTCTAAAATAGATTTATATTGTACAATATAATTAACAGACGGTTAATTCAGTTAATCGCTGAGTTGCTTCTCTGAGGTCCTCCGAGGGGTTGTCACATCTCTTCTCAGGTGTTCGGATGTTAATCCCTGGCAAACAGAGAAATAAATAAAGACAATTAGCGTAGCAGTGTTCCATCCGAACAACCCTGGATGAAATTATTGTTCAACCCAAGCTAAAGCATAATAAGGATATAGGCAGTATAAGATTGTGATGCATTATATGAATGCCTGGGTAAAAATGTGTCTTTAATCTAGATTTAAATAGAGAGAGTGTGTTTCCCGAAGTGAAAACAATATGTTCTAAATTCGGCTCAAAATATCAAACATGTTGAAAAAAATTCTCAGAATGTAATCAAAGTCTGAAGCTGAAAAATATTTCCCCATCATACACTACGTGATTTTCTGTGGAATCTGTCAGCTCAATTCTATAGACTGGCTCTGACTTTTGGCAACTAGCGTCAACTTCTCCAGACAGTAAATAGGCAAAAATCAGGACAAAATCTTGTATTCCAGCCTTAAGATGTATCCTGTTGCTGTATGACTTAGGAAAACATTAAACGCTTTATATTTGCATTGTATAATATTGAAGGATGCGGTTTTGTTTGCCTGCTATCACTAACAGACCTGTGTTCCTTTAGGACCAAATAAACACAAGTCTACTTCTGATAAGAAGTACCTCGGAGTCCGAGTGAGAATGCCAGTACGGGACATGCTCAGAAATATACGGATAGCCAAGGGTATTGACCCTAAAGATCTGCAGGTATGATTCTTTGTCTTACAGTCTTTTACGGTCATACCGAGGCATGCTTTTCATGTTCTAACTCTGTTTTTTTATAGGGGAAACATTCAAAGGCTTCTAAAGGTAAGGTTGAGAAATATAAAATGTCAGCATAATGATTTCAACGTCATTGTGTTTCTAATTCGCACTGTGTTTGGTCCAAAGGGGATAAGAAACGAGTTAACACAGGTGGAAACCTGAGACGTTTTCTGGTGAGTGACGTCTTTTTCTGCTACTGCAGAACTATCTTCTTGTTTGGTAACTTTATTGGTTTTACAAAGACAGGTTGTGACACATTCCTCATGTCTGTTACAGAAGAAACATCAAACAAAAAGCCTTGAGGAGCTTGCCATTATAGTAGAAGTGCTGGAGGAGGATCTCAAGACCTGTCAGTCAAACAGATTGCCAAACAAAAGCCCTTCAGCTTCATACTCTTCTGAGTTCTGGGTTGAAGATGCATCTCCTCATGGTTTCATGAACACATATGGCCAGGAAAATGAGCTACCTTTGTCTCCAAGCTACTCTGTACCCTCCTCAACCTCCCCTGTCCATTCTGTGTCCAGCTCCTACCCATCCCCAACTTACAGCCAGGGTGCCGGTGTCTTCTTCGGGAATCAGGAAGACTATAGCAGTTATGAGTCAGATAAGTACAGGTATGATGGTCTATATGGAATGAGCTGCTCTCCTGCCAACTCATGCGAATACCAGGTGCCCTCTCCACAAGAGTCATTCAACGCCTGTCCCAACCCAGAAGTCTGGGAGGTTTCTTCTCAAACGATGAGCTATCCACCATGGCCACATTCTCAGCAGGAGCAGTGTAGCGGTATGACCTTCTGGACTCAACTGGAAAAAGAGGAGAATCTGCTAAAAGAGATATCTGACCAAGAGCTTCTTGCTGTAGACGAAAACGGAAGGATGTAAGATCATTTTCTTTACTTCAAGAGCTCACTGAAGCCATTGCAGATGGTTTCTTCATGCAGATTCTAATGACTAATCTTTCAAAGGCGGCTGTAATTTATAAAAATGAAGAAAATGCACACAGTTTCTGAAAATAATCTTCAAGTACCAAGAATTGCAAGGGTACTTTTTGCAGTGCCACCTTTATCATTTGAAACGTTTTATGAAATACAGAAAGAACAAAAGTGGGTCTCCCATCGTTGTTGTCACGCTCAATAAGCAGCTACATTAGTTTTCCACTTCCAACTTTATGACAAACCCCATTATTAAGTTCTCAAGCAGAGCAGAATAAAAGAGATTAATGGGAACCCAGCTGAAATCTGAAACATTTCAGCGCCAACAAAGATGGCGCAGAGGGTCTTCAAACAAACCCTCTTGCATGAAATGACTTGAACAATGGTTATTGGTAATGGCCGCATGCACAGACCTGACAAACATCCTGAAAGACTACACCAGTTGAATTGACGGTGTTTTCAAACACAATAAAAGACGAGGCAGTGTTTACCTTTCATTGTAATAGATCTGTAGTACTCCACCCATTGAACACAGCTGTTTACAATTAGCGATACCATGACATTGCAAAGTGAACAGATCATGCAATGGAAAGTGACTGCTTTTATTCTCTCTCCACAGTCTTTTACACAGAGTTGTTGAGGAGGGAAAGAGATCCCTTGTGTATGTTATTGCCAGAAGGATGGCGGCTCTGGAGAAACTAGATATCAAAGATTCAGAGGGAAAGGTGACAAACAATCACACATGCATATTCTCGGAGGTCAGTCACTCGACAAACACACATAAATGTTTCATGGGCCTGTTTTTCTTCCCAGACTCCCCTTCATCTTGCTGCACAGAAGAATCAACACTTCATGGTGGCTGATTTGGTGTCACTTGGTGCAAATATCAATGTGAAGGACCGATATGGGAAAACATGTCTTCATCTCAGTGCAGAGAATGGATATGTTCGAGTCTTGGAGGTCAAATCTTTGTGCTGCTGGAATATTAATATACATAGCCTACTTCTACACATTCACTCATATTTTAATTCTCTTTTGACAGGTCCTGAAAGATTTGACGAGAAATGGCATATATATCAATTTGGAGGAAAGAGATGCAAAAGGTACAAAATGGTCATTGCTATGTTGATTTCTGTAAAAATCAGCTGGGTTGTTTTTATATTGTTCAAAGTTGGCATTTTCCAAATATTTGATGAGTTTTGGCTGCAGCAAGGCATTGGCTGCATTCCCGCTGCCTACACCTGAGAAGAATCCAGCAGTACTAGTCACAAACTTGTTGTTTTGTAACCCTGTTGTGAAAGAGGCGACTCGTTTGACCATGTTTTGTAATCAGAATTTGCATTACAAAGGAGAGATTCGGACGTGGCTTAAAAAGATTCGAGCAAGTAGTTGAACGTTTGTTGGCGGAGTATAAACTTTGTGCCAATGAATTAAGAATATGTACCAGTTATAACTATTTTGGTAACACTTTAAAAGGTTCTATTAGTTAACATCAGTCAATGCGTTAAGTAGCAATAAGCAATACATTTAGTTAAAACAAATACAACTGTTCATTGTTAGTTCATGTTGGCTCAGGTCCATTCAATTATAATAATTGATACAATTTAAATGTGTATAAGTAAATGTTCATTTTAATGAACACTGAATAATAAATGCTTTGGAAGTATTTTTCAATATTAGTGTATTTATCAAGTGTTAACACATGGAGCCTCATAGTTCTACCAATATGTCTTACCAACCAGCAAACAATTCACATATTCTAGTATATCCTTGTGTGTGTGTGTGTGTGTGTGTGTGTGTGTGTGTGTGTGTGTGTGTGTGTGTGTGTGTGTGTGTGTGTGTGTTGTGTGTGTGTGTGTGTGTGTGTGTGTGTGTGTGTGTGTGTGTGTGTGCATTTATGTATAAATGTATGTATGTGTATATATATATATATGACCACTTTATTAGAGGACTTGTATAAAGCAGCAACTGCATCTTGCAATTGAAATTATGCAGTAAGTTGTAGTGCTTGGTAAAAGTTAGCCGTCAAACTGTGCTAATTTTAGACCCTGGTTTAATCCATGTGCTTTCACATTCAGCTTGTTTTTGATCAAAGCAATGGCTAATTAGAAGCGTATTTCTACCATGTGTATTCTCTTTGCAGGTCTCAGTGCGCTGCAGTGTGCGGCAGTATCTCTTAACCACACGGTGCGGGAGCTGGACCTGTGCGAGTCTGCAGGACGGGTCAGACTACACACCCTTCGCAAGGAGCAGATGATGGAAACTCTAGAGTGCCTCCTTCAAATGGAGTGCTATTCACACGCTCCAGTGAGAATGAGAGACGAGCATGCTGCTGGCCAACATGATTCACTAGAGTAGGAGTTTCATCTCTTTTGTTTTTTTTCTTCATGTAGGATCAGGGTCGCTTCAGTGTGATGAAAAGATCTGTTGATTCGAAGCTGTGTGAACAAGCAACCATCTTTCAGTCAAATGAAATCAAGGTGTGAGGCGTGTTTAATCTTGATGACTGATGTTCTGCAGATAATCGTGTTTGAAATGGTGTTAAACTGATACTTTTAACCTGTAACATAACACATTTGTAGACACATTTTGTTCAAGGCAGTGATTCTAAACGTGTGATTATTGAATTGTTTTTTCTGTTTTCAGGCCAGAAACAATGTGATTTAGGAGCGGTTTGGCTATGTGCGGCTGCTTCTAGAGAGAGTTGTTTTCTCTGTCAAGTCAGGCAGTGCTGTTAACTGACGGTAAATGTTTTTGAGTGAATACAAGCTTTTACCTGCCATTGAAGACAAAATGTACATACTTGAAGAGTTTATTTGCAAAAACAGAACTCTGTGTTTTAACAATTTTCAAAAATCATGTTTTTTCATTGTGCATTCCAATTAATCTCAATCAAACTGCAGTAGCAGTTGGGTTATTTTGATTAGGTAAGATATAACTTAAAAAAACGGCTAACTGACAAAATAAATCATAACAATAAAAAACATGATTTTTTTTAAGAAACTAAAGATTAAAGAAACTGAGTTATCTGTTTTTGCAAATAAACTCTTCATATATATATATATATATATATATATACACGACATGTGTTATCAGTACCTTGTTTTTCGAAAAGGAGGATGAGGATAGTCTTCAGGTCATGGTAAAGCTATGTATTATGCAACCGTAGATTTTGTTCTGTGTTCAGGTGAAAAGTGAGGAGCAAAAACACAATGGTTGCCCATTAGCTGGTTTCTGTGAAACTTCCACTGTTCGTTACATTTGAGTAGCAAAATGTTTAAAAAGAATACAAATTTAATAAGACCTACGAGTCTGTCAAATACCACCGTTCCTATTTGCTCCAAGAGTAAATAGTTTTGATATTGAGGAGACTGCTATGGTTATGTATATTGGCGTACAAAGGCAAAATGCAGTAACTGTGTCAACAATGGAACAGATTATTGTGTTTTAATTGATTTGATAATTTTTTTTTACTGTATTTTTCTCTGATTCTGAATTTTAGAAGACAAGATTTAGAGAAAAAAGCAGTTGCTTTCGCACAACAATATACTTCCATGTTTCCTAACAGCACTTAACAAAATATATACATATTGCTGTGTTATTTTCCCTTTTGCAAAGCTGCAAGTGAATTCTTATTCTCAAATTAAAACATTTAGTGTCAGTAAGATTAATTTTTTTAACAAATCAATAGATTAATTTAGCAAGGATGCATTGAATTGATCAAAAGTGACAGTAAAGACAATTGGGATGTTAGCTGTTCTTTTGACATTTATGTTCATTAAAGAGTCCTGAAAACAGTATAAAAGTTTCCACAAAAATATTAAGCAGCAAAAACGTTATTAACATTGATAATAATAATTATAATAATAGATTTCTATTAGAAGGATTTCAGAAGGTTCATGTGACACTGAAGATTGCTGAAAAAAGTATAAATATAAATTCAGCTTTGCCATCACAGAAATAATTTACGTATTTAAAATGGGGGAAAAAGTTGAAAAAGTAATAGTATTTCACAGTATTACTGTTTTAAATCAGTTTTTTTATTTTAATTAAATTAAATAATAGTCATTGAGAGCATAAGAGGCTTCTTTCAAAAACATAAACAAAAATCTAACTGACTCCAAATGTGTATATCAATACCTTATGTACTAGAGTGGTATGAAAACAAAGAAGCATTTATTCTATGATGATTTGATTTAGAAAGTATACTGTATGCTAGTGTTTGAGGTGAGACGCTTTAAAATATTCTTATTAACCTTTATGCTTATATGTAAGAAAAAACAGCGTCTTAATGCTGGCTGTAAATTTGTAATAATGAGGATCCACTTTTACAAACAATACAGCATCATGAGTGTGACCCTGATTAAAGCTCTTCTTAATCGTGTCTTCCTCTCAGACACAATAAAACCTATTTGTTTTCTGTATCAGGGACTGGAAGGTGTTTCCAACGACATGTATTTAGCATATTTTTTGTAATAGGTAACAGTAATATTCTTTAATATATCACAGAATTCATATTTTGTGATTGTTCTCATTTCTGTTTTACATTATTAAACCAACGAGCATGTAACACTGTTAATGTTACACGGGGACAGCGAGGGTGAAGCATATATATCTGTATACTAAATATAATAGGGGTGCTGTATGTATATGACATATCCAGGGCTTCATCTATGTTTTATTGTAAGACATCTTGTTTCATTTTTTTTCTAAATATGCATTAACATGAATATGGTTTTAAAACCCAAATAGACATATAGCATTTTATGGCAGTGGGTATGAATTAAGACATTTGATTGTTTATTTGTGGTCATCTATCTAAACTTATTTTAATTATAAATACTCATATCAGGTAATACAGATATTGTATAATAGTTAGGGTCAATGGGTCTTTGTGAGTTTGTATTAAATAAATACATTTTATTTTCCTTTTGTTTTTAATTAATATTAAGTTACTGGACAAAAATGAGAATGTTTTCTTGCATGTAAACAGCATGTAGAATACTGCAGATTGTTGATTATTAGGTCATAAAATGGGAATGGTTTGTGGAAACATAACAAGGTGTTCAAACTCTTGCCATGTCTGTGATTATCTCTGCGTATGCAGAAGAGATTGTTGTATTATTTGTATTGGGAGTTATTTTTGCATTACTCTGGGAAGAGGAGTTCTCATAAATGTAAATTATGAGTTTTTGGACTCCCATCATTCATATCTTGCGCAGGTCTGTGCCAGAGGCATTATGGGGCAGGTTTGTACAGATGAGATACCAGTGTAATTATCTGCTTGCTCTGTTGTTTTCATCTTGACCTTGTTTGAGAGAGAGAGAGAGAGAGAGAGAGTCTTTCTATAGTTATAGACACAGTTTCTGTTACATATATATGCTTTCGGGAAAATAATAAAGCTGTTGCATTCTACTATTGCAGTTTGTGTTGTATGTACTCTATGTATGCAAGTATGTAATATTAATTTCTATCTAAATGTTTCACAAATGAAAAATCTTTATATGTTCACCTTTCATGTCATTCTAAACATGTGTTCTTTTCTTTTGTGGAACTTAAATATATATTTCACAAATGCCCAGCTACTTTTTGTAGAATCACAATAAAAAGAGGCTGTAGGGCTACCAGAATGACAAAGCAATAGACATAACAGTTATTCATATGACTTGAGTGCTGTTTCAAGTCTTCAGAAGTCGTACAATAGCTTGCACTGGTATTTAAGACGTGTTACACACTGAAAATCTTGACATCCGCCCTCGCTCTTCTTAGCAAGTTCCTGAGAGTTCATGAGAGATGACTGATCCGGCTTCTCAAGTGACTCACTGACTCATTGATTCGGACACAGCTGGAGATTGATGACTTTTTCTCTGTTTCTCATTCAAAGCTGTTGTGTGAGCTATCTATCCATCTGGTTTTCATTTTAGTTTAAGTTTTAGTCATTGTGTTATGTGCTAGTTTTATTAGTACTTTAGCATTGACTAAAGTTACCATTTCAAGTTGCCGTTTCTAATGTTTACATCTAATATTTTATTTTTATTTCATTTGACAAATTATTTTGTTTACACTTTAGAATAGGTTTCATTACTTTATAGTTAAGGCATTAACTAAGATTAACAATTCGTTATGGTATTAATTAATCTTTGTTAATGCTATAAAATTCGACAGATACATCTTTTGATTTTATCAATGTATTAGTAAATACTTAAATTAACTGGAATGGATGGAAAAGAGCAACCAGCCCATTCTTCAAAATGTCTCCTTTTGCGTTCCACAGTAGAATAATAAAATAAAACTATACCGTTTTGTAAAGACATGAGGGAGAGTAAAGGTTTACAGAATTTTCATTTTTGAAGCTCCAATTAAAAAAAATGTGTGTGTGAACATTTATAACACTTAAATAATCTAAAGAATCTTTTTTTTTCTGTTACCGTTTTCATTTTACCTTTTGTGCAATGGAAAGGTTCCATGGATGTTAAAAATTCTTCGTGGAACCATAGATGCCAGTAAAGAACCTTTATTTTTAAGAGTGAAAACTATCCCTTGACAAATTCCAACAGCCATAGATAAGAATCCGTTTTACTGTAGGCAATAGCAGGCTTCTATTGAAAGATGTGTGGGGTGTGTCTAAACACGCATGTATTCTACCAACACTGCGAACACACTCTTTGAAGCGATGCCAGACTGTGCTTATATTCCTTCAAGCATGATCAGCTGGAAGGTAAACAGTGCAGAGTGAAATGCCCTTTGCCCCGAGGGCCACAAGTTAACGCCTCTAAGCTTCTCACGCACATCTTTCTCTGCTCTGCATTCCCCAGCTCTGTTTCTTCAGCAGTCACATCACACACTGCCTATTAAAAGGCTGAATGAAATTCTAGAAATGACTAGTTACTAGAAATAAAGACGGCATGCGCGATCCACCAAAAGACTTGCACTTGCATCAAAAGATTCCAGACAGAAAATATTGATTTTAACCACACCATTGCTAGTACATAGTGGTGTGCTTGAAATTAAACATGAAGAATGGGGATATGATTTGAAATATTAAAAAATAATCCATTGTGTTCTTCTCACTCTGAAAATATCTAACACACACGTTTTTTGGGGTAAATATATGTTATTCAAAGAGAATGTGAATATTCTTCCACGCTTGTACAATACTTTTTTCATCTTCAGAGTTAAAAAGCAATAGACAGTTAAATATCTAACAAAAATAGGGATGTTTGCTATTATTTTGCAATGAGTGCACTGCCTGCTTTCTATCTTTTTTTGTATAATTATGTATCAGACAGACTCTATGGATTGACAATACGACTGCTTTAAATAAGTAGGATAGGATGGGTATCTAGACACCCCAATTAAGAACTAATAAATAATATATTTAAATATGAGCTCTTCATGTACAGGACGACGTTGCACCATTCAGTTTAGGTGGAATAATTGAAAGAAAAAAATTGAACGGGCCATCTTGTGATCCCCGGGGCCTGTAAACTTAACTATTATCACATTTTAAATACATATTAGTAATTTTTTAAGTAATTATTGCAAAATGTTATTTTAAAAAATATAGTTTTTTCGTTATTTCATAATATTATTCATAATTTAATTATGCATTTTATCAGTTTAGTTCACTCAAATTTGAGAAACTGAAATCAGAGTTTAAACAAGAATTTCGCCATATAAAAATGACTGCATTTAAATGGAGTTCTACTGAATTAAAGACTTCTCTTTTGGAGACTTAATTAATTGATTTCTGATTTAGCTTTTTGAAGTCATGAATTATCACGTGGAAAAAAGCACTAAATTGCATGATATTTAAAAATTGCATTTATCTACACTAAAAAACATTGTAGAAATAATTTACACTTACAAATTGATGGTAAATAGTAATATCTAGTAATAGCAATAGTAATAATAATAGTTATAATTCGAAAATCATTTTTACAGTTTATCAGTATAAGACCGATTTTTACATATGTATTGTAAATTAGAGGTTCACACATTGTATCCTTAGGCTGTGAGCGCTAACTGAAATAAAGCGGCTGGGGTTCTCTCGCCAAACACAACAGCAAGAGCGCTGCCTGCGTCACATTTATTCCTTTGATGCCATCGCGAGGCCACATCACACATTACAGCCAGTCACATGTCTAACGCGCTACACGTTTGATGCAGAAATCAGAATTATAATTGGCTATATAGAATCAATAGCTTAAAAGATTAGCAGTTGGACTGTAGTTTGCAGTCGATTTTCTGCTCAAAGACGAAAAGTACTGTAAGCATGTTAACCTGAATAAATGAAAAAAATATGATAACAATTAAAAATGTAAATTATACTCTATAAATACAACATACTTTAATAATGCAATAACACTAATGAAGAATGAGAATTAAGAGATCGACTGGTGAATTTATCAGGTCATATACATTACAAAAAATGTATCACCCTTTCTTACAAAAGCTTTATCAAATGGAAAGAAAAAAAAACTTTTCAACAGCTGGGAATTATGTACATTTTAATTTAAAATGTTTAAAAAATGTTTCGATAGATTTCTAATATTTATAATGGAATTTCATCACTCGGTTTCAGATATTTGTCTTTAAATGCCTTGCAAAGATTCCCCCCCCCAGCTTTATTTTGATAAACTGTTCTTTTTTCTGGACAATTATCATCGTGTGTGTTTAAGCAAGCGCAATAATTACTCATCACAATATTCATAAAATATTTAAGAATCATTTATTGACATTTTAATCAACCAAAAATAAGAGTTACTGCACAATATAATTTGTATTTATTAATCAAGTGTTGGTAGATTCTGAAACACATTAGAACCTGCAGAAAGAAACGCATTCAGATTTGCTACGCTTGTCTGTTTTCAGAGGCACAGTATACTACTGTAGTAAGGTGCACCTGTTCAAATCATTCAAATTCTTCTGAAGTCCTGTAGTAAACGACAGTGATTGTTTTCCGCAACCCTGCATAAAAACAATCTATATCTCATACTGATTACATACATTAATTCTAAATTAAAAAACACAGCACATGTTTTTTTTAAAGCACTATGTTAATGAGAATAAAACAAATGGGCAAAATAAAACTTCTACATATTGTCATAATGCACAAAAGCATTAATTTCATATTTTGGGTCATGCAATACATTGTAACCCATCATGCTTTTCAATGTATTAGACATGCATTCCATACCTGAGCCAAAAAAAAAAATCAATATGTATAAACCTTCATGTATAATATATTTTAAAGCAATTTCATTATAACTGCAAAAGCTGTTTCTCCTGTATTCTAAATATAATTACATGAGATATTTCACACATAAAGGAGAAATAGAAGAAAATATAAAGCAAAAAAGACAAGTGACATTAGGTAGTGACATTATACATTGCAGTGCTTTGTATTATTACAATAGTAAGAATTTTTACCATGTCGCTACATTATTACAAATTCAGATTTTTCATGATAAATAAAGAACGGAGCAAGCCTGTACAGAATATCTTTCAATAAAAGTAGCACAGATTGTGTTCACTAAAACAAACCAGTAGGGTTAAAGAAAGAGATTCAGTCAAATCTTGAGATGGGCAGCTTTTCATTAAATATAACACTGTAAATTGAAACACCAAGCTCGGTCATTAGATTGTATTCAAGGCTATCATCACAGTGCTTCAGATATTATGCTCTGTTTTATGAAACCATGCGGCTTTCGCTTTGGAAAAACACAACCATTTTAATACATGAGCTCTTGTTTTTTTTCTAATTATTTAGAGCATAAAACATGCTGTCAGAGCCTGGTATAAGTGAAATGCTGGTAAAAGACGGTTTAGGCACTGGAATCCTCTTTTAAGCGCTGACTGCGCGCCTTGTAGACTTCAATCAGGAGATCTTTCACATACTGAATCTCTCTCTCTACAGATTCTGCTTTGTCCCGAAGTTCTCTGTTCCGCCCTTCCAAACCATGAAGCTCCTCCTCCAAACAGTCCTGCTCCACCCTCTTACGCTGACGGTACCTATTGTTTTTTGGCAACATTAGTGGAATAAAATAACATGGTTCAGATTTTCTGCTCGGTTGAAGCAAACATGCTTGCTTTTTATGAACTCATGCAATATTCTAGCCCTTTCATTTGACTAATCTAGTCACCAAAAACAAAGTGGGTACAGTACCTGTGGGCAGCAGACTTGTTCTGATCCCTCTTCTTCTGCTTGCGTTCTCCACGGTTTCTCTCCAATGAACCTACTTTCACATCTGGCTTAAACAAACACTGACCTTCCTGTGACCTTTGTAGTGGTTTCTGGATGGGAAACTCCAAAGAGGACCCAACACTGTCTCCGGACAGACATTCAAAGCTTTGATCGCCAAGGCATTCGTGGTGCAAGTAGTCATTATTCTGGATATCAACAGCCCCAGTTCTGATTGGCTGATCGATTTCATTCATGAACCCGTGATGTGGCTCTAAATTGGCAGAAATCTGATGAAAGTAGCACTCGGCTACATCAGATTGTTTATACGGTGGACAGCTCTCGCTCTCGGCACACTGGAAAATGGGCATGGCAACCCCGTCCTGGCCGAGCATCTTCATCCCGTGGCTCTGGCCCTCCCGCCTGTGGTGGGGCTCCAGGGACCCGCCAAGATCATAACTTCTCATCATCTCTGCTCGGTAAAACATGTCTTCCGTAAAGCAACTTTTTTCTTCTTCCTTCAATAGTATGGCACATTCTCGAACCTTCTTAGCACTCGCGTGGTTCTTTCCGTAGGATTTGTCGACAGAGCACTGGTCAAAAGCCAGCTCTGCATAACCTGAATGAGTCCCTTTGAAAGTCCACGTTTCCTTCTCGAACACCTCGACATCCTTACATCCATTCGCTGATATTCTTTGGCTGTTGCAGTGTGTCCGAATGTAGCTGTAGGGGCCGGGTCGAGACATTTTCGGTCGGCTCATGGAGCCCCCACAGAAGCCTCGCAGGTCGAGATCTCCAGTTGCTAGGGAAACCAGCCTGGGATTTGTTTCAGATTGGTTTACATTGTACGAAGCACAGGGTAACTGATAGTATGACTGCGTAGCCATAGCTTGTAAGCTTTTGTCACATTTTTGCCATTTCTCCAATTTCATAGGTGCCGATTCATACAGGTAATAATCCTCCAGTTGAGCCAGTTCTTCTTTAAGAAGAGTGGTCATAACCTCCAAGTCGGAGGGCATTTGGACCTCATGCTCCAGAGGTGAAGGTGGGATAGAGGAACCAGGAGAGGATTCCGTGGAAGTTAAGTTTGGGTAAGCGTCAAAAGTTTTTGTTATCCAATCTGTAGAGAAAAACAATCTGATTAATTCAATAAAATAATTATATGAACACACAGATTAAATATTTTCAACATGCATGGTTGCGCAAATGGTCTATGAATAGCTATATATTTTCTGTTAAACTATGCAAGTAGCAATACAAAAAAAAAGATGAAACGATGTGGATGACCAAAATATTTGCTTTACTTACTGTACGCCATTAACACATACGCTGCAGTGCGGTTCCCACCAACAATCGGACAAAATAAAAGTGTCGTACTGCTTACCAATTTAGTCCTACGTCTGTGCAGACTCCTCCCTCCACCTATGATTGGCCTTCGTTAGCCAGTAGGACTAAGCCGCCTGTGCAAATGAGGGGAGTCTTCCTGGGAATAATCTATGCCGCCACAATTTGCTGTATTCCGGTTGAAATGGTGAATTGCGTACAATGCATGAGAGTCGAAGAAATGCCACATACAGGAAAGAGATGCGAAAAACTGAAACCTATATATAAAAAAAAAAAAAAAAAAAAAAAAATGCAATTGTTAATTCCGCTTTCCAGGTGTCAATTTTTTTTATAAAAACACAAGCTCAAACATTTAATTTGATGGAATTTCACTTTTTTTCTACTAAAAACACAGGGTCATGAAAATTATTAATTAAGAAAATGTATTATTTTAACTTAAATTGACTAAATTAATAGGATGGAGTGCAATATGTTATAATAATTTAAATACAAAAATAAATCTAAACATTTAAATCTGAATTTGACCTTTTGCTAGAGCTCATTTGATATTCTGTAATATGACACCTCTAGTCAAGTTCAGTGTCAAATGTGAAACAAAGGTTAGAATAAAGTCTTCAAATATTAACTACAAAAATATGTTTTATAGTTCAAAATAAAAATACAAAACTTGTCTGTACTGTAGTTTACACTGTAAGTAAATGTAATTAAAAACTATAAATGATATTGTGTTTTATAAACCATCTCAAAGGCATCAAATGTGCCTAAAAATAGAGCATTACACAATATTATTCAAAATGAAGATTGTTAACAGTACAGAAAATATGTAAAAACTAAGTTAAGCAATTTTAAGTGCACTTTTATAGCAAAACGTCACGATTAAACCCTATCTCTACAAATTTCTGCAGGTTATTCTTGTAGTTCAGAAACTCTGAAAACTAGTTAAACTGAGATATAAACTGTCACAGGAAGTTGCAGCTCATATAAAAGTCTGAATGAAAGTTGACACTTACTCCATCGTGCTGAGGTGATCCGGTCTGAAGAGCTTCTGTGAGCACAGTAAACCGCAGTGGAGGAGCTCACGTTTTCAATTTAGTAGAACATTGTCTCACTCTTCTTCATTTGATGTCGAGACTGATCGGTTACACGATAAATCGTTCAAAAGTTTTGGAGAACAGAGGAGTGTCACGTCAAACCAAACAGTAACCGCATCACATGAGCTCGTATCCATCCGCCGCCGCGCCCCTCAGCACAGAGTCCAAACTAACGGAGCAAGTTCAATCCGAACTTCAACCTCGAGTCCATGTATCAGTCGGCAAAACTCTGTGATGTCCCGCTGGATCTCGATTAAAGTACACTGCATTCGCGTTTTAGAAAAGCATTTCCTTTTGAAATGTCGAGGATAAGTAAATTCTGATGATTATTAAAGTCGGTCCAGATTGCCAAAACCAGACTGGGTGTATATCGAAGCACAAATCTAAGCACAGAGACCCTCGTAAAGCACTATTTAACCACACGTGACGAGGAAGGACACTGTATTACACTATGGAGATGTAACTCTTGTTGCAGCCCTGTTGCATCAGACCTGCTGGAATGTTGCCCGAGTTGAAACTTTGTTGCCACATTTGTCCTGATCCGTTTATGCTTTGGACATATATAATGAGGTTTCATCTTTAAGACCATTGTTTGCAAAAGGGAAAAAAAGTCAAGACTTTTGCTGTAAAAACACTCATTAGCTTGTTTTGATTCGCACCACACTTCCACCTCTGTATAAAGGAGACCGGGGCTAGTTGTCACACTGAGAAGTTGTCACAAAGGCTGTATCTCAGAAACAACAGGGTTTTGAGTCAAAAGTCCAATTACACAAATGTATGTGTTGATCTGGCTGTGGCTTGTATGTTGGTTTCAAACATCTAGTTCAAAGATGTCTTACATTTTTGTGTGTGAGGTTGAATTCTGTCCTCTAAACTATAGACTATCATTATATTTATTCTGTAGCTGTTTGATGTCTAGCACACATTCAGACAGGTGTCAAGTAGATATAGAATGAAAAGACATTTAACCGAAGAGCTGAACTGTGTTTTCTGGAAAAGGGTGACAGGTTGGGGCAAGCTGTCACATTTATTTTAAATGCATTTTAAATAAACTGTATGTTGGGGTCAGTGAGGTTTAATTTAAACAAAATGAAATTAATTCTTCTATTCAGCTAAGGTGCATTGAATTAATTAAAAGTGACCCCGGGATTCTGGGCTGGTACAAGAACACATTTACGGGCGCCGGCACTAATACGGTGGTTATGGAATGGGTGGCGTCAAGATCCAGAGCCCGCTTCCGGGAGCCACCATTTCAAAGTCGCTCCGGTAAATGCTGTTCATTTGAAAGTCGCTCCGGTCCGGGAGCCCACAGTGTCGCTCCGGTCGGGAGCCCAGAGTTTCTCCGGGAGCCCACGGAGTCCGCTCGGTCCAAAAGTTCCGCTCCGGTCCGGGGAGCCCACGGATCCTCAGAGCCCGGTCCAGGAGCCCACGGAGTTCTACGCACTCCGTTCGGGAGCCCAATCCAGAGCCATTCGGGAGCCCAAGTTCCAGAGCCCGTTCCGAGAGCCCAACTCAGAGCCCGCTTGATGAGCCCGCACCAATAGTGGGAGCCCAAGGAATAGCCGCTCCGATCGGGAGCCCACGCAATAAATCTTTCCGGGAGCCCCGCTTTCCGGGGAGCCCAGCAGCAAATTCCGCTCCGGTCGGGAGCCCAGCATATTCCGGGAGCCCAGATGTCCGCTCCGAGCCGCTCCGTTCCGGAGAGCCACTTCTGAAGGATCAGGTCCGGGAGCCCACGGAGTCACTGAAGACTCCGGGAGCCCCGAGTCGCTCCGTCGGGAAAAGCCAAGTCGCTCCGTTCCGGGAGCCCACGAGTCCGCTCCTGCAAGTCCGCTCCAAGCCCGCTCGATCCGGGGCCATCAGCTTCGGGAAGCCACACAGTATTTCGGGAGACCACGTTACGCTCCGGTCCGGGAGCCCACATTCCGCTCCGGTTCGGGAAGTCCGTCCGTTCCGGGAGCCCACGGAGGAAAGCCCTCTTCCGGGAGCCCACGGGTCGTTCAGATTTTAAAACAGCTCCGTTCCGGGAGCCCACGAAGTTCGCTCCGTTCAAACGCGTCCGCTCGGTCCGGGAGCCAATCCGCTCGGTCAAATACTTCGGGAGCCGACGGAGTAAAGCCCGCTCCGTTTGGGAGCCCACGAAGTACTCGGTCTGGGACCCGCTTCCGTCTAACAATCCAGGGCCCAGACCCACCTACCCTGTGTGCCCACAGGCCTCTTCCATATGGCACCTCCTTCCAGACTTTTTTCTGTTTATTTGGGATTACCTTTTTATTAGATGTCTCTGTGTTGAAGGCTTGTTGTATGTTGGTGCCATGTGCTCCCACTTTGTCCCTCCCATATCGTTACTTAATCATTGAGCAGCTGTGTCTCCTCGTTACCCTCGTTTGTCTCCTATAAGTCTCTTGTGTTAAAAGTCCTGTGCTGATCCGTTGTCTAAAGTTTCCTGTATCTTTAGTAGTTGTGTTTGTATATATATAGTTTCTGCCTGCCTGCTGTTTATCCCCTTCGGGGTGGTTTTTGTTCTTTGTTTTGTTTTGTTATACTGATTTTCTGCAAAATGTCTATATATATATAAAATGTAGTATTTATATCAACTTTTATATTTCTGCTTTGAGTTCCATTAATTGTTTAATGGATTTTTCTGTTTCGTGTTTTCATAATTGTTTTATTGTGCACATTTTGCTCTTATAGGTGTTGTAATGGCAGGTTTCACTGACAACTTATATCATATGATGTGACAACATGCCACACAATTAATCTTTTTCTTATTATTTTCCCCGGATTAACAGTGGAAACATTCAGTACCTGTTTTTGCAACAACACTGCAGAATTCTGACTACAGAATTGACCCATCTTAAGAAATATTCCCTAGTGAGTAATGTGACTAGCACCATACTCCACAATTCATCTCTGCATTTTCCAAAAGTGTTAAAAACACAAAACAGTACAATACATAAACATTACAAATTAATACTTATTGTATTTCAAAGAATATTTTTTTACAGTAAACTTAGTTTAGATTATCTGTAAATGCTGAAAAATGCCTGAGAAATGTTGAAAAATCAAAGCATGAATTTTAGTTCCATACTCCATTACATTAAAACTCTGCTCCGAGTTCATGCTTAGATCCATTGCACACTTCTCACTGTGTGAAACTAACTACAACTGATTGAACCACCTCTTGCCCTGTTGCCAAGTCAAAGGGAATACTGCTCTCTTGCTGATTTCTCATCCTGTTACCGGGGTCTTGCTTTTTTGATCTTCTTCAACTTTACAATTTTATATTGCAATGCATGATCAATCTGCATGCACAGAAGACATTTAAAATGAATAATATTTCTAGAGTACATCATGTTTCAACTCATCTCTGAATAAAGTTTATTGTCGTGCCCCAAATGCTCATGCTGAAGATGTACATTGTGAAATATACATTATATAATCATGTGTTTTCTGAACAAGAACGAGGTCATTCTCAGATTCTGAGTGCCCTCTATCTATCAATGACACTCCACTGCAGACTAGCGCCTTTCATATCTGTCAGAGGAAAACCATTTTGTTGTATTTTTTAGCTATTTTTTTATTTTATTTAATTCCTTGTGATTTGTCATCATAACAATATTTGCAGTAAGAATAGCTGTTTTGTGATATCCATCCTTGCTTCGCTGCCATGAAGACTCTGGTACATTGATAAAGGTTACACCATAATTTCATCACCAGCTTGCAAAGAATCCTGCCCCCATTAATGTTTTATGTTCTATCTGGGGTAACATTAGAAATGCACACATGAGTTGTAAGAAATTCTGTTGCTAAGGTGCCAGTTATACTCTTACATCTGTAATTAGCGGGGAATTATGATAATCTTTCTCTTTTTAAAATAGCGTTTAAATGAGAGAATATATCAAGGTTGAGTAATCAGTGAGATTTCGAGATGTGAAAGCGCTGTGGGAGTGGGCTCTGTTTTCCAAAGGAATTATGTATTTCTATGGTTTTTTGAGGGTGATAATATGGGGTTTAAAAGGAAAATATTTAGCTTATCACGGTCACAGTGATATCAGATGGGAAAAGAAAAAAATCGAATTTTCTACATGAGAAAGATGAAGGATTTTATTTCATCAGATCAACTGCCAACTCACTATTTTATTTAGTGTGGACCGACACAAAACTAGAGAGTCTGATTTTGTAGACAGAAAAAATATATGTATAAATACCAAATCATATGAGTGACTGACAAAGGCCAAGTTAAGGCAATGTCACAAGAGACAAGTTAATTGATTATTTTACAGGGGGGATATTTACCGGGCTTTATTTTAGTATTGACATATGAATAATAATTGTTGCACTTTCTTAATTTGCCACTGGTAGGAGCCATTTTACACACATTCAATTTGAAGATACATTAATTACAAAAGCACATATAATACTCTAAGAGGTATATTTATTTACATAAGCTTGATTAATTAATTAGTGTATTAATTGCTGTAATCAAGAAATGCTGGTGGTGCGTCATAGGTTTTCTAAAACACCAGGGATGTAGATACATTTTTTATCTTATTTACTTATTGTACTTGCAAACCAACTGCAGCTCATACTGTGAGTTTATACGTTAAAAGTTACATCGTTTCATCTCATTTGTACTCAAATATTTTCATATGTTAATATATTTTCAGTAGTGCAATTAAATGCAATGCTAAATTATATAAAATATTGATTTATAAAATAAATTCTATAAAAGTACAGTTCATTTTTGGAAATGGTAAACCCTCCTTTTTGCATTCTAAGATGTGTAAAATGCAAAGCAAGCACGCAGCAAAGGTAGAGATTGTCACTGTTCTTTGACAGTGTTCAGGCATGTAACCTGCGATACAAAGGTGAGGAAGAAGTGTGTTTGACAGCTCTTTGTTGTCACTTTTCAACAGATGAACGCTGACAGGTGCGAGGTCTATATGAAGTACTCTGCTTCAGCACTGCGCTGCTTGTTTTCCAGCGTGCATTATTTGCTGAATTCGTAAGAATCTACACAGAAGATTAAACACCACATCCATTCACAGAAAAATGTATGTTGTTTGAAATGGACATTGAAATGGAAGTTTATAAAAAAAAATTGTATTTGCATTATACACATTGTTTCACGTTTGCCTTTCACAGTTGACAGAGAGTGCTTTATTTATACTTTTATACCAGAAGCTTTCTGTGGAAGGATGAAGAAAATAAGACAGTTTTAGGGGAACTTCTTTGCTTCTGGCAAAGCTTTTTTTTCTCTGATGCACATGGTCAGAATACTGAGTTTATTGAATGGTAAAAATGATTAATCATTCATAGGATAAATAACATTTCTTAATTTTGACCTGAGTTAACCTCATGTTATGTTCCAAACTTTAAATTCTAGTTAATGTTGTCGCTTTGGTTAAAATCGTACTGACTTTGCTCACACAGACTGTATTATATTATTTTGGTATTTTTCCCCCACCCTTTTAAACTTGCGATGTAAAAAATGACAATGGCCTACAAAAAAATGCTTATAAATATCTCGTTATGATATATTATTACCAAATATTGGATTCAGTCTTTTTATCAACTCCTTTTGGTTCAGTTAGCACAGGTTTTGTATTTCTTGAAGTGATTAATAATAGGCCTCATTAATCAGAGCTTATGCACCTCAGTTTCTGAATGAATATTGCCCAAAGAAATTCCACTCAGAAATATGCTCAGAAAAGAAAGTTCAGATCAGTGAGGCCTGTGTTCAATCAGTTCACTGTAAAAAAAATAATAAATAAATAAATTCTGCACCTAGTTATGACAACTTCAAATTTGTTGAGATAACCCTAAACCAGGCAAGAGTAAACCAGGCAAGAAAAACTATCAGTGGCAAAAAATGCAAAATTTCATTTTTCATGTCCTTTTATTATACTCTAATCTGTAATTAAGGTACTTGGTAAAACATATTCTAAATAATTTTCTTAATATTTTATATATTTTGGATTTTTTATTTGGATTTTAGTAGGTGGGGGGAGTGAATAACCAGCGCTCTCTTCCATCCTCAATACCATACTGAGGTGAGACCCTTGAGCAAGGCACCGATCCCCCAACTGCTCCCCTGGGTGCCGCAGCATTGGCTACCCACTGCTCCGGGTGTGTGTTCACGGGATGAGTGTTTTCACTTGGATGGGTTAAATGCAGAGCACAAATTCCGAGTATGGGTCGCCATATTTGGCCTAATGTCAATTCACTATATATTTTGGATTTTATGAGTTGTATCTCCAGGACACGTTGCCTGTTTAGGGTATAAAAAGCAGCCCCAGTCATCAATAATTCTATGATTTATTTGATGCAAACAAATATGGAATATTCAAAATATGCTGCATGTCTAAGTGTCTTAAAATTGAGGCACAGAAATGTTTTGTATTTTAAATTTTTTTAACTGTCTTTTCTTTTATACTCAGGGTGTAACGGCGACACGAGGGAGGAAGCCCGTGGAATGAATGAGGTGTGGGTCCAATTGCAAGTAAGACCTTTAATAAAGAACAAAAATCCAACACGGCAAAAAACAAAACAAAGAGTAATACGGGACTGGGACACAGGAAAAACGGCACACAGCGCATGTTGTCCCCATGAGAAAAACACAGGCAAAACAATACATACACATCTGATACAAACAGGCAGAGTGGCGGGAGTGAGTTGAATAAGTAGTCCGTGATGATGGGGAACAGTGAACAGCTGGGAATGTGATGAGTGAACGGTGCAATGAGTATTAGGGGAAATGAGTCCAGACGGAAGGGAGATGGTGACCTCTTGGTGGTGAGAGTGGGGAACACCGGGCCTGGACTCATGACAATAATTCTATGATTTATTTGATGCAAACAAATATGGAATATTCAAAATATGCTACATGTCTAAGTGTCTTAAAATTGAGGCACAGAAATGTTTTGTATTTTTACATTTTTTTAACTGTCTTTTCTTTATATTCAGGGTGTCACGGCACGTGAGGAAGCCCGTGGAATGAATGAGGTGTGGGTCCAATTGCAAGTAAGACCTTTAATAAAGAACAAAAAGCCAACACGGCAAAAAACAAAACAGGTAAACGACTGGGACACAGAAAACGGCACACAGCGCATGTGTCCCCAGCGTGAGAAAACACAGTGACAAAACACATACATACACATCTGATACAAACAGGCAGAGTGGCGGGAGTGAGTTGTATAAGTAGTCCGTGATGATGGGGAACAGCTGGGAATGTGATGAGTGACAGGTGCAATGAGTATTAGGGAAATGAGTCCAGACGGAAGGGAGATGGTGACCTCTGGTGGTGAGAGGGAGGAACACCGGGCCTGGACTCATGACACAGGGGTGGGCAATTCCAACCCTTGAGGTCCACTGTCCTGCACGGTTTAGCGCCATCCCTAAACAATCATATAATGTAATTTATGTACCAATATATATATATATATATATAGGGTCTTCCCTAAGAGCCCCTGGCCCTGGAATGCGATTTCTACTGAGGGGGATCTGCTCTCCTTGATGTGATTTATAACCCCCATCCACCCCCCACACCCCACTTCTCTGAGAGATTTTTTATCAAGGGGCTCCCCCTTGTATTTTATGTGATTTCTGTGACTTCTGTGTATTTTCTGTGTATTTTCTACACCCCCTCCCACCCCCCATAACCACCAAGGTTGGTTAAAACCCCTCAAAAAACCCCCCAGCCCACCCCACCCCTCTCACACACACCCCACCCCAGAATTCACAATAATGAAATAACCAGAACTGGGGGCACAATTTACCTTGTGACACCATTCATTGTCATTACTGAGGATAATCCTTTTTTATACCCTAAACAGGCAACGTATCTCAGGAGATACGCATATTTCAAAATGTGATAAAAACAACACGAACAACATATGACTTAATTTTATTTTTCAACATCTCAAGACAATGTTCACAATTAATACTAACATTTGTATTGCATTTTTTTTCTGAAAAAAATTAAGATTAATATAAGCTTATTTTCTACATTTTGTGAATGTCCAGCCTCATGGGCGGACGTGTTGGCTTTAGGGTTAAACTGACCTAAAAAAAAATTGACCCCCATACTCAACCTCAACTATGATAATGATAACAGGATTGGATGAACAATTATTCCTTGTGTCTTCTACAAGAGACTAAAGAATATGTATCTCGTGGTACACGTTGCCTGTTTTAGGGTTAAAAAGATTGAAAAAAAGATTTAATCCAAGACTTTGTGATAATATAGCATAATGAGAGATTTTTAAAAGCCTTGTTTTTTCCCCCAAGAACACCAAATTAGGTGAAGAATTTACAACAGATCACAAGGTTTAATTAATTGAGTCTTTTTTTATTATAAATGTTAACTCCAATCTTCAGTGTAATGTCTTATTGTTTATCGAAATTAACATTTCTAGATAAGCAAAGGCTACAACCAGTGAGAAAAATATATGAATATATTGGATACATTTAAAAATAATAATAAAAAAATAACAGAAGAATAACCTGGGGTTTGCATGAAAAAATATGTTCATGTTATTGTATTTGACAGTCCAGTTCAAATCCCTAATAAAGGAGCCATGGCACAGCTGCTTCTTGGTGATGCAACTGTTACAAAGCAAATTTCTAATTTAACAAGATTTGAAAATACCAAAGTCACCTATTCTGTAATTAAGTGGCCCAAAATTGCATTTGTGAATTGTGAAATATTGCATGTGTATTTTTCTTTCATTTTATTTGTATAGTCCTTATTTAAATTTGCATTTGATTTACAATGAACAGATTTTCCTACATTATTCAAACACTTGGCAAGCAGTTGATACACTGTAAAAAGTGGTCAGTTGACTTTACTTAAAACAATTGAGGAAACCTGCCTTGAAATTATTAAGTAAAGGAAATTCATACATAATTAAAAGAAAAAAGTTATGTGAACTTGACAATTCTGAGTTACATTAACAAATAAACAAGAAAATGTGTTGTGGTCACTTTTTATTTTAAGTTGGACTAACTTAAATTCATTAAATTGTGATTACTTAAAAGTGTGAATCTACTTAACTTAAAACTAACAAGTTAATCTGAGTTCTGACTTAATTAAATTGAGGAAACCCGTTGACTTGAGAAAATTAAGTAACCACAACTTATTGTATTTGTGCAATTACAATTAACTTGATACGGATTTGATGTAATGATATTTTACTAATTTCTTTCACATTGAAGGCTACTAATACAATTCTCAAAAATACAAAATTGTTCAAAACAGACAGCACACAAATATTTATATGAAGAATTGTCAAAAGCAAGTCAACTCACCCTTATTTATACATAGCACTTCATACAATACAGATTGTGTCAAAGCAGCTTTACATTGTTAAATAGGAAAATAGTGCCAATAATACAAAAACAAAAAATCAGTTATGCAGTAAAGCAGCTCTAAAAAGATAACAAATGTAAACAGTCAATATTTCAGTTAAAGCAGTTCATTGTTGATTCAGTGATGTCATCATCATCCAGCTCAGTCCAGTTCCCTTCAAATAGTGTCTCTGCAATCAAGTCATTAATATTCCCCAAAATTAAGTGTCCCCAAATAAGCAAGTCAAAGGTGACAGAAATGGAGAAAAAACCTTGGTAGAAAGCAGGCTTAGTCGGGGGGCCAGACAAACCAACTTTGTCATCGTGGTCTTTGCTGAGGTTTTGAGCCAATGGCAGTATAGTTGACGAGGCCTTCACTGGGGATCTGTCTTTGGGGCTCATCTAGTTGACATGGTCTCTGCTGATATTCAGGGCTGTAGAGTTGTCTCCACCATCTGATCTGGATACGGACTGGATCCGGGTGGCTGAAGTGACCTCAGAATAAGAATGAAACAGACTAATATTAGCATAGATGCCATACTTCTTACGATGTAACAAGTACATCAGGTGTTATTGACATTGTTATTGTTAGTGAACACCTTCAGAATGAGAGGTGGCCTTTCTGGGAATAATTTAAGACACTTCAAACATTACAATTACACTCCTTTTCTTTACACATTGCAAGACTTTCAAAGTAAAAAACTTACCACAATTCGACCACACGAAAGAAGAATGCATAATCCATTAAATAGTCCCTTGCTGATATTTCTGCTTAAGCGTGTTCTTAGCATGTGCCTGAAATTATGAGAGCCATTAACACAAAATGGTTAACTATAAGAATGTTAATCCTCATAAATATTTGAGGTTAAATCTCACGGTATGGGATCAAGAGTTGAGTTTTTTTAAACATCCACAAAACGTGTTTTTTTTTACCAGTGGGTGGTACTTGCTTAGAAAGCTGCTCCTTGTTGTGAAATAATTGTCTTTGGCACCATGTCTTTGGCACCATGGACAGCAAGATAAGTACACAAAAGTCTCCAGATGACATAAACAATCTCTAAAATAAAGAAACAAATATTATATATAACCCGTTTAGCAGGAAGTGGGAAGAAATACACCCCACTAATTATCCAGTCCGTTATTGAATCACCAAGTTGAAGGTGTAGTATCAAACACTGAAACAAAAGCTTTCCTCACCCCATCTTACATTATTCAAACACCACACCCTCTCAAACATACTAAATGTCTTTGTGTTTAAGTGTCTTTGTCCATGCACGCCACAATCCCAGTATGATTCAAAACTTGGTTTTAGCGCTCTTGATATTGCATGCATCAGAAATTCAAAAAGAGAAATGTCACACTAAATGAAATTTAGCACATTTCTTGAGATTTCATGCACATTTTAATATTTGTATTTTCTGCTGCATGATTTTGCAGTTTTTTTCTGCAGTGCATGTCATGTTAAGTCACACCTTTAACAGTCAACAAATTAAAGTTATTATAAGTATAATTTTATGCAAATGCTATAATGTCTGCATTATCCATATAGACGGTTTTATCGGGCGCACGTGCCCGGACCGAAGTTGACTTCCGGTCTGTGTTTTTATATAGGCTGGTCAGTGGCGCCGGCTACAAACACAGTTAAAGTGATTAGTAATGAAGTTGGGCTCAGGTTGTTGTGCTGTGGGATGTGTTTCACATACATACATTTATTTGTGGCGACCCATCACAATATCAAAACTTTTCCAAAAGGCTTTGTTGAATAAACATGAGCACATTATGCACGTTTAAAAATCGGCGCAGGTGTTTTTATATCACTGTATTTCTGAAGGAACACTGTCTTTAGAAAAAGTTTGATGTCATTTTAATTTCATCTTGCATGTTATATGTCTGATAAAGCAGCATTTGTAAGCTCAGTTTACAGCCGTTACTGGGCGCAAACCTCTAACGTTAACGTTATTTCTCCCGCTTTTAAGCGTCTCCTGCTGGCAGAGAGTGAATATGCATTTTTAATAAGTCCGTCCAAGTATTTATTGCTGCATCGATGAATATCGTCTGGTTTACGAACCAAACATATTTTGCTTGTTATAAAAAAAATATCTACTCCAGAGGGACTTGAAACCGTCTATACAGGTACATCTAAAAAAAAATGAATATCGTGAAAAAGGTCAATATTTTTTGTCACTCATTTCAGAAAGTGAAACCCATATATTATATAGATTCATTACACATAGAGTGAAATATTTCAAGCCTTTATTTCTTGAAATGTTGATGATTATGGCTTACAGATAATGAAAATCCAAAATTCAGTGTCTCAGAAAATTAGAATATTACATAAGATTAATAAAAAAAGGATATTTTAAACAGAAATGTCAGGCTTCTGAAAAGTATGTTCATTTCTATGCACTCAATACTTGGTTGGGCCTCCTTTTGCATGAATTACTGCATCAATGTGGCGTGGCATGGAGGTGATCAGCCTGTGGCACTGCTCAGGTGTAATGGAAGCCCAGGTTGCTTTGATAGCGGCCTTCAGGTCATCTGCATTCTTGGGTCTGGTGACTCTCATCTTCCTCTTGACAATGCCCCATAGATTCTCTATGGGGTTCAGGTCAGGCGAGTTTGCTGGCTAATCAAGCTCAGTAACACCATGGTCATTGAACCAGCTTGTGGTACCTTTGGCAGTGTGGGCAGGTGCCAAGTCCTGCTGGAAAATGTAATCAGCATCTCCATAAAGCTTGTCAGCAGAAGGAAGCATGAAGTGCTCTAAAATTTCCTGGTAGATGACTGCGTTGACTGTGGACTTCAGAAAACACAGTGGACCAACACCAGCAGATGACATGGCAGCCCAAATCATCACTGACTGGAAACTTCACACTGGACTTCAAGCAACATGCAATGTATGCCTCTCCACTCTTCTTCCAGACTCTGGGATATTGATTTACAAATGAAATGCTAAATTTACTTTCATCTGAAAAGAGGACTTTCTTTTTTACCTTCTGTGATTTACACTCTTTGTGGAGGGTGTCAATGTTAGTCTTTTGGATCATTTCCAAGTCAGCAGCCTTCCCTATTGTTGTGGTTTCAAAGAACAAGAGATACCCAGAATTATACTGTATGAATGGTCATTAATTGAAACTCAAATGTAAATATTCTAATATTTTGAGATACTGATTTTTGACTTTCATGAGCTGTAAGCTCTAATCATCAAAATAAAAAAAAAAAAAATGTTTGAAAACTTTTACTTTACATGTAATGAATCTAAAATATATGAACATTTCACTTTTTGAAATAAGTTACAAGAAAAACTGAACGTGAACTTTTTCACGATATTCTAATTTATTTAGATGTACATGTACTGTATTTTTTTGTAATCTACAAATTATACTAAACATTTGATTATTTCTGGATGGAATATAAATTTTATATAAAGCATTTTTTATATTACATTGTAGTATACATATACCGTAATGGCCAAAATATCGACACCCTTGGTAAATATGATCAAAGAAGGCTGTGAAAATCAATCTGCATTGTTAATCTGCATTGCACAAAAATCTAACCTTTCATTGGATAATACGATTTTAAAATGGGGGAAATATCATTATGAAATAAATATTTTTCTCAAATACATGATGGACACAATTATTGGCACCCCTAGAAATTATTATGAGTCTAATATCTCTGAAGTATATTCCCATTCATATTCACAATTTTGAGCACTCCAGGGTGATTATGAACATAAAATGATCCGGCCATGGCTTCCTGTTTCACAGAAATATAAATAGGAGGGAAATCAAAGCCCAAATTCCCTTAATCATTTATCACAATGAGAAAAACCAAAGAATATATTTCTGATGTTCAGCAAAAGATAATTGAGCTTCACAAATTAGTGAAGTGGTTTTAAGAAAAGAGCTAGAGCAGTGAAAATTCCCATTTCCACCATCAGGGCAATAATTAAGAATTTCCAATCAACACAAAATGTTACAAAACTGCCTGGAAGAGGACGTGTGTCTCTATCGTCCTAATGCACGGTGAGAAAGAGAGTTTGAGTGGCTAAAGACTCTCCAATGACAACAGCTGGAGAATTGCAGAAAATAGTTGAGTCTCGGGGACAGAAAACCTTAAAAAGGTTACATACATCACCACATGTTGTTTGGGAGGGTTTCAAGAAAACGTCTCCTAGCTCATCCAAAAACAAACTCCAGCATTTTTAGTTGTCAGACACGACTGGAATTCCAAATGGGACTGGCTTCTGTGGTCAGATGAAACTAAAAAGTTGCTTTTTAGCAGCAAACACTCAAGATGGGTTTGGTGAACACATGGATAAAAAGTACCCCATGTGAACAATGAAATATACTGCTGTATTGTTGATGTTGTGGGCCTATTTCTGCTGGAGGTCCTGGACATCTTGTTTACATGGCATCATGGATTCTATCAAATGCCAACTGATAAAAAAGAAATATAAATGACTGACTGTTAGAAATCTTATAATGGGCCATGTTTGGATCTTCCAACCGTACAATAATCCAAACACAAACCTAAAAAACAACACAAAAATGGGTCACTTAACACGAAACCAAGCTTCTGCTATGACCATTTCCAGTGTTCTGACCTGAACCCTGTAGAAAATGAGTGAGGTGAACTGAAGAGAAGAAGCACAGTCATGTAGCTGGGAATCTAAAGGGTCTGGAGTGATTCTGGATGAAGGAATGTTCGCTGATCTCTTGTCAGGTGTTCTCTAACCTCATCAGGCATTATAGGAGAAAATTTAGAGCAAATGAAAGGTTAGAATTTTGTGATTTTTTCAAATAAAAGATCTAAATGATTAACAATGCAGATACATTTTCACAGCCTTCTTTTATCATATTTACCAAGGGTGCCAATATTTTTGGCCATGACTGTATTTGACATGTAGGTGAATGAGAAAATATCCTTGGATCTTTTTCACAGCCTACTTATTTTACTTACTTACTCACGTATTTATTTATTTATATATTTAAGTTTATAATATTTGTCAAAATATAACAATATTTGTATAATGCATTTTAATAGTTTAAGAACAAGGGCACTGAAATAAATCATGACTGCCTGATAAAAAACTGATTCCAAGACTTAATTTTATTTAATAAATGCTGTACAATTGATTTATTTATTTGTATTTTTTAATTCAATGTAATAAATGTATATTTTAATTCTTATATTTCAATGTTTAAAATATAGGAATATTTTTAAGGTGGATTTTAATAGTTAAAGATGTTTGAGAAACAAGGGTTAAAAGGCATTAATAATAATAATAATTGAAATAATGAATAAAAATGAATAATAAAAAAAATATATTGTTTGCTTTTATTGTTTCACTTATTATAGAAAGTTTATTTTAATGTGACTTTTAATTAGATTTTATTGTTTGCAATGCATAAAATTCCCAAGTGTCACATAACGAGAATGATCAATTCAGCTTGTTTGTCAAAGTAACCTTTGCAAACAACATAAAAAGTGAAACTCATTCTTTGCAACTTGACTGAATTCAGTAAATCACTGTCCACTACTTACACAACACGAGAGGTAATAGGCCTATGTCGATCCCAAATTATCCAACTGCTCATCATACCAGTTGCTCAACTTTCCTTCCCTCGGTGTGGTAGGGCAGGGAGGAGTACTGCAGAGGTGTATAAAGTGCGCTCTTGTGTGATGGGATCAGTGGGTGAGTTTTCTGCACATGTGTTTGATAGTAGCATCCGTGGACTAGTTGGCTTCTACCACAGTCCGCTGTCTGCATGCTAGCATGTGCTCCCCACAACTGGTACGAATGAAACAATAAAGCTCAACTTGAACTTTATCTTCACACTACAAGATAGCAGAAGGTAGAGTAACGAGGACTAGACGAATGTCTTTCACAACTGCACTAAAGTGTTCTCACACACAACACACTGTACAAATTTTATTTTTAGATTCACGAAAAAACTTACCGGAAGAGAGCCACTGTGACGTAAACAAGCAGTATGAGAAGCATTTCGCCGTCCGTATTTGACATTAAATAATATTATAACATGCCATTTTAGCTATTAAATATGTGAGTTAAAACAATATTGGCCTATTCCACAGCTCAATGAATACATAAAGAGACAAGACAACACAGTGTTACCCATATGAACACAAAACACCATCAACATCACAAATAAGACTAATTGATGATAATCTAAAGTAACTGAAAATACAAAAAAGTAATCTAATGTAAAGGTTTGTGCAGGGATTCTGGGAATGCCCATTTACCTTTATTAGTTTGCTCACCATGACTCCATAAAAAACAGTAAAAATAATATTGCAAAATATTATTGCAATTTAATATATCTGTTTTCTAATTGAATATATTTTAAAATATAATGTATTCCTTTGATGGCAAATATAATTTTCAGCATAATTACTCCAGTCTTCAGTGTCATTTGAATCATTGGAATATCCCGATTTGCTGCTCAAAAACATTTCTTATTATCAGTAATATTGAAATCAATTGTACTGCTTAATAATTGTGGTGGGAATTGTGGAGTGGAAACGTAACACTTTTATTCAGCAAGGAATTAACCACTTTTATTCAGCAACGATGCATCAAAAGTGGCAGTAGATGTATGTTGTTATGTTGTTCATTTGAACTTTCTATTTATCTTAGAATCCTGAAAAAAATAAATTTGGATTTTTAGGCGCCCCCAGATTCCAGAGTTTTAAATAGTTGTATCTCGGCCAAATATTATCCTATTCTAACAAATCATACATCAATGGAAAGCTTATTCATCCAGCTTTCAGATACAATATCATTTTCAGATGAAAAAATACCCTTATGACTGGTTTTGTGGTCCAGCGTCACATATTAGACTGATTTATGAAGGATAATGTGACACTGAGGACTGGAGTAAAAATCTGATTTGCCATCACAGGAATAAATTACATTTGAAAATATATTAAAATAGAAAACAGTTATTTTATTTGTAATACTTTTTCATAATATTACCTTTTTTACTGTATTTTTAATAAATAAAAAAACAGCCTATACATTTTACTATTGTGTTTAATTATATTTTAACGTAGCACTATATGTATTGTCTGGATAAATATAATATTTTTTATTTTAGTGCTACATTTATATTGCACCAACCACTTACACAACACTTACTTTTTTCAAACAGGCTCATGCAACACTAAACTTATGCTAAAAAGCATTTTATTGTCAATGTATGATTTATGCAAGTCTCTGAATGTATTTCTGTGTTTCTTCTTTCAGCATCTACCTGGTGACTGTCACTTCCCAGGCGGTGGGTGGCAGCACAGAGACTCTGTGTGCACAGATCCATGAGCCCAAAGAGCTGCTTTCAATAGTGGTGACTTTGGGGACTGGCAATCGCAACCTGACCATTCTACAACAGGACTTATTAGAAATGATTTCTACAAATGTGTTCCTTTTAAGGTTGGTATAGTCAGTACAGCTTAACATAACAGAGAGTAAATGGGCTGTACTTACAGTACACTGGTACAGAACATATTGTTATGTTATAGAGGTCATGACTCTTTCTACATCATGTCTGCAAAAATCTTATAAATGTATATTAAGGTTAAAGAGCCTATCTATAATGAGATCTAAAATCTAGTTAAGGTGCAAGTAAACCCCTAAAACTTCTTACATATATTTTTCACCTCTAAATTGTTCAGATCCCTGTAGTTCTGATGTTGCTTTCAAACCTATAGTCTCCTATATTCTGTAAGTGGAGTTAGTCAATATTTTCTTGATTTGTATCTTGCAGGTCCCTGTAGTCACTGAGGAGTCTGTGGCATCCATCGATGTTGCAATCCGAGGGGCCAAAACATCCCTGAACAAAAGCACTAAGATCGTCATAACTGTCCCCCAAAATCTTCTTTTCATCCAATCAGACAAACCTATCTACAAGCCAGGACAAACAAGTAATATATCTCTTCGTAAATTATTCCAAAAATACTTTGTTATTTGTACTCATTTGCTCTTATTAATATGAGCCTGTGAGTCTTTCTGGATTGCGAACTGTATGTATTTATTAATATTAGTTAATACATACATATATTAGTATGTATTAATATTCTGTCTTAATATTTTTTTGGTCTCCAGTTAAATTTCGCATTGTGTCTCTGGATTCCAATTTCTTGCCTCGCAAACAAGTGGTAAATTTAATTTAATTAATGCAAATTTTTTTTTTATTTTATTTTATTTTCAATTGTAATGCTATACATTATTGGACTTTTGACCTAACTATCTGTCTTTCTCTTGCAGTTTCAAACTGTAGAACTCCGGGTAACATCTTTCAAGAAGCCATGATCTGTTTCTTGTTTGTTATTTTAATTAAATGCAGGTTGATTTCACTGTAGGCTTTTTCATAATGTGCCACTCTTGTTTAGGACCCTTTTTCAAATCGCATTGGTCAGTGGTTGAATCAGACCACAAGGATTGGCATTTTGGATCTATCTCACTCCATGTCTCCAGAAGCCGCTCAGGGTTACTACACGATCACTGCTTGGGATGAGAAGAACCAACAAATATCACATGGCTTTGAAATTAAAGAATATGGTCAGAACCAGGATTCAACTTTTGTCAGTCCAAAACTGATCAGCTTTTAAAGTGTACAATTTAAGCATTTTTTCCACATGTCTCTTTTAGTTCTGCCAAAATATGAAGTGAACATCGATTTTCCAACTGTTATAACCATCAAGGACAAAGAGGTCACTCTGAAAGTTTGTGCAAAGTAAGAATTTATTACAAATAATGTTAATTTCTTTACAGATAAATGAAGTGCATACCTGTGTGTCAGCGATATTTTCAGCCTGAAATACTCTTTTCACTGTGTTTAGATACACTTATGGCAAGCCTGTGCTGGGGACTGTGAATGCTGAAGTGTGTAGGCAGAGCTATGATTATTATTGGAGAAGACCTGCCCCTGACATGGTTAATGAATGCAAGAAATATTCAATGATGGTGCGTTACCCTCTGCACATACAAAACACTTTGTTACACCAGTTACATTTTTGGCTTGTAATCCTAAAAACACTTAGCATTTATCCTCTTAAACGTCTTTAAATATCATAAGGTTACATTTAAGTAACAATAATTACCGTCTAGGTTACGTACGTAACCCCCGTTCCCTGATGGAGGGAACGGAGACGTTATGTCATGACGACATAGGGGATTTACTTGGAAGCCCCGATCATCTCTGATTAAGAGAAAACGCCAATGAAATTGGCTAGTGGATTTTGCATACCTGAGACACTCCCCGTGCATACGGGTATAAAAGGGTGACATGGCGCGTCCACTGATTAGGTTTTACGCTGAGGAGCCGAGACGAGTCCCTGGCAACCAGCGATGGTTCAAGATTGTGGCATGGGGACATAAAGTCTCCGTTCCCTCCATCAGGGAACGGGGGTTACGTACGTAACCTAGACGTTCCCTATCTGTCGGTCACTACGAGTTATGTCATGACGACATAGGGGTCCTATGGAAAGCGCCACAAGCTGAACCCCGTCACAACCTTGTGGCATGCAGATGTTGACAAGCGAGTGTGTGACAGACAAATGCTATGCAAGAGGTTGCAACCTTCCTACCGCCCCAGCACAAATTCGCTAACCTTGGTGCCCACCGGGACCACTTAGTACATCGCTGCTGGAGATAGCCAAGCCGCTGTTCCTTTCCCCACGGAATCGGAAGGGATTTCGACCTTCAGTGAAAGACAGCTTCAGGTCTTTCCTATTTGTTGTTACGGCTTGCCGTAACGGCAGGGAAGCGAGCCTTCCAGAGAAGGGCGCTACGGAGGCCACATCCTGCCCGAAGAGAGGTAACATGTGGAGACACTGATATGGACTGGCCCAGGCTTGGGGCAGTACTACATACGACTGGACTCTGGGGCAGATCCTACCTAGGAGTAGGGAGGAGGGCTGCCAGCAGAACCTGACAGAAGCTCTGTCAAAGGGAAGACACGGGTTTACCGTGAGGGAAACCTTACCGTGGAAGAATACACATATGGGATTACCCAAAGGGGAATCAGGCCATACGGACACCTAGCCCAGTACAGGGGCTGACCGGAGACCCGGGCGAGCTAACACCAGTACTGGGCCTGGCGTCAGACTGCTCCGCCCAGTCTGACTGCCGGGGGGGCTTGGAGGATTCTACCAGGGTTCACCATCCGGGGAACTGAACTGGGAGAGAAAAAGGCGCTCGTATCCCCGGGTGAGGGGGAATGGCGCAGCAAGCGTGACACTGGCCAGTTCTTCCCGCCCCATTACCTGTTACCCAACACACGGGAAGAAACTGGATCGACGCGGAGATTGTAGAATCTTGCGAAGGTGTTCGGTGTCGCCCAGCCCGCAGCTCTGCAGATGTCTGCCAAAGAGGCGCCGTGCGCCAACGCATGGGAGGAGGCAACACTCCTGGTGGAGTGAGCCCTCACCCCCAGGGGGCACGGCTCGCCTTGCGACTGGTACGCCAAGGCGACGGCCTCCACTATCCAGTGGGCCAACCTCTGTTTGGAGACAGCCTTCCCTTTCTGCTGCCCTCCGTGGCAGACAAAGAGCTGCTCAGAGCTTCTGACACTCCGGGTGCGGTCCACGTATATGCGCAATGCTCTTACGGGACACAGCAACGCTAAGGCTGGATCTGCCTCCTCCGAGGGCAGTGCTTGCAGGTTCACCACCTGATCGCGGAAGGGCGTGGTGGGAACCTTGGGCACGTATCCAGGCCGGGGTCTCAAGACAACGTGAGAGTAGACCGGCCCGAACACAAGGCACTCTTCGCTTACCGAAAACGCCTGGAGGTCCCCGACCCGTTTGATGGAAGTGAGCGAGGTCAGGAGCACTGTCTTAAGAGACAGGAACTTCAGCTCGACTGAGTCCAGCGGCTCAAAGGGGCCTCTCTGAAGTCCAGCCATGACGATAGAGTGGTCCCAAGAGGGCACAAGGGGAGGCCTGGAGGGGTTCATCCTCCTGGCCCCCTTCAGGAACCTCACGGGGTGTGAACAGCACGCAGTGACTTGAACTGCGTGTGACTCCAGAGGAGGAGATGGCGGCGAGCTGTGACATGCGGTGTGATCGTATACCTCCCAGCCGGTTGATGTACGAGACCGCCGCAGTGTTGTCCGTGCAGACTAGCACGTGCTTGCCCAACAGCAGTGGCCGGAACTTCCGCAAGGCTAAATGCACTGCCCACAGCTCCAGGCAGTTGATGTGCCAAAGCAGTCGGGGCCCTGTCCAGAGCCCCGAGGCTGCCTGCCCGTTGCATGTAGCGCCCCAGCCCGTGCTGGAGGCATCTGTTGTGACAACAGTATGCCGGGACACTTGTTCTAGGGGCACCCCGGCCCGTAGAAAGGCAAGGCCTGTCCAGGGGCTGAGGGAGCGGCGACACTGCTGGGATATACCTACTCGCAGTGTACCGCGGCGCCATGCCCACCTCGAGACCCGGGAGTGGGTCCCAGTGCTGGGAGTGGTCTCATATGAAGCAATCCGAGCGCGTGACTGCAGCTGTGGATGCCATATGCCCCAGGAGCCTCTGAAACCGTTTCAGTGGTACCACATTCCTGCCTCTGAAGGAACTCAGGCAGTTCAGCACTGCTTGGGCACGTTCCTCCGTGAGGCGTGCCGTCATACTTACCGAGTCTAACTCCACACCGAGAAAAGAGATTCTCTGCACGGGGAGAGCTTGCTCTTTTCCCAGTTGACCCAAAGCCCCAACTGGCTGAGGTGCCGGAGCACCAAGTCCCTGTGGTCGCTCAACTGCTCTCTGGATTGGGCTAGGATAAGTCAATCGTCGAGGTAGTTGAGGATCCTGACGCCCACTTCCCGTAACGGGGTAAGGGCGCCTTCTACAACCTTCGTGAACACACGGGGAGACAGGGAGAGCCCGAAGGGGAGGACCCTGTACTGCCATAAACAAACAGAAACAGACAAACAAACAGCGCTGTTCTCGCCGTCTCCTGAGAAAGAGCAAACTCCAACATCTCCGGGTTGCCCGCGTCAGGGCCGCTTCGTTGACTTCCTGGACGACTTGGGGCCTGGCTGGGACGCGGGTGGCGCCGCTCTCCTGCGAGAGGCTCGACGCGCCGGCCTATGTGTCAATTCGGCCTGGGGCGGAGCAGCTCTGGAGGACGCAGGAGGGCGCCCACGGCGACGGGCAGACTGAGGCCTGGCCCCGGGGGCAGCGGTGGATGGTGCATCACGCCGGGGCAGGATGTGCTGGATCGCCTCGGTCTGCTGCTGTACCGCCGAGAACTGCTGGGCGAAGCCCTCGACGGTGTCGCCGAACAGCCCTGCCTGGGAGATGGGGGCATCGAGAAAGCGTGCTTTGTCGGCGTCCTTCATCTCTGCCAGGTTGAGCCAGAGATGGCGCTCCTGGACCACCATGGTGGACATCGCCTTCCCGAGGGACCGCGCCGTGACTTTCGTCGCTCGTAGAGCGAATTCAGTCGCCGTGCGCAGCTCCTGCATCAACCCCGGGTCGGTACTACCCTCGTGCACCTGTTTGAGCGCCTTGGCTTGGTGAACCTGCAGGATAGCCATGGCGTGCAGGGCGGAGGCTGCCTGGCCCGCAGCACTGTAAGCTTTGCCACGAGAGCCGCTGTCCGAGAGCGGCTGTCAGCTTACAGGCCTTGGACGGGAGACGCGGACGGTTCCTCCAAGTGGCGGCGTTTCGTGGGCACAGGTGCACCGTGATCGCTCTCTCCACTTGGGGAATGCCAGCGTACCCCCTGGCCACTCCGCCGTCGAGGGTAGTGAGGATGGAGGAGGCGGACGAGCGGCTTCTGGCCGTGAAAGGGGCCATCCACGACTTCGTCAGCTCCTCATGCACCTCCGGGCCCAGACACTGAAGACAACGATCGTGTCCGTCATCCGCAGACAGGAAACGACCGCAACCAGAAGGACACGGACGAAACGGCATCTTGAAAAAGACGCGATCGTCCGTGATTTGCTCTTTTAGAATTTGCTCTCTTAGTTGAAGTGCCCAGGGGAATCGCTGATGAGAGGGACTCCGCTGATCGCACCGTTACGCCAACCAGGAACAAAACAAAGATGAAAGGCTTTGTGGAGATCAGCACTCTTCTCATCCACTCGGCTCCGAAGCAAAAATCTAATCAGTGGACGCACCTGTCACCCTTTTATACCCGTATGCACGGGGAGTGTCTCAGGTATGCAAAATCCACTAGCCAATTTCATTGGCGTTTTCTCTTAATCAGAGATGATCGGGGCTTCCAAGTAAATCCCCTATGTCGTCACGACATAACTCGTAGTGACCGACAGATAGGGAACTGATATTACTGTATTGTTTTATTCAATATTACAGCTAAAGTATATATATATTAGGTGTACTAAATGGCAACTTCCATAATGCAGTACACTTCAAGTTAAAATGTTAAAGTAAAGGTTAAAGTCTTTAACCATATTTAAAAAAACAGTAGAAGTAATTATGAAATCACATATAACAATGTACTTCAGTCCTACTTAGTGGGTAAAAAACACTCTGTTAACTGCATTTAATAGTATATTTTTAAATAATTTTAAAACATTAAACCATACGTCATTTAATTCAATTGCAATTAAGATGCAATTACATGTCCAAAAGCATTACATTCAGTTTGCTCTTAAGTGCATTCTTGCAACTCCAATTCCCAAAAGTTGGGACGCTGTGTAAAATGTAAAAAAAAACATAAAGCTATTTACATTTTTTATTTATATTTCAGATAGCCTGACTTTTTGGAATCAGGCTTTTATAAAGTACATTTCTGTAATATGCCAAAGTGTACTTTTTCAAAGGGTCCATATTGCAACATATTTTAGAAGTCCAATAACCATTTTATTTTCATTCTTATTCATTCAGACTGACAGGACTGGCTGTGGGTCTCGGGTGATAAATGTAACCGAAGTTGGCTTGACTTTAGGAGGATCTTTCCAAGTGAATTGTAATGTGGAAGAGTCTGGAACAGGTGAGTGTAAAACAAACAGCTGTTGTCCATTTTTACTCTCTAAAATAGAGTAATGAAAGATGGTCTTTTGTTCCTCCAGGGATAACTATGCAGGGTTCTGCCTCATCTATATTTATTGATGATTATGTCAATTTTAACTTTGAAGACACACCAGATGCATACAGGCCTGGCATGATGTTCAAGGGAAAGGTAACAACCAGCTTGAGGTCGTTAGCTTTGCTACTAATTATTGAGCGAATGCTCCAAATGTGTTTTTATAACCATATTTAAAAAGAAGTTCAGAATGGCACTATTACTTTTATTTTCGTCTGGTTTTGTAAAACCAGCAATATTAATAAACAACCTTTTTTTTGTTGAGCAGTATACATCCAAGCAATATACCTATATTGTGAACAGGAAGTGCATTTTTTTGTGAGCTGATCATTTTGTTTTTCTCTACATGGTTTTTAAACAGGTTGTGGTCACTAACCCACAGTCCAGTGTGATGAAAAATGAGCCAGTGATTGTATATGCACATTATGGTGATAAAAGTGTCAACGTGACACTGACGACAGACATCAATGGCACTGCTCGCTTCTCCTTTAACACTTCGAATTGGTCAGAATTACCTGTGAATTTACAGGTTAGTGTGGTTTTTGTTTTATAATATGATCATTGTGAATATAATTCAGTATACCGATGATTTGCACACTTTTTTAGGCTCATCAAAAGGGAGGTAAAGAACGGACTGGTTTTGAGGCTTATACATATTATCCATCAGGCTATCACTACGCAAGACCCTTTCACTCCAAAAGCAAAAGTTTCCTGATGTTGACGAAGGCTCCACAGAAGCTCAGCTGTAACAGTGATGCAACAGTGACGGCCAGTTACATCGTTCAGGGCAGTGCACTGAAAACAGGCCAGAAAACCTTGGATTTCTTCTACATTGTATGTTTAACATTGACACTCTTTTTTGTTTGTACATCAATTGCTTGGTTATTTAATTTAGTGTTTTTTTTTAAGGAAGCACGATATACAAGTGCCATATTGGTTATTAGCGCATATTAAAGGTTTATTAGAAAATCTGTGTTAGGTTTATATTGGAATCTTTTATTATGTATAACTTAAGAATATAATTGTTTATGCTCATTTTCCCAATTGTTACATTTTGATTAATGCCCACTCACATTTAATTAAAAAAACACAAAAAATGTAATAATATTGTTAAATGTAATTCTTAGCAAATCTCAAAATGAATATGTTTTTCATACTGCACTCTATATTAAAATGTTATAATATAACGTAATGTTCTTAAAAGATGATTTAGACAAAATAGTCCAGACGTTTAATATTGATCATTTATTGATGCATTAATATGAAAATAATTAGCAGGACTGGACAGAATTTTTATATCTGTGGTTTCCTACCTTTTTTGTGGTAGAGAAAACAGAATTTTTCTTAATCTTGTATAGCTATTATCACGAAGGAGAAAAAATTGATGGAAAAAAATGTCAATGCTAGTGAAGCTGTAGAATTTCATAGCGTTACATAAATTGTAATTATCAGTAGAGTAATTTTCTACCTGCGCTCCAGGTCTTGTCCAGAGGCAGCATGGCTCAAAATGGTCGTCTGTCTGTGAATGTGAACACTGGGAAAGGTACACAGCTGTTTTACATTAGCAATCACTTTATTGTCTTACTGTCTAAGTGTATTTTTATGGTTTGTGTTCATTATGCTTCAGCATGCGCCTTTTTTGTTTGAACAAATGCTCTCTTACTTTCATAAATAAAAACAAAGGAGAACTGAAATTCACTTTGAAGAAGACGGCAGCTCTGACTCCATACGCTCAGGTGGTGGTTTACACCGTTCTTCCCAATGGAGAAACAGTAGCAGACAGTATGGACTTCCCCATTGACGAATGTTTGCCAAACAAGGTCAGAAAATCCCATGTGAACACTCAATGTGCCCTTCAAGCTCTTATGTGTGTTTTTAAAGTGTATGTTTTTTATCATCAATGTGTGATGAGAGTGTGCCTGTGCTTTTACAGGTGTCTTTAAAGTTCTCGTCTCCCACCGCACTACCTGGAGAGAAGACATCTCTTAACCTAAAAGCCAGTCCTGGCTCCTTGTGCTCCGTGCGGGCCATTGATCAGAGTGTGCTGCTGTTGAGACCAGAGGCCGAGTTCAATGCAGACTCTGTATGTTAAACCAGAATGTACATTACAACTATAACTAGTAGATTCATCTTTATTTTAAAAGATGGGTCAGGAATGTGGCACTATATGTATATCACTATGTATCAAATTTGATTATTTGCAAAAATGAGTTAAATATACTTTCATAATAAGCATTTTTTTAATGTTCCATTTTTGGGAGTAAAACATTAAGTAAAAATGTCAGTTTACAGTAAAACAGTTCAGAATGTTACAACTGTCCCGCTATTATATTGAAGATTTTTTTTATTAATTTAAATAATTAAAATAATATTTTTTTTTAGGATGTAAGGTTGTTTAAGAAGGTTAACAATCTTTTATATTACTTGATATTTTAACAATATTTAAAATAAATAAAAAATATAAACGAAATTGATTTACAATGTGTTAATTAAAAAATCTCTACATGTATATTTTTTTAATAATATAAATAAATAATACAAAATGTTGTTATTTGAAAAAAATTATATTTAAACGATTCTTCACTGATTATATTTTAAAAACAAAACTCATGTGGTGTTGGGAAAATATGTTATTACTTTTTACTTGGTGGGTACACCACATGACATTAGAAATATATGTATATATTTTATAAATATTGTATCTGTTATTACTCAACAGGTCCTTGGAATGTTACCAATCCAGATTTTGTCAGGTTACCCATACAATGTTGAAGAATGGGAGCCTAACCCCTGCCGATATCCCTGGGATATAATCCCGTTTGCTGAACCTGCTAGGCGCAAGCGCTCCCGCTCCTATTACCCTTACTACGTCAACAAAAATGATGTCTACAACATCTTTAGAGTAAGATACACAACATCTCCCTTTTCTTATTTCAGAGGTCCTCCGGTGTCACGAGTCTCACTGTACACAGTTCATCTTACACACAGTAACATACTGTAACATTCGCTTTTTCCTAGGCGGTTGGAATCAAAATCGCTACCAACTCTGACGTGAAAGAACCTGTTGTTTGTCATAATTATGAGACGATGAGGAAGGAATGTGAGTAACTTGATTTTTTTAAGATTTGGAAATGCCCTTTTTACCTGATTGTATTTACAAACTATAAATTCAAACAGCTGTTATGGACGATGGTGGGCGTGGGGGCTTGGGTGGTACCAGAGATGGCCCAACCAGAAATGAGGTTTGGTTCAAATGTGGAAATACGTTCTCAGAAGATCCGCAAATTCTTTCCAGAAACATGGATATGGGATCTTATACCTGTGGGGTATGTATCTTGCACCATGGCATTACTGTATATACTGTATACATTACAGTCTTTCTTAATTATGCATAAAAAATATATACAAAAATAACAACTGCCTCAGTGCTTATTAATATTTTTTTAACTTTTTAAAATATTCACCAGGAGATCAGGATATGTGGACGTTGCAAAGACTGTACCGGACACCATCACGAAATGGGCAGCAGGGGCTTTCTGCACATCCCCTGGTGGGTTTGGGGTAGCCCCCAAGACTGATCTCACTGCTTTCAAGCCCTTCTTTGTGAGCCTCGCCCTCCCTTACTCTGTTATCCGCGAGGAGACGTTCACTCTCAAAGCCACTGTATTCAACTACCTCCCCAAATGTATCATGGTAAGCCCCTTAATGTGTTTACTTGCTCTTGGAGCGGTTTTGCAAGCGTTCGTAGTAAAAGCATTTCCTGTAGGCTGCCACTGGACAAATCTCTGTCTTTTAATAAAGGTGAAGGTCACGCTGGCAAACTCAGCACAGTTCACAGCTCAGCCGTGCAAAGGCTGCACTTACACTCGGTGTGTTTGCTCTGAAGAGAGCCAAACCTTCCAGTGGATTGTTACACCTTCTGAACTGGGTAAGCCAGATACTTTGACTTCTATTTAAACAAAAACAGAAATTTAATTAAATTTGATTCCCTAAACTGAAAGGCTTATTTTACATCTGATCATGTTTGTACCAGGACATTGATATTACACTCATAATAGGAATTTCTTAATTCTGTCATCATTTACTCACCCTCATGTTGTTCCAAACCTGTATTAATTTAGTTTGTTCTGCTTATACAAAATATATTTAAAAGAATGTTGGTAACCAGACATGGAGGTGAGTAAATGATGACAGTATTTTATTTTCAGGTGGACTTTCCTTTTTTCACGTAGGCTACTGCCTTGCCTGTCACAGATTTGTTGACTATTGCAGGCCCCAGGGGTACTTTGTTTCTTCTGTAACTGAACTTTCTTCTGTAAACACTGCCACTGATGTGTGTATTTTACAGGAAAGGTGAACATTACAGTGCGCGCTGAGGCGGTGCAGAGCCGAGATCTGTGTGGAAATGAAGTGGTGACTTTGCCGGACAAAGGCAGAGTTGATACTGTGATGCAGAGTCTTCTGGTGCAGGTACGTGCCTTTACTGTATGTGAGCTTTCAGAAACCATGTGACTCTCTCTTCAACATCAACACGCTAACAAGTCAACAGGAAATAAAAAAAATATAATTACTTTCTTAATAAATATTTCTGGTAATACGGTGTTGAAACAGTGCACATTATTATAAAGAAAAGAAAAAAAAACACTTAGCTGTTTTTAATATAGATATTATTTAGCTAATATAGCTATTTCAATATTGTTTCGAGCCTTAAAATGAGTTACCAGTAATTTAATGCACATACTACATACTATAAGTTTATGAAAGTAATAAATTAATGCATTTATTTATTATAATTTAAGATATGTCTGTCTGTCTGTCTGTCTGTCTGTCTGTCTGTCTGTCTGTCTGTATCCGTCTATCTGTCTGTCTGTCTGTCTGTCTGTCTGTCTGTCTGTTTTGGTTTAAAAGTACAATTGAAACTGTTATTACTCATATTTCTCAGGCGGAGGGAACTAAACAGTCAATCACTCAGAATGAACTCATCTGCTTAACAGGTTAGTGGCATTACAGTGTGTTGTGTTGTCTATTAAAAGAAGAATAAAGAATACATAAAAAAAATGATTATTCCGACTTTAATAGAAGTTAACTGCTGTATGCTGTCAGTTACCACATGCCACAGATAATAATCTTTACCTGCAGTTTGTTAAAATAAGCAAAGTAATGCACTTGCAGCAGAAGTCAATGATGCCAGTTGATGCATTGGATAAATGTTAAATGCTTCCAATTTTATCTTTTTAAACACTGTGTAGTTTTCACAAGAAATGGAGAAAATGATTGTCTGTTGGAAAGTACAGCATGACCATGTTTTAAACCTGACGTTTTTTTTCTCTATTCCATTAGACCATCCAAAGGAAACATCAGTTTCTCTCACTCTACCTAAAGTGTTTGTCAAGGGTTCTGCCAAAAGCTTTGTCACTGTTCTGGGTGAGCCTAAATACATGCTGGCATATGTACATAATGTACATTGATTTCTCTATAATATAAGTATTTATATTTTAAATACTCTGTAATCAGTAACATTGCTCTCATTGTGTAGTTTTCAGGTTTTTAATCATACTGACAGTTAAATAATTTTTTGGCCTGTAGGTGATCTGATGGGTCGTGCTCTGAGGAACATCGGTGATCTGTTGGCTATGCCGTACGGCTGTGGAGAGCAAAACATGCTACTTTTTGCCCCCAATATCTACATCCTTCAGTACCTGGAGAGCAGCGGGCAGCTCACCCCTGAGATTAGAAACCGAGCCATGACCTTCCTGGAGAGCGGTGAGGAAAATCATTATGAAATAGAAGATAGAGTAAATACTACTTATAAATACAAATAGGTTTAAATATTTATTTGTGTAAACACAAGAAAGTGTTCCTGTGTTTAAATTGCCTTAGCAGCGCAAAAATGTTGTGGGTTTTCCCAGGGAACACACATACTGAAAAAAAAATAAATACAAAAACAATCGTAGTCGCTTTGGATAAAAGCGTCTGCTAAATAAAATTATTATGAAAAACAAAGGACAAAAATATTATAAAATTCATGTTTGCAAGCTTTTTTTAATATAAAAATGTCTAATCAATTTACAGACATTAGTAATAATAAACAAATTAAGTTAGTTCATCGGAGCTCTCATTGCATCGTCTATTAGCTGGATTTAACAGATAAATCAACTCAGTGGTGAATAAAAACAGGGATTTAACAGAGTTCAATATTTCTTTCATTAATTAACTTAAAAAAACGAAAAGTCCAGTTGTCCTCTTTTCAACATACTTGCATATCATGAAACATTTTACTTTCTCGTGTTGCAGGCTACCAGAGAGAGCTGACATACAAGCATTATGACGGATCTTACAGCGCGTTTGGGATGAGTGACCCCTCTGGTAATACCTGGTGAGTTTGGTACAGATACTTAGCTTAGGGCTTACTGTGTGGAGTCTAGCATCCCGTATGTGAATTTAACAGCTTTCTAGTTAGTTGTTTTTGGAATGGGGAAAACATAGTCTTGGACATGGACTTTGTCTAGGATGTTACCAAATTATGGGTGTTTGACAGCAATTTCTTTTGTTTCCTCAGGCTAACTGCATTTGTGATGAAGAGTTTTGGTGGGGCAAAGAACTATATATTTATAGATCAAACTAGCATCGATCAGGCAAAGGAATGGCTGGGTCTACAGCAACAGGGCAATGGCTGCTTCGCCTCTGTTGGGACGCTCTTCCACATTGATATGATGGTGAGAACAAGAGAGTCATGCTCAGGTCCTTTATCTGCTGCTAAAAAAAATACAATTAAACCAGCCTAAGGTCCCAGCTGTTTACTGTAGTCTACTCAGCTGGTCAAAGTTTGGAATAATTAAGATGTTTTTAAAAAATCTCTTATGATAAAAAACATTATTGCCGTTTTTACTGTATTATTGAAGAAATTAGTGCAGCCTTGGTGAGAAAACGGGATTTTTCTTTCAAAAACATTTAAAAATGAGCGGTATTGTGGCTGGATTTTAGGATGGAAGACCAGATTGACCAGGCTGGGAGGCCAGCTAAACCAGCTGAAATCAAGCACATCAGCGGTTCTTTTTCAGCAGGGATATTTTGGCCAGCTAATAACATACCATGATACCATCAAGGTTTCATTTGATAGGTGTTGACAGCTCACATGAACTGACATTGGTATCTGCAGGGCTTTTATTTTGCAGTGTGCAGGAGGGCTTCTAGTATAACCATGTTTTATACAACAAGACTGTGTGTGTGTCTTGGGAGGCAGGTGAAGAATGTCAATAGATTTCACTGGTTCAAATAGACTACTTCTTAGTTCTTTAGGACTATAGTGAGCTCATACACCTCTTTGCTTTCATATTGTTTTTCTTTTCCCTAATGTTCTTTTATTGATTTATTTTCAAGTTAGAATAAAAAAGGTTTCATAGGGTAATATGACATGTTTTCTGAGACCCTATCTTAAAATATATTTATTGCATTGGCAAAATGTTTTTATGTTCATTATTAAAAGATACTATGTAAACCACATAATTATACAATATGTATACATATGTTAAGAAAGTTGATCTTGGTTTAACGATAGATGTTGTTTAGACTCTGAAAAACAATTTAGAAAATGTTTTTGACGTTTGTCAACTTATGTTATCTGAATAACACTGTACAATTACATTTCTTAAGAAATGTTAAAATTTTAATGGTATGTGACGGTAATGTAAAATGGTATAAAATTTAGATGAGATGTGAAGCTGTCACAGCGTTGAGTGGGATGAGGACATGATTGCAGGGAGAGGTAATGGATCAGAGTCATTTATGGAGAGGAAAACAGCTCTTTAGACTGGTGGTTCTGGATTTCACGCTCTGAAAATGTCTGTTAGATGGCAATACATTGAAGAGATTGAAGTGCTGAAGGTGGGAAGGATCTTTGATGATGCTTTTCCTCTCACAGGGTGGCGTCAATGATGAAGTCACTCTCTCTGCGTATATCACTGCTGCGCTGCTGGAGTTGGGCGTCCCGAACTCTGTAAGTACAACCCTCTTCATAGGTCCTAAGAGATGGACTCTAGTCACAGATAACTCAATGCAGATAATGTGACTTATGAAGGTAGGAGACACTCATTAATCTCTTGTGTGCTTTGTAAGGATCCCATGGTAGCGAAAAGCCTTGTATGTCTGAAGGAATCTTCCCGTAACATTGAGAACACATATGTGACTGCCTTGATGTCCTACACCTTCACTCTTGCTGGAGATGAAGAAATGAGACGGAACCTCCTCACCAACCTGGACAATCAGGCCAGGAGAGAAGGTACCATTCAGCTTTAGATTAAATAATTATACTAAAATACTTCATTTAATACAACTTTAAATTCAATTCAGAATTAATTTCTATAATGTGGAGCCCCACACATATCAGGTGAAGAAAAAATTGATATTGTGGCCATGAATTAAGAATTTGTTCCCACAACTTACCACATTTTATTAATTTGTTTTCACGTTTTATTAATTTTTCCTCATTTTAGTTCAATTGTGGCCACATCGTACTTATTAGTTCCCATGTTATAATTTAGTTATATTGTGGGCACAATTTAAATAAAACGAGGGAATTAATTCTTAATTTCGTAGCCATAATACTTGTTTTTGTTATCTGCATGTCATGTGCGGGACTCTGTTGTATAGCACTTTTTACAAAAAAGAAACTCCCTAGAAAGAAAGACAATAAGGCATAAACTACTAGTTAAACTACTAAAGTTAATGTGTTGTTGAGGAGAAAACCCATAAAAAAAGAAATATAAAAGTACAAAAAAAAACAGACTGCAAATAAAATGAGGTTCATGTTAACCTTTTAACTTGTTTGTTTGTGTACATTTTTCTTTTAAATTTTTTTGTGTACCCCAGTACTAATTTCTCTGGACCCTAGTTTGAAAACCCCTGATCTAAATTATTCTGCTGCTTTTAATAAAAAACACAATCTCCATCCTTCAATGTTCCAGTTTTCTTGCTCTGGTTATTTCAGGTGTTGGACGATATTGGACTCTGGCTAATAATGCGCAACCGACGGGCTCCGTGGAGGTAGAGATGAGTGCCTATGTGTTGCTGGCTCTGCTCTCGGGACCGTCACTGCCTGGATTTGGACTGAACTACTCTGCTGGCATCGTACACTGGCTAACCAGTAAACAAAACCCCTATGGAGGCTTCTCCTCTACACAAGTAATGTTATTCATCACATGCCGGTGTTTTTTTTAGACCACTCTCAGTCTTTATAATGCATTTTATCATTATTGACTGTAAGTGGTGTTGTTCTCTCTCTCTGTGAGCAGGATACTGTAGTAGCACTCCAGGCCCTCGCTAAGTACAGTGCTGCCATTACAATCCAGAAGGATCCATTACCGTAACCGTGACCTCCCCCCTAGGCCAGAGGAACCAGTTCACTGTGAACCGGAACAACCGGCTGCTTTACCAGGAGAAACAGCTGCAGGAAGCTACTGGCACATACAAGCTCAGGGCAGAAGGCAGAGGCTGCGTGTTTGTGCAGGTCTGTGCACTGCCTCTTTTGATGCACATATTGAAAAATCCAATAAATAATTCATCTAGAAATGAAAGTTTTCATCATTTATTCATCCTCATGTCATTCTGAACCTGTATGATTTACTTTCTTCAGTGGATCACAGAAGGGAGTTATAAGAATTAGGAATTACATAAGTATGAGTATACTGATGACTGTTTAAGTGTATAAAAGTGATATAAATCACCTCGTCTTTTACATCATTCTGTGTTTTTTGTCTCTCAGTTTGCCTTGCACTACAATATCCCGCCTCCTCCAGAAGCTTTGGCATTCCAAATCAATGCAAATCCTGGGGTTTGTAGCAACACAAAGAACCCAGCTTTTACACTAACCACCACAGTAAGGTGAGCAGCACCTCTGTAAAAAAAATATATACTTTCAACATGTGATTTTTTTCATTAATCATTCATTAAATTCCATTATTTAAAGGGAAAGTTATAACTAAAAATGTGTTAAAAATGCAAATAAATGTTGTCATTTAGTCACTATCATGGCCTTGCAAACCTGTATGACTTTGTCTCAACTGTGAAAAAAATATTTATTTTAGAGAGTCTCCACACAGCTCTTTTCCATAAAAAAAGACCAAACCTAAGCTAAAAAATTGGTGGTGTGGACCCGGGGTTGGTTACATTGGTGCCGTGACCTGGATGGGAGTGAGGTTTAGGGGGGTGAGTGTAACGGATGTATGCCAGTAAGGGCTGTGTGTAAACCTCATTCTCCTGACCTCAAAAATAGGCGCTCTAGCAACTGACGCTAGAGGCTGTAGCCTTTAGCCTCCTTGGTAGAGCGCCTGCCTCCCATGCTGGAATCCCGGGTTCGAGACCCGCTCGGATGAGTTGTGGTGGTGTGGACCCGGGAGGGTTACAATTACAATACCACAAACTACCAAAATGTATGTTTTTTCATTAAAACAAACAATAATAAATATTAAATATATGTACTATTGTTGAAAGGTTCGCAGTCAGTAAGACATTAATACAAATAAATTAATACTTTTGCTCAGCAAAGATGCATTGTATTGCTCAAAAGTGACAAAAACATTATAAATGTAACAAAAAAATTAAATGACCATTTTTTTTTTCAAATAAATGCTGTTCTTTCGGACTTTCTATTCATCAAAGAATCCTGAAAAAAATGTATCACAATTTTGACAAAAAATAGTCAAAATCACAACTGGTTTCAACAAAAATATTAATAAGGAAGGGAATTTTTTTTACATGTTTTTTTTTTACTTCAAATCAGCATATTAGAATGATTTCTGAAGAATCATTTGACACTGAAGACTGAAGTAATGCTGCTGAAAATACAGCTTTGCCATCACAGGAATAAATTATTATAAAAAAAGTATTCAGATATAAAACAGGTTACCTGAACTTGTAATAATCACTTCTAATTTACTGTATTTTTTATCAACACCCCCCCCCAAAAAAAAAATTTTTTTTTAATAATGTATATAAAATTAAACATAAAAATGTATGTAGAGAAGTCCTGCCAGCAGTAACAAATTCCACTTGCAATTATATCGCTCAATAAATTTGTAAACTTAACATATCCATTTGACTATATGGAGAAAGAATGAATAAAGATTCAACCTACTTTATGGCCTAATAGACTCTTAGCTGTCTGTCAGACTACATACAGAACAAGGTGTGGTTGTGAACCTTGTTTGTGATTGTATGACAGGTATAACGGCACACGAGCGGAGACCAACATGGTGATCATTAACATCAAGCTGCTGTCTGGGTTTAAGTCAGATGAGACGTCTCTGCAGGCTGTGAGTGACACTTGAAGGGCTCTGGTCCTCTTTTGATCTCTAGTTGTGTAGCCGTCGTTTAATTCGTTCTCATTCGCTCCTCTTTCTCCACAGCTGAGGGAAGACCCCACCATCAGACGTCTGGATCTGGACGAGGATCGTGTCATTTTCTATTTGGATAGTGTAAATGTTTTATTTTTATTCAAATACCTTGAGGGGTTCAAAACCTTTTTTTGGATGGATCACTGATATTTTGACAATAAACAGGATAAACTGACTGTGTTTACTTAAACGAATAGTTCACCTAAAAATGAAAACTGGCTGAAAATGTTCAGGCCTACCAAGAAGTAGATGAGTTGTTTCTTCATCGGAACAGAAATTTAGCATGACATCACTTGCTCACCAGTAGATCCTCTCCAGTGAATGGGTGCCGTCAGAATGAGAGTCATAGTGCAAAATTTCTCCAAAACTGTTCCTATGAAGAAAAAAACTCATTTACATCTTGGATGGCCTGACGGTGAGTACATTTTCAGCTATTTTTTTTGGTGGACTATTTCTTTAACACATTCCTATATGACATATGCACACCGCCATTATACATTTCTCCATTATCATAATGTAATGCATTTCTCTTTTATTCCAGTTGAAAAAGAATCAGGAGAAGTCCATCAGCCTGCAGCTCGTGCAGGAAGTACCGGTGCAGAATCTGAAACCAGCTGTAGTGATCGTCTATGACTACTACAAGATCAGTACGTGTTTACTCATCACTGTGCACTCTGAAATACAATATTGGGTTTTTATAAACCCAGCAAAATGAAATAAATAAAACAAAAAATAAATAAATCATAAGAAAAATGGGGAAAACCTATTTCCGTTTTAATGTTTAAGTTTAATTTTTTTATAAATCTTAGTGACATCATGATATAAGCGTTGCGTAATTATGTTTTACGAGCCTGTATTTAATCTTACCATAATGCATTTTCTTTTTATTGGAGACAAGCTTAACAATGTAGTGCACACAAAAAACTAGGTTGTTTCTATTCCTCCAGGTGAATTGTCTGTGATTGACTACACCTCCCCATGTGCATAAACATTACCGTAAGTACAGTAAATTTGATCTAAAAATCCATTAGTATATTTTAATAATTGTACTCTTGAATTTGGATTTAAAGACATTTACATGTTTTAAAAAATATTTAAAATGCTCTTTTGACATTTATATTTATAAAATAAATCTTAAAATGGTTTTTAATCATTGATAATTGGATAAAAGCACAAAATCAGCATATTAAAATTATGTAAAAAGACAGATATGAATGTAATATATTGATATAAATAGATATGTTATATTGCTTGATAAAAGGTTGATTGACCTGTTGTTTTTAAGGCGATGCTCTGAAGTGCGATGGCTGAAGAACTGTACACTGGAATATATGGCGAGACAGATTTAATACTAACAGCTTTTCTGTTCTTCTATCACCTTCTTGTAGTACAATTTCTGCATTATGCATTTTAGATGCTATTAAACAATTTGTCAATTTCTGCATCAAAAACATTTGTGTCCTGTGATTATTTATTATCTAGATGTATTATTACCGGTTCTTTATATATGCAAATATCTGGATCTTAAAAGAATAAGCTATACCTAATATTGGTGCATATTAGTCAAATATTAAATGCTAATTTCAAGTTTTAAATCTTTCCCAACTCAATTATGCATTTTGAAAGAAAATGCACATCTACCAATTGCAAATGTTTACAACAGTTTGTCACTTTTCCTGTCTGTAATCCAAAATCCATTTTAAATTCAAAGCACTTGATATTTTAGTAGAAGTTGAACTGATATGTTGGTGTGGATCGGTTCAACTCTTTTACCCATTTGTTTTGTTTTAAACAGAGATTTTATCGCCAACACATGAAAGCTGCTTTCAGACTCTGTGTTTGCTGTTGTAACACCCAATAATACCTGTATACTGTTCTCCCCTTGAGTGTTTAAAAGTAGCAGTCAGAAACTGTTTCCAAACCACTCAGATGCTTGATATCTCTGCTTAGCAAAAATAATTCATCTTTTAAAATGCCTGTTAACTTCAGTAATATCATGTTAGAATGCTAATTGAGAATATTCTCCTACTGCTGCCCACTAAAGCGGTGTCAGTTTCACAGCGTTCCAGGAATTACCAAATAATTTCAGTAAACAATCCCTACAAATTGCATCAGCAAACAACTCACTTCAGAGAGACTAAAGCGTACAGTATACCCCAAACAGTTCAGTGTGTATTGCCTACATATTGCCCAAAGACTGAACTGGCCTACTCACTATCTTCTCAAACTTTAAATTCTAAAGAGATTGCTTTTCGGGGGGGGGGTTGGTTTCAAGTAAACGCATAAAATGTATTATTTGGGTAACACTTTACAATAATTCACTAACACTTAAATTAAACAGAAAAGCAAGCAGGTGCATGATTTGGCATGGCAGCCAATACAAATAATTAATAACTGTTTCCTTACCTAAATCTTGCATTTGGACCAGGCTCGGT
>CM049813.1:10080364-10205212 GCA_027422405.1 Ptychobarbus kaznakovi
GCTAATTATTCACGTTGATTTAAATTCTCTGTAGATTTCCTTTCAACATACAGTTTGGTTTCGGGAGAAAGCAGAACATGTTGGTCTATTTTTTTACAGTGTCGTAGCTGTAACATCGCTAACCATAAATAAACATTTTATTTTCCCCAAAGACTAGTAAATAGCCTGCCTGTAAAACATCAATAATACTTAAAGAGCTACTAAACCATTTAAATAGCTCCCTAAATTGTATTAGAGCAGTATCGGACTGATTTAAATAGGTCAACTTTTTTATTACAGTGAGTACATGTCTGTTCACAATCTCTTAAAACAATAAAACCCACTATGTATCACATGGAATAAAGGTGCGGTCACATTTATCATTGAATTTTTGCAGGTGAAATGCAATAATTTCAATTAAATTTCCACATGATCTGGAATTTCATGTAATTGAGAAAGATTTACCCACACAGATTTCGCAACAGGTTCAGCTGGTCAAGTGAGTTCAGCCAACATAACGTTGCTTGGTTTGACCTCTTTTGGCTTGAGAAATGTTGCCAATTTTTTGCTAATTTACTGATGTTTAGCAAAGTTTTGCAGGCAAAATCCAGTCATTTCAATAGGGTTATAGTTTGAGTGACGATGGAAGATTTCTCAATGAAGATTTCGCCAAAGGTTCAGATGGTCACGTCAATTCAACCAACATATAGCTGCTTGTTTTGAAAGTGACTTCTGTTTAAGCTGTCACTTTATGCATGCTACACTACTGACAGCAAACAACAAAATTTGTTACAAATTATCGCAAATTTCTCAGAGAATTTTTGAAGGTGAATTTCAATAGGCTTATGTACTTAAATGTACTTCATGGACCGATACACCACTGAGAGTAGACAATATTTTTTTCTTACATAATTTGTACAAATTTTCACAAATTTACTGTTGTTCATTGAATTTTTGCAGGCAAAATTCAGGCAAATTAATAATAGGCATCCATGCAATCATAAATTTCGCATGATGGTGAAAGATTTCCTAACAAATTTTCAAATCCGACACGCAAATTCACTGCATTAACCAACAGAAAGCAGGACAACTTGCTTGTTTTGAATGTGACTTCTGTGTAAGCTGTAGTTCATGTTCCGCAACACTACTGACAGTAATGTATTGTCTGACATACTACTGACAGTATGTATTTTCACAAATTTTGCTAATTTACTGTTGTTTAGTGAATTTTCACAAGCAAAATCCAGGCGAATTTCAAATCTGACAATTTGCATGATTTCAAAACCGATTTAAGTTGATTACGCAAATTAAGTTGACCAACAGAAAGCCGGAAAATTAGCTTGTTTTGACATCTGTGTGAGCTGTACTTCATGACCTTTATGACCCTAAAATAAACAACCAAAAAAATGCTAATGTGACCACACCTTATGACTGTGATTCCAGCTTTCACTAGTGTAACAGTTCAGATACTAAGAGTGACAAATATGGGTCAATATCAAGGCACTGTATGACTTGCATGATTATGATGTTGTTTATTTTCCTCCTGTTTGTGGCAATTATTCCAAACTCTCGTAGGCTGGCAGTGATAAGTGATGGCTGCCTCCCTTGGGAGTCAAATCACAAGATCAAGTTGTCAGGACTTGGCAAATAGACTCTACTGTTGTACATGATATGTGTGTGAGTCAGTGAGTGCATGCGTTTGTGGTTCTGTATCTAAAAGAATGAGCAAGGAACACAGAGACACAGTGGGATAGACTTGGACAGGAGTCGCTGGCATCCCTCTACAATAAATATAGACTCCTGAGCTGGTAGGTGAGCTTTGGTAAATTAAGTCTTTGTTTCTGTGATACCGGATCTTTAAATGTAAATGTAATACTTCATTTAATTTTAAAACATCATTTAAATGTACTGCAGTTAATTTATATTCTCTCATCATTTCTTGTCGATCGATCCTATCAAATATTTAACGCAACACTATTCCAGAATGGCTTGATGGCATTTGGCATTTTTCCCATTATGTTAGAAAAGACAATTCGTGGGACAAACTGAAATGTTTCTGCACATCCAGACAAGATAAACTGCAACTGAAAAATATCTCTGACGGCAAAAAGGCATTTTCGTCGATGGTGAGTGAGCCACCACCTGCAGGTTTGGTTAACCGGGTCTTTTCGTCTTCTCCCTTTTTCAATCCAGGCAGACATGGAAAGCCTCTGGTGCATATCTGTCTGTGCATCTGAGTGAATATATAACATCTCCAGGAAACACAAGAAGAAGAAGAAAAAGGAAGTAACAAAATAAAGTTTTTCCTCTCATTGGGAATAACAGGTCTGGGTCATGTGAAGTCTCCCTGCCGAACGGTTTCTGTTTTGACGCGTGGGTCAGCGAGCAGCGGTGGGTTTTGTCTCAGTTCATGAACTGCGTGTAGCCCTCGGCTCCTGTCACTATCACATCCATCCATATCCTCATGGCCTCTGCGGACGGGGCCACCATGTAATACAGTCTGTCGTGCGTCTTCACGCAGAAGGTCAGGGAGGGGTTGGGGCTCTGTGATCAAAAAGACAATCAGATCAGTGAGGGAGCCACGTATGGAGTCTATCTACTACTCGGTTATTAAGGCATATGCACCAGCTGATATTTATCCATTAAGGGATGTCAGCTTTCAGGAATTTTTACAAAATGATTTTTATTGAAATTAAATTAATGAATCACATGTGGACGACGACAAATACCACATGCAGTATTTGAACTACAATTAAAGCCACTATACAAATATATAATTTAACATTTAATAAATAAATAAACAACTGTACAGCTATTGAATGAATCCAACTGGTATTAATTTAATATAGTTTCATAATTTTCCAAGTATTATTAATAATGTGTATGGATAATGAGACAAAAATTATTTTGCCTGTACAATTTATTGTGTGAATTATATGTACAATTTATTGTGTGAATTAGTTTGCAAACATTAAAAAAAAATATAGTCTATTTTATATTTTTTATAATTTTATAATATATTAGTTTTATGTAGACTTATTAATACATATTTATAATAACTACAGTCAAACTACAATTAAAGTGATTATGCTAACTATAATAATAATAAATAATTAAATTCACTAAGCTATTGATCTTAATACATATAATATCTAATTGTAATAATATACTACTAATAAATAAACATAAGAAATGTTCTATTTGTTTTTTCATTTTAATGAAAGTATTTGAATGCATTTATATTAAGTATGAATCCAAATGGTATAATTTAATATAATGGTATATATTTTTAAGTATTAATAATAATGCACAAATATTATTATGTGGTTCATGTGATATTACAGACTTTATAAAATACATACACATATGTTTTATATAATATTTTAAGATTTGATTCTGAACTTAAGTTAATGTTTAATGTAGTAAAACGGATGTTTTTTGTAATGTAGATATTTCTAAATATCTATTAAATAGAATGGCTTTATGTTCTCTGCATTTAATAATTCACCTCACAAACACATTGTGTTCAGCATGTTTATTCTTGTTGGACGTGAACCTGCATTTAATGTAGCCTGGGGCGTATTTACTTTTACCTTGTCGAGTTTTGCTCATGGTTTTGAAGGATGAGGTCTCATCGCTTTCATGTTGGCGATACACACACTTAGCTAATTTGGACGTTTCCATCAAGTGACAGATACTTTTGCACAAAAACGCTGCAATGTTTGATTGGACACACTGACTTTGGTGTAAAAAAAAGATGGACAGTGGTTTCTTCTCTTTTTTAAATGTTGATAAGCCTATTTAATTTATTTAACAGCTTGTTATCACATTATACTTTACCACACTATCATTATTATAATTGTGCACAATTACTTTGAACCTGTTTTATAAGCTCCACATCACAAGCAGCACAAACAACAGCGTGCACTCATTTCCCAGAGGAGCTTCTTTAGCTCTCTTGAGCTAAAGTGGATTAATAAACACTCATACCACTTAATTAATAATAAATTACTAAATATTAGCACCTCTAATTTTAACACAGCTGCATATGTGAAGCAGGAGGTGCTTGTTAATATGTGCTAATTACTTCTCCTAACCTAAACACTCATTAAAGAGCACTCCACTCATGCAATGGACAAACAAATCTCTTCAAATGATTCTGACACTGTCAAGGAGTGAATTATATTACGGCTTCCTGTTAACCTATTACATTGTACAATGAGAAGCTGATGGCGTATAATACACCACAAAACTGCTTCTGTGGGGCTATTACGTTATACACACACTTAGTATCTCACCACAGGTGGGAGTAGTAAAGAAACACTTAAGGGTAACGCACACAGGTCATAAATTACATTATACTCTCATCCTCAGTAACTGCAAAAAAACAAACAAATATCAACTATGTGAAGGTGCAAATAGTAACAAGGTATGTTAATAATAATAACAAGGTATGTTAATTAGTCACAAGGGAGTAAATGTGTGAAAAACACACAAATTAGAGCAATTTCCTCTAAGCAGCAAACATGCAGGATAGGGTGATAGTGGTGGAGAGCGATACGTACGTTTGTCAAATTCAGATTGAAAAATCCTTTCTGTGAAAACAGTCGGCAAAGCAAAAGAATGAAGGAAAAGAAGGGTGGGGAACATTGACAGCAGAGTAACAGCATAAGAGACAAAAGAGAAGAAAGAAGCTAACAGAAAAAGATCAAATGAAATGGTGCAACAGGAGAGCAGAGCAGAAAAACAGCGGGAGATGTGAGCTGTGCTTATACCAGGGACTCTTATTCGATCGTACCTTTGTGGCACTGCGCACGTGATCATAGTAAACCTCCTCGATAGCCTGGAAGTAGATGACGCCCTTCAATTTGCTCTCATGTTTATCTGTGGATGGGAGAAACAGAGATGTCACACTGTGAAACCCGTTCTCTTAATAAGTACTTTATTGCGATGTTTTTGTTTGAAAACGAATTAACTCGAGAAGCGAAAGCGAGTGTTTTCTTCGAAAATAAGCATTTCCATGTATTTTTACTGGAAAAAAAGAGAAAGCTAGTGATTAACACAATGTTTTGCACAGTGATGGTTTGGAAAACAAATAATCCCCCACTCCCCTCGAGAATAATGATCTGGTAAGCACCGATGTGACCTTGTTACTGCGGTGCAACCCCTTCATTTTCAGTCCGCGTAGAAATAAAGAGCGAGAGCTCATGCTTTGCCGAGCGCCACGGCTGGGTGATGAGCACGATTTCCTCAGCATTGCGGCAGATTTCATCACCATCAGATAGCATGCGGACGGGCTTCTGGTTATTTGTATGCCCCTAGCTAACCCGAGGCTATCGGAAATCATGGCAGCCACTGTGAGCTTAAGAATGACTAATTATCCGTATCCCCCCACTGCTGGATTCACCCACTCTTTGTTCTGCCCTCGTTTCTTTCCCCAACCTCAGGAACGAAAGCGTAACGACACGTTCACCGAGCGGCATTAGCATAGTGCACAGTAAGGAGGATGTTGGAAGGCGATGCTGCGGTGCACATACCGGCGTAGTAGGAAAACGTCCTTTTAAGGCGATCAAAGACGAACCAGCGCTTCTTCCAGGATCTGATCTTCCCTCCCATCTTGACAAGATAGCCCTTGCACATCTTTTCGGTGAGAATCACGTGGTAGCACGTGTCCAGGCTGTGACCTGAGGACTCGATGTGGGAGCGGAGGTCAAACTCCTCTTTGCGAATGGGCAGGTATCGGGTCATCGGGCGGGCCTGGAAATCAACAACATGTGCTTTATATTTTTTATTATGCCATGACATATTTTATTTCCCTATCAATTAATTTATCCAAAATTGACTTCATAAATAAAATGCTTTCATGATGAACATGGTTTTAATTTCAGGAAATTATTTGATATATATTCATTCATTTATTTTCATTTTTTATTTGTTTACATTTTATTTTATTTATTTATATTTTAAGGTGACAAAAGGTCAAAAATGTCTTGAATACCATAATAAAAAAGGATACATAATTTAATGTTATTATTCATAATAAAACCTTAATTCTCATAATAATAATAAACAATTTTAACAAAACATTAAAAAATGTACTGTGTTTTAATGTCTGAAAATCTTTTGGTGGCCCGATCAATCAAGTGGACCTTTTTATGACAGTTCAGGTTGTAAAAAGTCACTTTCTGTAAGTACATTTTAATGAAATTATTATATATGGTCATAAGTTTATATACATCTTGCAGAATCTATAAAATGTTTTAATTTCAATTTAACAAATATTACCAGTTTTAACAAAATGTTAATATTTTTCGGTTATATTTTCTTGTGGACTACATGTAAACTTCTGTTACGTTTATGCTATAGCTTATGTAACAGCTTATTCATGGCAGTACTAATTAAAAAACTAATATTGAAGATAAACCTCTCTCACGCTATTTGTAACTATTTGTAAAAATGAAACATGGTTTTTTTTCTACATTTTTGCTATGTCACACCATAGAACACAGTTTATTTTTTATTTGTCAACTACCCACATATATATATATATATATATATGTATATATATGTATATATATATATATATAATATATATTGTTTATATATATTGTTAAAATAAAATTAATATTTGTATACTTCAAGGTTTAAATTAAATTCCTAATGAAATTATTTAATATTAAATAATTAAATAATATTAAATAATTATTATTAAAATACCAATTCAATTAAAAACTAATGACTATGTAATTATATTTTAAATATATTTTAAAGTCTAAAATAAACTTTTTTTTAAATGGTGTAAACATTTTTCATAACCATGAACGAATACAAAGATATAACAAAATAAAAAAAATAATACAATTTGTACCAAATTAGCTAATTACATTGGCAGTCCCTGTAGAATCACAATGGACTTTCGTCACAGATCTGCGACTCCTCACCTGAGAGAAGTTTTTGGCCCTCAGCTTCACCTCCTTCTCTATCAGCTGCTGTCTGTTTACCGTCTCCTCCTGCAGTCTCTTCTCCACCTCCTCTCGTCTTCTTCTCTCCCCATCTAGCATGAGTTTACGGGCATGAGTCTCTCGTTCCTGCAGCCAAAAGAGAGCAGTGGTTATTAGACAAGGCTGGGAGCCAAAAAAGATGAACATAGTTACTGTATTGATTCTATACATATTCTAAGACTTACTCTGGACTCTATGAGTCGAGCTTTCTCTAGCTGTGCCTCTTTCAACATCTTCTCCATCTCCTCGATCTTCAGCGCATCCATACCACTGGCGCTGTGAACACATAAAGCATCAGTCAAAGTCATTAACTATATTGAGAGGGGAATTCACCATACGTGTTTGAACCAAGACAGACAGCAAACATTTAAATACTCGAGCGAAATTTGCGCAACCGTTCAGTGATTTTACCCCTCGGTGATCTATTTGGTGAATGATGGAATGGAGACCGGTAGCAGCGAGACCAGTGGATTACGAAACATTTCGTCATATATGAAAATACAACTGGATTGCACATACATTACAAGCATGAAAATCTGCCGTGAAACATGAAATGAAGCACATGTGGACTATAAACAGAGGAAAAGAAAATGTGTAATGGATTACTCTAGAGAAGAGTCTCAGACTAGCTTGAAGCTTCATGAGGACAAGAGTAAACAAACTGTATGAGAACATTTCAAGTAAACAAATTCTCTCCTGAGAGAGAAACAGCTGAAGGCCGTCTGTTTACAAAGCCGTCGTGCCCCGGTCCAGCTCCACTGCTCCACCGCTTCACTGTACTTTACAGGCTTTTGTTTACAACATCTTCACACATTTCCCATGATACGCTTGTAACTGAAGACAACATGTCAGTGTCAAACTGGGTTTGGGGGCCATTCAGAACTGAAATAAGAATGTCTTTGAAATTCAATTCCTGAATCCAAATTTCAATATAAGAATCTTTGAATCTAAACTGAAATGGAATGATGTTCAAATAAATTCATATTGTGGCTGTAAGCATAGTTTTTTATAATACACTACTGTTCAAAGGTTTGGGATTAGTGATATATTTTCATTTTTTTAAAGAAATTAATGCTTTTATTCACAAAGATGCATTACATTGATTAAAAGTGCCATTTACTAAATATTTCTATTTCAAATAAGCTCTCTTTATTTGACTTTCTATTCCTCAAAGAATCCTTAAAAAACTATATTATGGTTTTCACATCTGTTTTTAACATTGATAATAAAAAATGTTCCTTGAGCAGCAAATAATGATTTCTGAATGATCATGTGACACTGAATACTGGTGTAATGATGCTGAAAATTCAGCTTTGCCATCACATGAATAATATATAATATATATATATATATATAGAGAGAGAGAGAGAGAGAGAGAGAGGAGAGGGAGAGAGAGAGAGAGAACATTTATTTTTAATTGTAATAATCTTTCTCAATATTACTGTTTCACTGTATTTTTTATTAAGACTAAATTCGATCTTCATGAGCATAGGGAAATTATTTCAAAAGCATTCAAATAACTTTTTATTCTAAACTTTTGAATGGCACAGTACACTTCAGTATGACTTATTCAGTATGAGTTATTAAACATACATTAATATTAGGTAATTCCAGAAATGTACATATCAATAATTACTTCTAATTTGGTCACACTTTATTTTAAGGTCCAATTCTCACTATTAACAAACCATTAACTCTGGCTTTTGCCTTAATAAACTTCTAATTTGCTGCTTATTAATATTAAGGTAGTTGTTAAGTTCAGGTATTGGGTGGATTAGGGATGTAGAATATGGTCATGCAGTATATGTGCGTTATAAGTACTAATAAACACCCAATATGTTAATAATAGCCATGCTAATAAGCAACTAGTTAATAGTGATACTTGGTCCCTATACTAAAGTGTTCCCATTAATTGTAATAATCAATACATTTTAATATAGACCACTTTTCTATTTGCATATATATATAATTTAATTATGTTTAGTAAATGAAATGTCATTTGATGAACTCTGATGCACTGCATCCCCAACATTTCCCAGAATGCTCTAATTTACCCCAAAGTCTTTAAAATGGAGACAAACAACAAAGCAGGCTTATCGTATAAATTATGCATTTGTTGTGAGTGTAGAAGAAAATCTGCTATGTGACTGTACTGAATTTCTTTGAATTACAATTAAGTGTATTTCTCTTGCTGTCATTCTTAATCAAATTCCACTCCAACATGCTCTGCAGCGTGACCAATTCAATTCAGATCCACACTCATGAACTGAATTCTGAATTTCACTCAGCCGGTGTTTGCACCTCATTAATTTACACAACCCATATTTCCTTTCTCCTTTGGCTCATGTGTTATTTATAAATTTCAAATTCTGATGAAAGTATAAGAGGACGCTTAACTGCCTTATGTACGTTTGGATTACTTACACAAGTACAATGGATTACTCTATATGTGCAGAGGGGGATGGTGAAGAACAACAAAAAGTGGGAGTGCATTTCTGACAGGAAGGGTGGATAAGTAAAACCTTAGGCATGTGTTTATGGAAGACGCCTTTTCGAGTGTTGATATTTTTGCAAGCCCAATTAGTCCTATGTGTGCTCTGACTGTCCCTGTTAACTGGAATCTAAACAGACGACCGTTTCCACACAGCTCGTTTAACCCAGCAACAACCTGCAAGCTTAAAGACGTGTCTTCACGCAGTCTGTTTAACCCAGAAACAACCTAATCTGTTGCCTCAAGCATCAAAGCCAGTTCATTTGTTCTTTCCTTTGAAAGGAAAGCACGGCTGCTGCATTCTGATTCACAGAGTAACTACATGCATGTGAATTCATCTTAAATATACATTATTTTACACTTTTTCACATGGACGTAATATAATATAAATGCATAACAACACAGTATAACAAATTATATTCATTCAAATATAAAAAAAATAATTATATAAATATTTCATATATAAAATTATAATATACAGTATCTCACAGAAGTGAGTACACCCCTCGCATTTTTGTAAATATTTTATTATATCTTTTCATGTGACAACACTGAATAAATTATACTTTGCTACAATGTAATGTAGTGAGTGTACAGCTTGTAAAACGGTGTACATTGGCTGTCCCCTCAAAATAACTCAACACACAGCCATTAATGTCTAAACCGCTGGCCACAAAAGTGAGAACACCCCTTAGTGAAAATGTCCAAATTGGGCCCAAAGTGTAAATATTTTGTGTGGCCATCATTATATTCCAGCACTGCCTTAACCCTCTTGGGCATGGAGTTCACCAGAGCTTCACAGGTTGCCAATGGAGTCCTCGTCCACTCCTCCATGACGACATCATGGAGCTGGTGGATGTTAGAGACCTTGCACTCCTCCACCTTCTGTTTGAGGATGCCCCACAGATGCTCAATAGGGTTTAGGTCTGGAGACATGGTTGGCCAGTCCATCACATTTACCCTCAGCTTCTTTAGCAAGGCAGTGGTCGTTATCATGTTGGAATACTGCCCTGCGGCCCAGTCTCCAAAGGGAGGGGATCATGCTCTGCTTCAGAATGTCACAGTACATGTTGGCATTCATGGTTTCCTCAATGAACTGTAGTTCCCCAGTGCCGGCAGCACTCATGCAGCCCCAGACCATGACACTCCCACCATCATGCTTGACTGTAGGCAAGACACACTTGTCTTTGTACTCCTCACCTGGTTGCATGACGCTGAGCATGTGCACTCAACTTCTTTGGTCGACCATGGCGAGGCCTGTTCTGAGTGGAACCTGTCCTGTTAAACCGCTGTATGGTCTTGTGCACCATGCTGCAGCTCAATTTCAGGGTCTTGGCAATCTTCTTATAGCCTACGCCATCTTTATGTAGAGCAACAATTCTTTTTTTCAGATCCTCAAAGAGTTCTTTGCCATGAGTGCCATGTTGAAGTTCCAGTGACCAGTATGAGAGAGTGAGAGCGATAACACCAAATTTAACACACCTGCTCCCCATTCACACCTGAGACCTTGTAACACTAACGAGTCACATGACACCGGGGAGAGAAAATGGCTAATTGGGCCCAATTTGGACATTTTCACTTAGGGGTGTACCATAGCCGCGGGAACGTATTTTGAGCAGGGGGGGCTGAGAAATAAAATGCGGGGGTGGGGGGTGGGAGTGTTGTTCACGTGACAAGAGTGATGCGAGACACTATGATCCAAAAGCACAATTTTTGTTAATAAAATTTTCATTTATTCATTTAATATAAGCAAGTTTGTCTTTATTGTTGCTGTTTTCATAAAGAAAATACATAAATAAAACAATGAACCACAACGCATTTGTTTTAAAAGAGAGAAAAGACCTTATACAACGAAAGTAAGCTATATCTGTCTTATTCATTTTGTAAATAAAAGTTAGATGTTTGATATAGGCCTATGCGAATTTGCCATTGTATATTTTATGGCTGATGTGTTTTAATTAATAGGCTAATAATGAACCCCAAACTACGATCGTTTTAAAGAAAGGGGAAATCCAAAGACCATTTATTTATTTGTGATACAATGCAGGCAAAACATATTTCCCTTATTCATATTGTTAATAAAAGTTCAAAGTTTAATATAGGCCTAAGTGAATTTGTCATTGTAGGCAATAGACTTTTTAATTTATTATTATTATTATTAATAACAAAAATGAGCCAAATTAAGCATTCGTTTGAAGTAAGAAAAAAAAAATTTTATTTATTTGTTACAATGCGGGTATGTCTTATTCAGTCAGTTAATAAAAGTTTTATGTTTAATATAAGCTACTTTGTCATTGCATTGCTGATATTGTGTGTGAGATTTTTTTTCATTAAGAGTAGCCTATAATACTGAATCAACCTTAAGCATTAATTGTGTTCCAAGAATAGGAAAGATCTCACGTTAAAGATCAAAATAAGCGCTGCAGATGCGAGAATGCTAGAATGGTTGCTGCTGAGGTAAATAGACGCTCTCGATCTTTCTCTACTGGATCTTTGCAATGGCTGTAGAAATGGTCATTAATTCTTGATTTGGGCACGGTGCAGGTAATAATGTGATCAAAAAGTCATGGCAAAAACGACTTCCTAAGTCATTTTAAGTTGAAACGTCTTTCACAATCAATTTGATTCGACTTAATTCATGTTCTACTGTTGCTTATTGTCATTGTAGGCGTAGGCTTCTTTTTTCTATTAATTTGTAATGAATATACAAATTAATATTTAATAATACAAAATAATTTATTTATTTTCTGTTACAAAATTTGCATTTATTTATTTTTTAACACCGCACCCCTCAGCCCCCCCATTTTTTCTGGGGCTACACGCCAGGGGGTGCTGCAGCACCCTCAGCACCCCTATTTCCCGCTGTAATGGGGTGTACACACTTTTGTGGCCAGCAGTTTAGACATTAATGGCTGTGTGTTGTGTTACTGTTATACAAGATGTACAACTAACTACTTTACATTGTAGCAAAGTGTCATTTCTTCAGTGTTGTCACATGAAAAGATATAATAACATATTTACAAAAATGTGAGGGGTGTACTCACTTCTGTGAGATACTGTAAATGACTGTTTGGGGTCAGTAAGTGTTTTGAAAGAAATAGTAGCACTATTATGAATTACCTTAGAATTAAAAAGAAAAATGTATAATATTCAACCAGACAATAGTGTTAAGATGAAGATGAACATGTTTGGAATGAGGGTGAGAAATTAATGACAGAATATTTGGGTGAACTATCGCTTTAATGTTTTTTTTAAAGAAGAATATTATGCTCATCAAAGCTGCATTTATTTGTTCAAAAATCGAGACAAAAACAGTAATATTGTGAAATATTATTACAATTTAAAACATCCTTTTTCTATTTTATTATACTTGAAAATATTATTTATTCTTGTGATGCAAAGCTGAATATTCATTAGCCATTACTACAGTATTCAGTGTCACATGATCCTTCAGAAATCATTCTTATTTATTATCAATATGCTGATTTATTATCAATGTTGAAAACAGTTGTGTTCCTTAATAGGTTTTTTGGGGGAACTGTGATACTTTTTTTCAGGATTGTTTGATGAATAAAAAGTAAAAAAAACAGCATATTCAAAATATATTTTTTTCTAACAATATGTCTTAACTATCACTTTTGATTAATTTAACACATCCTTGCTGAACAAAATTATTAATTTCTTTAAATTATCTTTAAAAAATAACTGATCCCAAACTTTTGAACGGCAGTGTACTGTATATTTACAGAACATCACTCAAAACATTTGGAATAATTAATGATTCTTTAAAATGTTTTTGGAAGAAGTCTTTTATGCTCGCAAAGGCTGCATTTATTTGTTCAAATATACAGTAAAATCAGTAATATTGTACATTATTATTACCCCTTTTTTACAGTTCTTTATAAAAATATATATTTTAAAATTAATTTATTTCATGAATTCATTTTATTTTTAAAAGTTGAAAGCTCAAAATGTAGAAATCTTTTGTAACTCTCACTTTTGATCAATTTAATGCATCCCTGCTGAATAAAATTAACAATTCTTAAAAAAATATACATTTGAATAGTACTGAATAGCATTATATTAATTTATAATTAAAGATTTTTATAAAATGTTATAAGATTTATGTTTAAAAGTGTATTATATATAGACTCATATAATTTGTCATACTCAAACCCCTCACAATTACTGATAAATGTTTAAATTGAAAATAAATGAGAATAATATTTGCTCCCTATGATCTGAAGTCTCAATTTAGTCGGCCGAACACCCTATGAAGTCCACTTTGCAGGCACTACTGGGCAAATTGGATCGTACTCAGTGAAGGTCATTAAGCAGATGGTTGATAATTTAGCTTGGGACAGGCATGTGGAGAGAAACCACAGAGCCGCCACTAATTCCTGTCACAGAGCCATTGGCTAAGCGCTCAGAGAAAGTGATTGAGGAAAGCACGAGGAAATGTCGAACCTGGACATGTTGTCAGGAGAGCAGGCCGAGTTGTTTCCAGTGGAGATGCTTGTGTCCATGCTGTCCGAGCTCTCCAGGCTGAGGGTGTCGTAAGGCTGTTCCCCAGAAGAGGGCGCTGTGTGGTGCAGGATGGAGTGGTGCACGACTGGCCCGGAGGTTGAGGAAAAGGGACTGTTGAACTGTGTTGGAGAGCCATGGAGCGCCTCCCACTGGCACTGAGCCTCTACTGCAGCTTTCTGCTTCAGCTCGGCCAGACGCCTCCGCTGCTCATCAATCACTTGCTGGCCTGGTGAAGATAAAACACATACAAAAGTCAAATCCACAGAGAGGATATGCTGTGAACAAAATGTACCCAAAACCGAACAAGCTAAGCAGTTTATAGGTCACAGATAGCTGCCAACCCTCTATTAGAATACATAGTGCATTGAAACCCAAGTGACTGCACATCCATTTAGGATGGCATTTTTGCCCATAATTTGCTCCACCATGCCTCACACATACACATATAGATATGTAACGTATGTGCGCTCAATAAACAGCCCAAGCAATACCGCTAAATCAAGATCCCTTAGTACACTACCAGTCAAAACTCCTCTGCTCATTCTTTATTCAATTTTTGAAATGTATTGGAATTATGTTGTAACGTTAATAAAATAAAAAATTAAAAATGTATTTTAAAAGCTACTGCTCCCTGTGATTTTGGATCAATAAATCAATGAATCAATGAATCAATAAATCAATCAACCAATTAACCAATCAAATTAAATATTCCCCCTGATTTGGGAATTATGTAAAATCACAAAATGTACATATTAAAAATGCAAATTAAATATATGTAAAAAAAAATAATTAAACTGATCTTACATTTTAGCTTTAATAAAATAATCTTTCACGATTTGGGAATTATGTAGGTCATAGAAAAAAATATATATAAACTAATTAAACTGATCTTATATTTGAGCTTTAATAAAATAAGATAAAGTAATACAAAATAATAATTACACTGAGATTTAAATCTGAGATTTACTAAAATATAAAATACAAAAAAATTGTCTTCATTTATTTATAAGTTATTTATAAGTACAATTTATGATTTATATGTGCATATAAAGTAATTACAATGTAGAATTAAAAACTAATTTAAATTAAATAATAACAAAAAAACTAATTACACTGGTTTTATACTTAAACTAAATACATTTCGAATAAAATAAAAACACAATTCAAGTGTGAACAACTTTTGACTGGTTGTGCAGCAGAAGGGCTTTAAATATATGAAACTACAAGATTATCACTGATATCATAATTCAATCCATGCACAGCTATGCCATAAATGGAAAACAACTTGGTAAAAGAACATTTGGATACGGCAAGACCGTTCCAGTGGGGGAGGAGGTGCACAAAACGTTGAGTTAGAATGAATGAGGATGCTGATTATGATGAAGGGCAGTCCAATGCTACATAGAGCTGGCTCTACCTGTGGGACTGTCCGTACTGGAGGACGACTCAAAGACGGAGGGCAAGAATTCTGTTTGAGTGTAAGGGACAACAAAGGATGACTGATGATCAAAAGTTAAAACACAACTAAGGAAAACGACGAAAGAAGAAACTGGCATCCCATGGTCACTATAAATAAGGAAAATAAAACTAATGTGGAAAATTTTTTTTAAAAAAGTATGCGGGTTTGGAAAGACATGAGGGTGAGTAAATAATTACATTTTTGGTTGACGTTTGACGGCTCATCAGCCGTTTATGTTGATTTTACAACCAGCTCTGAAATGTCAGCTGTCAAGCTGCTGTGTTTCTCATTACCTTTCTGCTGAAGAGCCAGCTGCCTCTTGGTCTCAATGTCCTGCAGGGTGGCTGCCAGGTTGCGTGGGAGACTCCCGGTGCTGTTGGCTACCATCAGAGGACTCTGGGTAAACAAAACAAACTATTATTTCCACTAGCATATTTAACAATAAGGAGGGGGCTACATTACCACATTAAATGATGCAGGAGATTCTGATAACTGCACTATTTACCCTGGCAGAGGTGGGACAGAGAGAATTTACCCTGGACTGAGGCTAACACAGACTCAATGCAGTATTTACCCTGGCAGGAGTGTTGCGTCCCAGTGTAGCTGTAGTGTATGTGGGGGACAGACCGGCGCTGATTTTCGGTCTCGAATTTGACGATTGGCTGGTATCACTGTCCAGTCGAGAACGGTATACCTGCAGGACAGAAAGAGTTGTTGTGAGTCAAAGTGTTGCTTTTCATCTTACTAATGTGAAATCTAGTTATATTCCTTACATCTGTAAACATAGCATCTGTAAGATTTAAAGGTGCAGTTCAAACACAAAATTTTAGTCTCAAAGGGTTAGTTCACCCAAAAAAGAACATTCTGTCATAAATGACTTAGTATTCTTGTAGCTTCATAAAATTACGTTTGAACCACTGATGTCACATGGATTATTTTAATGATGTTCTTACTACCTTTCTGGGCCTTGAATATGTCAGTTGCATTGCTGTATATTCAGGGTCAGAAAGTTATCGGATTTCATCAAACATTTCTTAATTTGTGTTCCAAAGACACCATTGGTCTTACAGGTTTGGAACGACATGAGGGTGAGTAATAAACAACAGAATTTTCATTTTGGGGTGAACTATCCCTTTAATTTACTCAATACAAGTCTACATTTGGAGCATGAGAAAATAAGATTTAAAAGCTACAGTGGAGGGGACAAAAAAAGTCACAAATTGCTGTTTTGAATAAATGAAGTAAACTTGAGCAACTTGAGTAAATCTTTAACATTTGTATTTAATTATATAAACATGGTTAAATATTAGACAGAACACACTGCTTTATATTCAATTATTAATGTTCCATACATTTTTGTAATTGTGATGATAATAATATATGCTATGTTCCTTGATTTTAGACTGTAAAGGCACTTTCTGCATACTAGCGTTCAAAACTTTGGGGTAAGTAGGATTTTTGTTTTTATTGAATTAATTTTTTTTTTTAAATTAAAACACTTTTATTTGTGAAGGATGCAGTAAAATGATTACAATTGACAGTCACGACATTTATAATCTTATAAAATATTTCAGATCAATGTTGTTCTTTTGATCTTTCTATTCATAAAATAATACGTATACCAGCGTTTCCACATAAGTATTAAACAGCTGTATCTGTTTTATAATATTGATGATAAGACATTTGTCTTGAGCAGCAAATTAGCATATTAGAATGATTTCTGAAGGATCAAGTGACACAGAAAACTAGAATGATGATGCTGAATAATTCAGCTTTGCATCACAGGAATAAAAACATTTTAACATTTTAAAATATAATAAAACAGAAAACAGTTATTTTGAATAGTAAAAATATTTCACAATATTATAGTTTTTACTACATTTTTAATCAAATAAATGCAGCCTTGGTGAGCACAATAGACTTCAAAACCCACCCCCAAAAGTTTTGAACAGTTGTGTATACAGTTTATAACACTTCACTTCATGATCCATTAACAAACATGCATGACCAGGAAAAAGTTGCTTTGTTTAAAGGAACATTTTACTCAAAAATGTAAATTCTGTCATCATTCACTCACTTTCATGAAGCACAGAAAGAGTTACTAAGCAGAATGTTCAAGCTGCTCTTTTCCATACAGTAAAAAGTGATTGAGATCATGTCTGTCAAGCAAGATTTTAAAAGCATAATAACTTCAGTCTTTTCCTCATACATAGCTATCATATGTTTTGTCATGACAACTCTCAGAGAGTTTAGCATGGTAATGTACATGACAATGTTAATGAATTTGTTCTTGGAGGAATAGATCTGATACGTTGCTAAAGCTTGACAGTGTCCTCATCCACTCTCATTGTAACAGAAAAGAGCAGCCTGGACATTCGGCTCAACTTCACCTTTTGTGTCTTATTCTTATTCTTAACAAAGTAATTCAGGATTGTAACAACATGAGGATTAGTAATAGAGTAAATACAAACAGAATTTTCATTTTTATGTGCATTATTCCTTTAACAAAAGGAATCTGCTATAGATGGTTCTCCACACAACAGAAGATAGAAACCCTGAACAGTCAAGAGCCAAAAAAACCCCACTGCACTCACACCCTTACTTCAATATAATCAATATAAAAGAGGCCAATGAAGATGAAGTGTAAAAATGTGGAAGAGCAGAGGAGGGTGAAAGAGAGCTGAGCTTCTGGCTGTTACCTGCGCAGGCTTGCGTGATGAGAAAGCTTTAGCCGGGAGGGCAGGAGGAGGGCAGAGATGGTTTGCATCTCCAGCTGCCATTACCCCCTGGTACCAGTGCTCTAAATCTAGAGCGGGCATCTGAGGCCTGCCCCAGTCCGACTGACGCTTAACACACGCAGCACATCCATAAGCACAGAGAGAGAGAGAGAGAGAGAGAGAGAGAGAGAGAGAGAGAGAGAGAGAGAGAGAGAGAGAGAGAGAGAGAGAGAGAGAGAGAGAGAGAGAGAGAGAGAGAGAGAGAGAGAGAGAGAGAGAGAGAGATGGAACAGTGGAATGGCAGAGAAAGAAAGAGAAGAGTGTTAATGAGCAACTGAAAGATTCGTTCAATGACTGAATGACACAGGTCGTTGCCGATAACAGCCATAACCGGGAATAAAACGAGAGGAGGAGAGACACACCTCGAAGGAGAGAGAGAAGGAGGAGCCGTGAGGGGAGGGGAGGCAGGAGAAGGCGGAGTCTGCGAGAGAAGACTGAAGTAATTGGATGGGTGAGGTAGGGGAAGACTCCACCTTCGGCATCCCATAGATCTGGTTTAATTGGCCGACGGTCACATACTCCTGACATCCAGAAGTGACACGCGGACACAGGCAGAAGGGAAAAAACAGGAAGTAGTAGAGCAGGAAAGAGAAGTTACAAAATTAGAAACTACAGCACGTAATTAAGTATAACAAAGCTATTCGGTTTCTAAATATTCTATGCTTGAACATTAGCCCTTATACTGTGTCCTAACCAGATGCAACGCAACAAGTCTCCTGCAGGTAGGTCTGTCTACAGTGAAAGTGAAAAGAGCCAATCAGAACAAATTTAATGTTTAATATAAAGTTATATGGAGTGAGATTGTGACTAAATGAGATTTATCGATTGGTATAGGGCCATCTAGCACAATCACAACAAATGAATGAACAAAATTAATCTGGTTAGGACAAAAACTAATATGTAAGATATTGCTTTATTGCATCAAGCCTAGAGATTGATCAGGTACTGGGTCATGCTATAAAACGGGTGCCATTTGTGTTCCTTTATTTACAGTATTTTTATTTTCTTTATTGATTTGTCAAAACTGTTTCAACTTCTTACTATGTAATAAAATATGCTAATTTCGATAAAAAAATATATGAAACAATAGCTTTTTCTTAAAAGTATAGTTATATCCAAATAATTGTTTAATTTAATAGTATTAAAGTTAGCTATTGTTTTCATATTTGCACATTTTTAGTTAGTTAGTTTTATTAACATACTTTTGTAGTTTTATTATTTTTTATTATAGTTTTAGTTTGATTTGAGTTTTTATTTTAAGTTATTAATTTGTATACTTCACCTTAAACTTATTTCACTTAGTTGTCATGGCAACATTTCTTATTTTCATTTAGTTTATGTTTAGTTTTTTTTATTTCAGCGTTATTTAAATTAACAAAAAATGTTTTTAACAGTTTTAGTTAATGACAATAACCGTGATCTGAACTTATATTACATTAAAATAGAGTTTATTCACTGTATTTTACTTGAGATGTCATAATGCAATTTATTAAAGTAATAGTTTACCCAAAATGTACATAATAAATGTACGTAATTATGGATTGTGCACTTGTATTTTAACCAGATGTTAATTAATGAACTGGAGTCGTGTGGATTACTTGTGGATTATTGTGATGTTTTAATCAGCTGTTTGGACTCTCATTCTGACGGCACCCATTCACTGCAGATGATCCATTGCTGAGTAAGTGATGTAATGCAAAATTTCTCTAAATCTGTTCAGATGAAGAAACTCATCTACATCTTGGATGACCTATTTGATTAAAAAAAAATATTTTCACAACTATTACTTCAACACTTTATTTGTCAGAATATGTTTGATACATTACTGTATCATACTGGAAAAGGCAACCGTTTCCTAGCATGACCCTAATACTGTGCTTGGTGATGGTCATGTATATGATGTAAAGCTAACAAATATATACCGAACAAATGTAAGTAGCACTTATAGGTATGAAGAAAAGAAGAGAAGTTTAAAAGAGAGAAGCAGAAAGAAGAGAGCAGCTATGATACCTCACGAGGGGCAGTTACAGCTGGGTCAAGGGCAAGCGAGAGGCCGTGTGAGGAAGCGTTGGCGAGCTGGATGTCATGGCAATCACTCCCATACATCTTAAAAACATCCGACAGCTTCAAGTACCTCTGAGACAAGTTACCAGTCAATCCATTCACGCAGGACAGAAGTTCAGTTGTCAGTTTACTCGCATCCAAACCCAATGAGAGCAGTTCTGTCACATTCATACACTAGCTTAACAGCGACATGCCTTCAAGAATTACAAATTACAAGTTACTCAAGCAGTGCATCCCAAATCACGTACTTATGCACTGTTTCTATGCTGTTTTGTGCAAAATAACCATATATAAGTCATACACTACACTGAGTACATAGTGCATAATAGTGTATGAGTGCATAGTGTATAGTGTGTCATTTGGGACGCAGTTATAGTTTCAAGTAGTCCAACTACAGTCAAATTACTTTCGAAAAAAAGTAGCAACTCTGCAAACTCTTAGCAAAAGGTAGAGTAAATACAGTCTTAGCAATATTTATTTAGTTTACTAACTATCAAATAACATACACTTCCACTTTAAAGATTAGAATCAGTGAAACTTATTTTAAAGGAATTAACACTTATTTAGAAAGGACATTTATAATGTTAAAAATGGCTATTTCAAATAAATGTTTTTTAAAACTTTCTGTTCATAAGAGAACCCAGGGAACAATGACAGTTTTAAAATATATTCAAATAAAAACAGTATATTTCAATTTGAATAATGTTTCACAATATTAATGCTTTCCTGTATTTTTGATTAAATATATATAAAGATATTTCTTTCACAAAATAAAACTGAGCCCAAAATACTTACTGAGCCCAAAATATTTTAAGATAAATAAATAAGTACATAAATGAATGAATGAAAAAACAAAAACAATTATGAATGAAAAGTAATAAACCTATAAAACACAGTGGATAAAATTAACCTGTATTCTTGTTGAATCAGGTTATTTACATGTACTATCCAAAAAAAAAAAAAAAAAATCATTCAAATGGCAATTTTGTTCGTTTTTTACTGACATGTTCTCAGAGCACATTTTAGTCAGTATTGGCAGTTTTAGATGCTCCAGGCTGCATGCATCGACAGTTAGTTCAGTTACCTCCTGAGGCACCATGGTATATGAGTGGAATGAGGAAGCATGAAAAAGGGAGGAGTAGGGGTCATCGTCTAATAGGTCAGCCTCGCTGATGTTAAGCACATCCTAGGCGGAGGTTTATCAGTCAAACAATATCCTGAGTCTAAAAGATTTAATTTCCTATTTCACTAACCAAATTGTTATGGGACAGGGGCATATTCTACCATCTGGCAAAAAATGTGAACGTATAGCTCTGCTAAGCCCATAAAAAAAAAAAAACTACAAAGACGAAATGCTAAATATTTTCCTAAGAAACATTCTATGGGTCCACATCAACCATTTGAAGGTCACATGAGAGCATTATGTAAGAAATAGACAACATTTTAAAGATATGTTAACCAACAAATACATTCTAATTTCAAGCATGTGAACAAATATTCAGCAGTTATATCTTTGTAACCTAGCATAACATGCTCATAAAGCATATGATTACAGTTCTGCTTACCTCCTTTATAGTGTTGGAGCTTTTGGGGAACGTCTTTCCACCAGTTAAGCTCTGGTATCTTCTCTCCAGATTGGCCAGCCTTTCCTTCTCCTGAAACACAGATTCCAAGTCAATCAGTAAAAGGTTAAAGGGTCTCATGGTTTCCACAAAAATATAAAGCAGCACAACTGTGTTCAACATTGATAATACCAAGAACTGTCTTGAGCACCAAATTATACTTAAATGATTTCTGAAGGACCGTGTGACACTGATGATAGGAGTAATGCCTGCTGATAATTCAAAACAGTTATTTTAAATTATAATAATATTTCACAATACTACAACCCGAATTCTGTAAATGTTAGGATATTTTTTTAATAGATTAAAATGAAAACTAAAAGACTTTCACATCACATAAGCCAATACTTTATTCACAATAGAGCATAGATAACATAACAAACGTTTAAACATTTTATAATTTTATGCACAAAATGAGCTCATTTCAAATTTGATGCCTGCTACAGGTTTCAAGCCATGCTGTTGTAATAGCTGCAGTATGTGGTTTTGCATTGTCCTGCTGAAATACACATCATCTGGAGGGAAGCATATATTGCTCTAAAACCTTCATATACCTTTCAGCATTCATAGTGCCTTCCAAAACATTCAAGCTGCCCATTCTGTATGCACTTATGCACCCCCATACCATCAGAGATGCTGGCTTTTGTACTGAATGCTGATGACACGCTGGAAGGTCTCCCTCCTCTTTAGCCTGGAGGACACGGCGTCCGTGATTTCCAACAAGAATGTCAAATTTGGACTCGTCTGACCATAGAACACTTTTCCACTTTGAAACAGTCCATTTTAAATGAGCCTTGGCCCAGAAGACATGACGGTGCTTCTGGACCATGTTCACATATGGCTTCCTTTTTGCATGATAGAGCTTTAGTTGGCATCTGTAGATGGCACGGCGGATTGTGTTTACTGACAGTGGTTTCTGGAAGTATTCCTGAGCCAATTTAGTAATGTCAATGACAGAATCATGCCGATGTGTGATGCAGTGTCGTCTGAGGTCCCGAAGACCACGGGAAGATCTTCAGTCCCTTACGCACATAGATTTCTCTGAAACTTTTGATGACGTTATGCACAGTAGAGGATGATATTTGCAAAGCCTTTGCAATTTCATGTTGAGGAATGTTGTTTTTAAAGTATTCCACAATCTTTTTATGCAGTCTTTCACAGATTGGAGAGCCTCTGCCCATCTTTACTTCTGAGAGACTCTGCCTCTCTAAAACATCCTTTTTGTCGTCACCGATAGCCGGGTGGGCAGCGCTGTGTGCTACGGGCGTCTTGAGTTCGAAACCTGGCTCGAGGACCTTTCCCAATCCCATCTCCCTTCTGTCTGGGGGCAGTCGTGGCCTAATGGATAGAGTGTTGAATCTGTAACCCAAAGGCTGCGGGTTCGAGTCTCGGGCCGGCAGGGATTGTAGGTGGGGGGAGTGAACGTCCAACGCTCTCTTCACACTCAATACCACGACTGAGGAGAGTCCCTTGAGCAAGGCACTGAACCCCCAACTGCTCCCTGGGTGCCGCAGCATAAATGGCTGCCCACTGCTCCGTGTGTGTGTTTGTTCACTTCTCACTGCTGTGTGTGGGTTACTTGGGTCTCACTTGAATGGGTTAAATGCAGAGCACCAATTCCAAGTATGGGTCACCATGCTTGGCCTCACGTCCGTTCCTTTCCTTTCCTTTCCTTTCCTTTTCTTTTCTTTTCTTTTCTTTCCTTTCTTTTCTTTCCTTTCCTTTATGTTACAGACCTGATGTCAATTAACTTAATTAGTTGCTAGATGTTCTCCAAGCTGAATCTTTTGAGAATGTCTTGCTTTTTCAGCCCTTTGTTGCCCCCGTGCCAATTTTTATGAGACCTGTAGCAGCCATCAAATTTGAAATGAGCTCATTTAGCGGATACAATTTTTCAATTTCTCTGTTTAAACATTTGTTATGTTATCTATGTTCTATTGTGAATAAAACATTGGCTCATGTGATGTGAAAGTCTTTTAGTTTTTATTTTATTCAAATTAAACAAATGTCCCAACATTTCTGAAATTCGGGTTGCACTGTTTTCACAGTATTTATGATCAAATATATATTTACTCTTGTATGGGAAAAGCACTACTAACAAAGCAATTCATTCCAATTAGTACTTTTATTTAGATATGTATCCCAGCGCACACATTCCTAGTTAATAATTTAACAATAAACTTTTGAAAAGTTGGTCGTTTAACCATTCAACAACAGACTTTGATATGGAATAGCATTTGTAGAAATCTGGTGCAAGTCCTCACCCTAAAGTTTTCCTAAAATGGGTAAAAACATTAAAAGTAAATATATTAAGTCATTTTCATTTTCTGTACCTTCTGTAGCAGCTGAATTGTCATACTTCTGTCTTTGGCCAGCCTCTCACACTCCTGAGCAGCCTGTATTCCCAGCTGATTGGCCTGGCTTTCCAATGATGCAACTTTTTCCTGGAAACAACAGCTTGGAAATGAGTTTGAGATGCCCTTAATGCTTTGTTATGTGTCTGTGTTTCATTTACTTTTCTTTTGGAGACGCTGCTGTGGTAATGAGCTCTGTCCTGCAGCAGCTGCTGGCTGATGGTCTCGCGCTCCTCCTCCAGACTGCTCTCCTTCTCTAATTGCTGGAACTCCAGGTCCTCAAACTGCTTAGTCGCAGCCTCAAGAGTCTCAGCTTCCTACACACACATACATAAATGCAGGGGGTCAATAACTAGTCAAAGAATCCCATAAACAACAGCACTATGCATGCTCCAGCAGCAGCCAAGCTGAGTCAGCTTAAAAAGCCACAGGGGGAGACCAGTTGGAACATTATGCAACACAGGTTGCCAACCTTATCCAAATACAAATAGGCTACATTAAAAATTCAAAATTATATTGTTTATGGTTTATATGTAATTTCAAAGACTTCCTGCAGCAATTCCATGTGTCCCATGCTGGTTGCTGCACACAGATCTGTGTGGATATAATACACTCTTCCAGAATCCCTGACTGTATGATCTATCATAATACATACAACTGAAACCCAAGTACATCAAACATCATTTAAACAATCAGCTGGGATGGTAAAACTGGGAAAGACTGAAAAAGAGGAACGACATTGAGTCTTCAGATCATAAAAACGTATGAAAAACATCAAGTCTTGTCATTTCTATATACAGATCGCAAGGACACTGGCTAAACCTTGCTGTCAATTCATCAAAGTATTTCTGACACTGTGAAGCTTGAAGGCTCAGTGCGCACATGACATCACTTCTCTCTCGTGCAACCCTTGGGATATTTCTCCCTGCAAAAAGGGCTAGTCATCAAAAACACTGTCCGATGAGCATCCTTCAACTATGCTAATCAAAATAAATATGATATTTCTTCATATTTTAAACAGAGACTTGAGGTATGTTTTGTACTTTTGTGTCTTTTTACACAAAATACATTGAAATAACATATTTTGGGAAAGTATCATAATCTTTTGTGGTATATAGAGAGAAGTGCATGATTCTCCCCCAAACACGTTACGCAAAACCCTTTAAAGATTTAATTGGGCATGTCAATCATAGCTGATTGCCTATTTAATGTTTAAACAAATACTAAACATAACCTTTTAACTTACGCTTATTAAATTGGTTGAACTTTCAGAGAAAAAGCATGTTTGTTGGTTTTTCTAAACTCTGAACTTTTATTGACTTGCATGATTGATTTGACCAATGAAATTGACTGCATGTGGGTTTTGCACTTGGCTGGTTTGAAGGAAATAATCATGTGAGAGAAGTGAGAGGTATCAAAATAAAACTAGCACTACGTTAGTTTCTGCATTAATAGATTAGTACATTGTAAGTGTTATTAATATTATGGCACCAGACAGAAGCATGTAAAAAACCTCGAAAATACACCCCAAAATTTTGAAAACATGCAAAATATTACCATTTAACACCACTTTACCTCCCATAAGGTATTTAGACACTTTCAAACAAGAATAAAAATATGGTGTTCCCAGCAGAAATCATTCTTAATAATAATAAACATTGAATAATGTTTCTACTAGGATCATCGTGGTGGATTTGGTGCATAGACAACCCAAAAGAGCTAAGCTAGGAACATGTATCTGGAAAGTGGGGTTTATGAAAAGCCAGAACTGTGGGACGGAAGCAGTCGGTAAAGTGCTGATGTTCCTGATGGTCACTGACCCTCTTGAGTTGTTCCTGTAACTGTTCCCTCAGAGACTCAGGGCAGTTATGAAGCTGGCTCGTCAACTCATTGTACCCATCCTGAAGCCTCTCCAGGGCTTCCCGCTCCGCGTCAACATTAGCCCTCTCCTAGAAAGAAAACACACCATCCGGGGAAGGGGAGAGAAACAGAACACACAGCTCAAATCCACGCCATGCAGAAGCGTCCGAGGTTAGAGGTCACAACAGAGTGGGTGGAGCCAGAAAGGATGAACTCTAAGCCTTATAAAACACTGCGTGGCACTGGACTGTAGGCCGTCAACAGGGCCAAACAGACTTCTGTTCTCAGGCATTTCTTGGTCAAAGACTTCAGATGTAATGATTTTCTGCTTTTATGTGCTTTTTAGATGAGTTTATGCTTTATCAGATGACAGGAATTGATTTGTTTGGGATCATCGGCTAGTTTGAAGCTGGTCTTTTTCTTTCTTTTATCATAAAAAGAAAGATCTGCAATAAGATCTTACTTAATGCATCATAAATATATATATTTATATATTTTAAGTTAGTCCTCTAATATTTCTAAGGCTAGATGTTGAGCTACTCTACTGCACATGGCATTCATGCATTGTGTTCTTTCAAGACCACAAACATCACGTCAAAACATCAATATATCAAAGCACTGACAGAACAAGATTCTGTTTAAAGAACTTTAAAAATACATTTTCAAGGCTTATAGGGGAATGTTTGTGGTCAAGATCAATCTAGCACAAATTACAGCCGGTCTGGTAACATGACCGCGGTGGTAGCCAAACCCCTGTAAGGGAAATCGGTTTAAAGCAAACAAACTGATCAATAAAGATCTGAATGAACAAACCAGTTATGAAAAACCTTGTTGCAATTCAAAGTCTTGCACACTACCTTTGAATAAAATATTTATATTTTTATATAATTAATTATTCAAAGTTTTTTTTCTCTCTGTGGAACACAAAAGAAGAATTTATTGTTGCTCTTTTCTAAACAATTACAATGAATGTAGACTTTAAGCTCTTTAAGGTGCACAGGTACCATACAAGTATTGTAAAAAAGGTACTTGATATAAAAATCTGTGAAGGTTTATAAGCTATAATGCTTTTTGAAATCTGCAAGGATCTATTCAAATTGAGTGCTTTTTTATGATGTTAATAACCTAATATCATAATATCGTGATGCCATATAGTTGCATTTAGAAGATTAGAGCCGAGCGATACAATACAGTAGTTTACATTTTGTGATGATACAAGCAATCAACCAGTTGAGATTTGCTATTGATTGTTCCAAAGAATTTTGAAGAAACAAAATGTTGTTGGTCCCATTGATTTCTGAAGTAGTGAAAGAAATACTATGGAAGTCAATGGAGACCATCGACTGTTTGATTATCAAAATTCTTCAAAATATCTTCTTTTATGTACAACATAAGAAAGAAACTCATACAGGGGTAAATGATGACAACATTTTCATTTTTGGGTGAACTATCCCTTTAACAACTTAAAATAAGCACTTAAATGTCCAACCACATTAGTTGTACTGATCACTTTTATAATACTTTGATGTTGCTTTTGCATCATTTTTGAAGCTTGAAGGCTTCAGTTCCCATTCACTGTAATTCCATAGGAAAGAACACCAAGCACACTGTTCATAATTTCCCCTTTTGCATTCCAGAGACTGAAAGTCAGTCTTATGAAAGTCTTTTTTTTTCATTTTTTGGTGAACTATTACTTTAAGCATCTCTCCAAGAGCATACTTGGCAGAAACTCCTCGAAAAAGGAGACTAAAATACCCAGAGAAACCCAGAATCGGATTGATAAGAAATAAAAGCTGGAATTCTGAAATAGCGTGCAGGAAAAGGCTTTCTAAAAAAGACACCCATTGTAAATCACCAAGTCTCGCACCACTGGAGCTATTGTCCTTCAAAGCCAATGCGCTAATCCCAAAGCCTGAGTTTGCGCTAAGCTAAACAGTTTTGAACCCGAGGGGCAAGCAGAAGAAACGGAGAGACTGTGAGTGTGGAAAAAAAACAGTGAGGAGATTAGAGGTTAATGAAGGCTTGTTAGTGTCGCCAAGCTTTGTAGAGGACCTGATGAGAACCACCACAAAAGGAGAGGAAAAGACAACACCTCTTGTGAATGAATGCTTGATTACTAGACAGAACCTTGCCTTTCTGCCCAAACAAAACTAGTGAACTGCATTTAAATCTGACTATCGTCTTCAGATCCTCTATTGTGGAATGTAGGATGACCAGATGTAACGGGAAGCACTTTGGCTAGTTTGAATGAGCACTTTGTTCTTTCGTTTATTTATTTTTTTTTACCTGAGGATGGCAATTGAGACCAGAAAGGGTCTTGAGTGGCCATCCGACAGAATGGCATGCCTTTAAGGAATGTCAGAGACCAGAAAAGGCTGTTCAGTCCAGAGAGGCTCAACGGTATAAACACAAAACAGTCAGTTGGGGATTTGAAACTCTTAACAATTAAGGTGCAGTCACATTTCAGTAAAATTGCATGTTTGAAGAACAGCTTTCAATAGCCGCTGTTCCATTACCCTTCAAACTGCATAAATTGAAATTCCAAATTGAAAATACACCTAATGGAAACATGTCAATTTCACGAAAACTCCCATATATTAACATATAAAAAATGTTACGCTCGCATGAGGTGTTTTTTATTTCTTCTGGCACACAAAACTAAAATGGAAACCGTGTTTTTCCCCCCCCACGCATTTACAGGTCACCTGGCTTACATAAAAGTGGATAACCTTGGATAACCCTGTTTACACTGCATACATCTGTAGTGCATTACGGCTGCGACATGGCCGACTCTTCACTAAAGATACACGCATACGTCTACTGTGATTAAAATTATTGGCTGGTGCAGTGGCTGCAATATATGTAAATCTACCAACATATCGCGAGAGGAAAAATATATGTTTTAGACGCATAACATCAGTTAATGGAAACACCATCAATTCGCAATAGGTTTTTTATCGGCATTTATAAAATATTGCAAAAGTTTTACGCAAATCAGTAATGGAAACTCGGTTAATGAAGTCACTTTTAAACAAGCAGATTTCTGTTTGTCCACACGGCAAATTTGAAACCAACTGAACCAGTTGCAAAATCTGCGTGGGGAAATCTTTTACTGTGAATGTGAAATTCGAGATGATGGATTTCGACTATTCACCACATGAAATTCACCAAGCAATGCTAAATATGACCACACCTTTATGGAAACATTTTTACTTCTACATGAAAAATGAATGCATTAATGTGTTCTGAATATGGACAATTTCATTCTGTGAGCGTTTATGTGGTGTGTGTATCCTACCTTGTCTTTCTCTCTCTGGATGGTGCTCTCCAGTTCACTGAGTTTGCGCTGCAGCTGGCTGACAATCTCTGCCTCGGCCTCGATTTGCTCCAGCTCGGCCTGTCTCTCTCCCTGCAGCAGAGCTCTTTCCATCTCCGCCTGTACAGATCAACATGTCAGAATTCTCACACAGGCCACATAAAAACACCCGCGAGCTCCATCTGACATTCTCTGTTCCACTACGCATCACTTGCCTCTGCTTCCGACTCTTATCCACTATAATTAGGTAAGGACTTCCTGTATATCCTTCAGTGTATTTAACTATATCAAAATGTTTATGAGAGCGGCTCACCTCCTGTTTGGACTCCTGAAGTTGCTGCTCCAGTTCTGTGATTCGAGCTTTGAGCTCATCTACCTTTGCCAGCACTCGAACCCGCTCCTCCTCCAGGTATCCCAGTTCCAAACGGCCAATGCTGCCCGATCCCAGAGAGTCCTCTGCCTGAATACAATTCACACACAGTTTAAGTTTTATGTTTATATACACTATTGCTCAGAATTTATTTAAATTGCTATTGAAGTCTCTCATGCTCACCAAGGCTGTTTATTTGATTAAAAATACAACAAAAATAGTAATATTATGAAACATTATTACAATTTGAAAGAACTGTTTTCTATTATAATATATTTTGAAAAGCAATTCATTCCTGTGATAGCAAAGCTGAATTTTTTGTATCACATGATACAAAAGTGTAAAGTGTAATACTACAAATATGTAATACAAAAAGCACATTAATATTGTATAAATGAACATCGCTAATGGTGAAAACATATATAAATTGTTCCGATTTAATGAAGGAAAGGGAGACCGACCTGTCCATTTTGTCCATTTAGCAGAGCTGTTGGGGTCCGTCCGTCGTGCTGCGCACTTTCAGTGCTACTGCTCTCCTCCTTCAGGTTCTCCTCTTGGCTTTCACGATGTCTCTGTGCCACCCTTAGGGAAGCGCTGCTCACACTGTCCAAGGAAGGACGTCTGATGTTAAGCCCGTCCCTCGAGCCAAGCCCAGAGACGCCCATCCTGCCCAGATCTCCCGCCGGCCCGTCACCCTTGTTATACTCGGCGCAGAGGTTCAAGATTGTCTCCAACCGCTGCCGTTCCTAAAACACAACAGAGACAAGCTATTAGATGAGTCAGGGGTGGCAGAAATTGCCCCCACGTTATCTAATTTCCCCTGCGCCAGCCTCTGGCACTCAGCATCCTACTGATGCCAATCTGAATAGAGAGGAGAGGAATTAAACAGAAGCGCCACTGTCTGGAGATACTCTTATCAGGACCCTATCCTCAAGCGAGAGGACGCGGCCCTTCAGCATATACAGTACAAACTCCCAGCACTTGTCAGAACAGGCCCTCTCTTACGGCAGACACTGAAACAACTACGCAACTACACAGAACTCATGTACTGTCAGCCTGGGGGGTCTGAATGTGATAACAGCTGCCCTCTTAAGCCAATCGGGCCCACCTCAAAGACACATTCTCAGTGTGACCTTTGGCCATTTCATGCCATTTGCCCCAGACCGAGGCACCGACTCCGCTGAGTAACACAGTATGTGGTACACAAATGGAAATAATAAACTTTTCATGTTTTTGCGTTATGTTAATATCTAGAAAATGCTTGTCAGATTGGCTGTAAAAGTTTCTGTGGTTACAATGCATTTAACAATGCTGTTTGGGTCATATGAATGCAATATATTAATGCAGTTTATTATTACAATTGCATTTTTTTGTTAAATTATGCAGCTAAGCATTTAGAGTTATTACTGGGAAACCAATGAGCATCATGGAATTTGCATATAGTTTAATTTATTCATTGAATATTATACATGGTGCTCATTAACTCTATCTCTAGGAAACATAATATATATTTTCCATTTGAGATCATGTTAGGGTTTATTTTTTATTGTTTTAATTTTATATTCTACTATTCAAAAGTCATTTGAACGAAATTAACTCTTTATTCAGCAAGGATGCATTAAATTGATCAAATAGATAAATGTCAAAAAGATTTCTATTTCAAGTAAATGCTGTTCTTTTGAACTTTCTATTCATCAAAGAATCCTGAAAATATTAAGCAGCACAACAGCTTTTATTATCATAAGAAGCATTTCTTGAGCATCACATCGGCATATTAGAATAATTTCAGAAGGATCATGTGACACTGAAGAGTAATGATGCTGAAAATTCAGCTTTGCCATCACAGGGAAAAAAAAACTTTTTAAAATATATTTTAATAAAAAAATCTTATTTTTAAATTCTAGTAATATTTCACAATATTTTTTTGTGAATTTTTTCAAAAACATTAAGAAATCTCACCAACATTAAGAAATCTCACCATTCAAAAGTCGACTTACGACTTTTGAATGGAAGTATGCATTTAATATTACATATTTTAATTTCATAAAATCTCTATCATTTGAGAGCTGCTCCGTCACAAACAAGAAAAACCTTGCTGTAGGACATAAAATAATTACACATGATTAAATCCACACCAGAAAAGGAAGATAAACAAAAAGAGGCACGCTGCTACTCCAGCAGGTTGTGTGTGCTCTCTTTGATGTGCTCTAGAAACTGGATCTGGAGCTCAGTGTGATTTGTGGAGGACTGTGAGGAGTATTCTACAAACCCTTAATTAGCTCAACCTGTAATCATCAGCCTCCTGAATCTCCAAGATCACACTGAAACAAGAAACATGACTGAGGGGAATCATTTTAGACTGTTCCCATGGCCCTTTCCCATCAAACTACCAAATTACCTCAAGGCAGAGAGATGCTTCTGTATCAAAAAGTAACAAAATCTTCCATATTACAAATTACCAAACAAAAATGATTTGGCTTGAATTTAAATTGGTGGCTCAGAGAGACCATTAAAACTGATTCATTGTCATAAATCACTTAAAAATCCACAGCACAGGAGAACGTTCAATCACTCATCAGAACCGCATCAACATGTCTTCACCTGACAGACCTGTCTCATTGAGAAAATTACACGTCTTAATTACGAAAAGCCCCTGTGCTTTCATTCTTCAGGCTCCGTAACAACCCAGAGACCCTTCTAATACCGAAGAGGTGATATCACAGAAAGTTTCTCGCCAACTACAATTTGCACCAATAATTACTGTATACAATAACAGCTCATTATCTCCGATAATGCGAGCCAAGAGCAACATCTTCCATTTTAGAGATTTTTTGGTTAAAACCGTCTAGACCTTGAACACAGATGTTCTCATTTCTAAAAGAGACATTTAGTCCCAGTTTAGACCAGGACTATTACAAACCCTAATGTGCACAACACTCATTTATGAGTTTAAAGGGCTCTCTGTAGTCATCATTAGTAGGTCCCCTCGGGGAAAGGAAATTGCTTAAGATCAGGGTGGCACACCCTGAGTTTTAAAAGCGATCTGAAACACACAGAGGCTGAGGGAACCATAGGAGGAAGTCTAATCATTTGATCTGCTTCCACCCAGGCCTGTTAAGCCTCTGATCCTGGAGTTTACAGCCAGGCTTGATGAGTGTTTCCAATCAAAGCCAGTGCTACCTGAACACTTCTAAAGCAATATGCTGCTTAATTGTGCTGTAAAAGAAGCCCTAATACAACACATGTAGGAATATGTTCACGCTCAAGTCATGTAACAAAATCTAACTCAACAATAGCAGACTAAATACCTAGATGAGTAAAATATGACAGAATGCATCAGACTAATACATGTAAAAGTACAATATAAGTAATTAAGCACTATGTACTTTTACATGAACAGTACAACTAACTCAGATAAAAGAATGTATTGAAAACCACACACTCACCCTCATTGAGACGTGTTAAAAGTAGCACACTAGTCAGAGTTCTGTGGTTCTTTCAGATGTTTCCTCATTGAGTAGCTCTCCAAAACTTACACACACGCTGAGACAGATGAACAAATAAAGCCCCTAAGTCCCTCTCGCACTCCACACACACACACACACACCACACACACACACACACACACACACACACACACACACACACACACACACACACACACACACACACACACACACACACACACACACACACACACACACACACACACACACACACACACACACACACACACACACACACACACACACACACACACACACACACACACACACACACACACACACACACACACACACACACACACACACACACACACACACACACACACACACACACAGGTCCATTTTCTCAAAGTGTGTGCCGGCACGTACATAAATCGATCACATCAGGCTTATTTCTCTGCTGGTGGCTGCTGTTAATGATGATATGATTCAATGTTTTCAAAGGCTTATTGAAATGATATCAAGGCTTCGAAACATGCGAGAGGGGAGGCCCAGTTGAACTACTATTCATTGCAACCCACTCAGGAGTCAGTGCTTACTAAACAACAACACCATTTGCGTGGGCGCTGGTCAGATGTTCTCTCAGAAACTGGAGGAATACTGTTGACGTGAAAATTACAATTCAGTCAAATGCTACATGCTGAAACCCAGATGGAAAAATATAGAGGGTTTCCACTGAACCGGTATTTAGGATAACCGTTAAGCACTTCATACTTTCCAGATGACTGCAACGAACAGAGGTAGCTCTCTGTTTACAAATCTCCCCGCTATACTAGGAGTTTTTGGTGAGCGTGTATCTTGAAGGCATATTTCTCATTCAGGTGTGTCCATTTCAGGAGAACAGCAAAGGTTACATTTACACTGCTCTGCAAAGTGACCAATTATGAGTTTACTTAAATCTAGTTAAACAACATCACAACCTTCCTAATCTGGCATGAGGTTCAAATTTCAATAGTATAATTTAACATGTACAGTAATTGTTTTCATATAAGATGTTATATCAAATTATAAAAACTCTGAAGTTCCATTCTAAACCTCTGAATTATCATTAACATTGCTCTCTATTGTCTAATAACTTTTATTTGTACTTTCTGTCACTGTTCAAAGTCAGTGATCAATAATGTACATCCAATACATTTCTAACAATAATAATAATAATAATAAATGTACATGAAATAAATATTTTATATAATAAATAGAATATAAAAAATATATTAATATATTTTATAGATATATGTTGGCCTTTTGTGCAATACTTCATATAGTTTAATTCATTAATTATTTTAAAGTAGAGCAACCACAGTATGATGCTGAATGTAAAAAGGGGAAGGAAAATCATATTAATTACAAAATTAATTAACCCGAAAGATAGACATACAGTGTTCAAGAAAATAAATATGGAAGTAAAAAAAAATTACTTTTCAGTTCTGTTTCACTGAAGAATAAAAAGAAGAAGAAGAAAACAGAAAGATATTGCCCTTTATTTGGCCTGGTAAAAAATGCCAGATTCATACTATCTTACAAAAAAAAAAAATATATATATATATATATAAGCAAATCTGTGTCAACTGTTGTACGAGCATTGTACGAACGTCTCCACAGTGAAAATGTCTCAGGTACTGAACATAGACTGTCATTAGTGACACTAGAAGCCCAAATACAAACTGATAGATGGCATTTGGAGAAACATTCCAGCTCTTTTATTTCCGCTCACTCAGTTTTATGCATTCAACCCCACACAAGGACCAATCAGAGCTCAGGAGACGCTGGCTTTGCCTTCTGATCCCAGCTCTTACATTCCACTGTCTTCCCTCTGTCTGGAATGACACACACACAAACGTACGGCTCCTCAAATCCTTTTTCAGAGCCTCTCAAACCCCCTGCCATGTCAGAGGCTCTCTCCTACTCCTCCTGACCTTTTTCTGTCTCTAAATGTGTGACGAGGTCACGGTGCAACTCTTTCTGCTGTGACGTGCCCGGATTGTTTGAATACCTTTAACCAGACAGACTTCAACCACTTCCGTTCTGGGCATCCAAAGCAAACATCCAAGAGATATTAAATGTGCTCTGTCAGCACTGTCACATGTCTATTTGCATATATTTGCCATTAAATCAAATTAATATAAAACGTTTTTAAATATTAAATATTATATTAACTAAAAAAAAAAACACACACACACACGCACACACACTCTGAGCTGAAATGTGTCATTTCTGTGCCTAAAATTAACTGCAAAAATAATCAGTTTCAGTTAATAATTCAGTTTCCTGAATACCCATCTGCCATTGGTTGAACAAATAGCCAATATTGAGCCAATATCATTCACAAGATCACTCACATTTTTGGGGAAATTAAACCTATAAATGCTTTCCTTAGATAAATCTAGAAAAATAACAAATAAAAATGAATGTGCACGGAGGAATAAAGTCAAAGCTTGCCTGCAGAAAACCCACAGGGTGAAAAACATCCCAGTATTTTCAAACACACACTACAGACTAAACCAAGCACAGTAGCAATAAGCCCTCCGGTGAACATCCTGGGATGACACTTCTGTTGCTGAAATATGTGATATTTCAAACAAAAACAGCTGCTTTCTTATTGAATGTCTTTGAAATAAAGCACATCTTCACAAACCAAGTCAACAGGACCAGATGCATCTGTTCATGCTGCACTTCAGCGTGATGGAAAACTCTAATTTCACACAGAGTTTGAGGAAAAACAGCTTACATTTTTGGAAAAGAAAAAAAATGTCTAGACATACACAGCTGTGAAACATGGGAAACATGCTTGACCCTCAAAACAAAGATTCAGAGTCCAAAAAAAGACAATGGAGAATTGTACACCGAAGTCCTTGACTCGTCAATAACTCCAGTATTCAAGAATTATTCAAGAACCTAAAAAAGGTTGTCTTTTAAATTCAAATGTTTGTCCTCAAGAAAAACAGTTCACCCAAAAGATAAAATTCTGTTATTATGTACTCGTCCTTGTGTGTCTGAAAGTACACATAAAGGTCTAATTGTTCCCTATAAAGCTAAGAGAGAACTCTTACGATACATGAGTGTTGCATAGAATAGTTTCATATAATCACATGAGGGATGCATTATACTCTGCAACCAAAGACAGAAAACTGCACCCTTTCTTACAAGCATTCAGATACCTGGCAAAAGAACAAGACATAAATAGTGGTTTATATTAGACCTTGCCTGTTATCTGTACAAATGCAATAAAAAGGTGAGGATATAGAGTGGCCTGTGGCCTCTTCAAGTTTATCGGTTTGGCTCATTGTGTCATTTCACTGCCAAGTTTAGATCATCGAGATGCAGCAGAGGACAGAACCAACCGTCACATCTATGAATCCCTTGGCTCACTTTGGAACAGTATCACTGCCAGCTCTTCTCAAAAACACCAGTGTAGAGGGAGAAGGGTCTCTGCTCAAGGGCAGAAAAATTATTTGAATTTTATCTCACACGTTTATATTTTTCTGCTACACTGTAAAAAAAAATATCCCCTGTCCAACATTGGTAATACTCGTATACAGGGTCATACTCACAAGGACAAAACACCATCAGGGAAGCACACAAGCAATAAATAAACGGAGTACGGAGACGTACGTTAGAGATGAGGAGCTCCGGTTCGAATCCCGTGTAACTATGGTTCGACATAACAGTTCAAATCTGCAAATAAGGAAGTTCAAATAGCATGGCTACAACAACAAATGCGTTTTTATATCAGTTTTGCATTTGTCAACACTATCGGGTAGGTTTAGGGTTGGGTTTGGTGTAGGGCATATTTCCAACATGATAGAGCATACATTTTTAGCGACGGTCCCCGGATATTTGAATTCTGAACTGCCGCTATACGTTCCTGAAGCAACGTAATAAAAACACAACAATGCGTACCTATATCAACATAATAACATGTGCCAGGGTTTACGTATTGAACCTGTGTTTAGCGCCACTCAGTGGACATTTCTCTTTGAAACTGCGGCGAAACGTGCAGTAAGGTTATTAAAAACGGTCTCGCTAAAAAGTGCCCCCAAGTGCCCCAAATTACAATTTTGTCATAATTTACTCTCATGTCGTTCCAAACCTGTATGAGTTTCTTTTTTATGCTGACCATAACAAAATATATTTTGAAGAATGCTGGTAATCAAACAGCTGATGATCCCCATTGACTTACATAGTATGTCTTTCCCTATGGAAGTCAATGGGGACCAACAGCTGTTTGGTTCTTTAAAATATCTTCTTTTGTGTTCAACATAAGAAATAAAACTTATGAAAAAAAAGGTGAAATAAATGATGACAAATGTTCATTTTTGGGTGAACTATTCCTTTAAGGTTGTAAACGTGGGACAACCAGTGTAATTAAGTTTAATACTTTAGTGTTTGTTCAAATCTCTAAAGTTAAGTATGAACAATAGCAACAATGATACTTGCACCACTAATAAAGTCACAAGTCTTTATTAATCTGAATAATGGAAATCAACCACCACACGTGATCGTCATGTAGGTATCACACTCCAGTATCAATGTCTCTATCTTTCAGGATTACGGAGTCAACTGTGCAAATGTCAAACAGATCTTTATGAGAATCTTATTGCTTTATATAACAAGATGAGGTGTTGCTAAGAGCACTCAGTGTTGTTCTTCGCTGTCTTTATTACAAGAGCCGGGTCAGCATAACTAAAGTCTGCACTGACCCAGATAATCAGCGTCACAGAAAGTCAGTTAACTGTCTCTTTTTCTCAAATACTCTCTGTGTCTCTGCTGTTGTGAGGAGAATCAGTATTAATCCGTCTCAGAGCAGATAACTCACACTGTACTGCAAGAACACAGGAAGAAAACACATTAAACCATCAACAAAATCCTCCAGAGGGAGCTCATATGCGTCTTAATGTGTCAGAGGATACTGCTTTTATCTTCATCAGGAAGACTCTAATTGCACTTTACTGGGTCAAAACGCAGTTGCATGCTAGGGTTAATGAATTACATTAGATACCTCTTGTCTCTACCTCCCTCTCTATCGGTTACAAACACACATAGTTATGTCTCTGCATACTGTGGCCAGTGAAAGTGGATATATTTAGTGTGCTAATCCACAAGAGCAGTGGGACAGATGCTTGACATACAGACCTCTTGTGTCCCCTGTGCAGATGACCCTTGTCTGCCCTCCCAACAACGTGGAGGTGGTTACATCTTCATAGAAGAACAGGTTTCCATTAATCTGACTGACTCCCTGCAAACTATAACCATTCCAGTTCAATTAAAGGGGTTATAATAATATTTTGTTTATCTTTTAGCATCATTATTATTTATAATGATAAATTATAATAAACGATGTCAGCAAGGTTTATTGCACGAATAAGAATCATACATTTTCTGTATAATATAATGTAATATCAAATTTGATATTTCCCATTTAAAACAAATCTGTCTGAGTAAATAAACTTCTCACTAAGAGTTCTTCCTCACTGACACGTCTGCTTTTACTGTGTAGCAAATGTCAGTTTTATGGAGTAATGGAAATGTGATGTCATCGTGGGAGCTCTCGGTAAAAAGAAAACGAGGTCATCTTTAGCAGAGCTGGCATCAGTATGGCACTAGAGCTGACTGACAGAATGGTTTTCTAGTGACTGACGCCATATGCCAAGTGTGTGTGTGTGCCAAGACTGTATCTAAGGTAACCATGTGCGCCTCTGGAGCCTTGTGGCAGTTTAGGGATGATAAATTATGCACTGCAGACTGGACTGGCTCATACTCACTCAGCAAGACATGCATAAAATGAAGAAAAAAAATACACTTTCTTGATTTTTTTTTTTTTGGGATGTTCACAGTTTGCTGAGTGTTGACTTTTTATCAAGAAAACCCTTTTTGTTTCATCGCATCTGAATATGTGTGAACTAGTGAATTAAAAACAAAGTGGAATATGTAGATATTTATAACAGAACTCTAAATATCGTTTAAAGAATTTATGCAACAAACATAATTCATCCTTAAAGGGGCAGAGCTGCATTTTTTTTTATTTTTACTGTTCTCTGAGGACCACTTGTTATCAAGATTTTTACATCAAAAAATATAATTTAGAAGTAAAAAATGTCTGTCCTGTTTTTGACCCCCCTCATCAGAATGCTCTGTTTGAATAGGCGTGGCAGATTGTAGACTCAGAAGTAAACACCCACTATTATGATTGGCTAATAGTTGTGTATGTTTGACAGCTTACACAGATGGACGCTTCTGTATTTTAGGTTAAAAATGCATAAATACTCATATCAAACAATCTGTAATAACAGACAAAGCAATAGTGACCACGTAATAAAAAGTTACTCACACTTGTGTGGTGCGGCATTACTGTCAGATCCAATAAAGTTGTTACAGCATAATCTTTTAGCTTCAATCTTTCAGAAAATCTCAAGTGGAATTGTGCTTTGTTTGTAAACAAATCCACAGTAAAATGAAGTGAATAAAGGACCGAGTTCTTACTGACGCGGTCTGGCACATCATTAAAAATACAGTTAATTCACTCTTTCCTAATACTGGGATCAGAAGGAAGGCACTACACTATTTTTCCACAACCTTGGCACTGCACAGCATCTTCTTGTCTTCGGAGCCATCTTTGTCGTTTGGTTTCTTCATAGACCTGTGATCGCCTCTCTCATAATTTACACTACTCACACAGTGGCGAGGCTAAACAGGCAGTGATGTAGAAGCAGGCGTTGATCTTCTGCAGAGGTGGTATTTACACCTGAAAACCTATCCATTCATCACATTCATCTCAATGCCAGTTGCTTAGGTCTAGGACCCCTTACAATCCAAGTATCCAATCTGAAATCCACCACCTTTGCTCATTGCGGCTCAGATTTAGCCTCCAGACTGCAGGCAACACCATGGTCACCTTCCTGATTCCGGAAGCGGCCATGCGTTCTGTGCCATGTTAGGCCTATGTTATGTTTTGCCTGACCTCTTCTCTGTATGACAGTCAGCTGCCAAAAAAATCTAAACCTGCTGCAACACTGCCTGGAGCACATTTCTGCTTGTCATGCTAGGCAGTGTCCCGCTCCTTCTCAGCAGGAGCCAAGGGGCAGTCAAATGAGCTCAACATGGCTGATCCACAAGTCAGATGCATCGCAGCACTGATGTTGTTATTGAAATTCAGACTTGCTTGACGAATGATGTATGGAACTGAAGAAATGAGTGAACAGATGAGTGATGTTTGTTAATGGACCACAAAAGCCACCAGACCATGTCAAAATACCAATTCACAGGACAGAGGCTTCTGATAATGAGTGATGTAACAGCTGACAGTCAGAAAACTCAAAAGAACATCTGATCTTTCTTCACATAGCAAACATTCTTTGCTATTTACACTTTACGTTTTGCAAATATATCAGAACAAGGTCTGAATCAAAGGTAATTTCTTGTTTGCCTAATTTTGTACTGAACCTTTTTGGAGATCAAGCACATTTGCGAGGATGATGTCATTGGCATGTTGAGCTCATTTATTGTAGCTTATTCTTTCAGCATTTATTCCAGCACATTTCATCAGTAAAGAGACAAATAAAGCACACTAGACTAGCACATACTAGAACTGTGCATGCTTAGCAAATAACATACCACAGATACTCTCTGTTGGAGTATTGAAGCATAACCCTGTACGCTCAATTAGATCACCTCCTTTTCTGAGAGCAATAAACAACCACAATGGGTAATTACAAGGGAAGCAGACAAGAGCTGTTTCAGACACAAACACATATAAAACTTCACAGGGGCCTTTGTCTCATTCTTAATTCTGGGCTGCAAACTGGACCAAGATTTCTACTGTTCCCGCCCACCTCTCAGTAAAAGAGACAACAAACAATGGGGTTGCCATGGTAAAATCGGAGCCCTCTGCCTCAGCACGACAGCGGATTAGTCAGTGTGTCAGTTCTGCCATTTCCTCCAAATGTCCTGCATTCTCACCAAAAGCACAATTGCTAATGCTTGCTAGGTGTGTTAAGATTAGATTCAGCCATCGGTGTGCACTGAGGAGCTTTTCTGGAAAATATTAACTGTAGAAACTTGCAATTTACATATCATCGAAAGACATGCAGAGGCAGCACTCTACATGACATGTACAAACAGAGGCAGGGAGTATTTCTTAGAAGGATTCTTTATACTATTATGTGGCTTTCAAGTGGGCATTGCAATCAAATGATGTTAGTTCTTTCCTCCAGCTAACTGCACTTTACTTTGGTCTTGAGGTTGTTTTCAGTGGATACACGGACAACTTTCTTATAAATCCTACTTGGTCTGATATTTTGTTACATAAATGCATGTATTTTTAAGGGTGCTACTTCATCTCACTCACCAGCCTCTCCATTTCTTGCTCTCTGAGTCGTTCTTCTCTTTGGCGCCGGTGGTAGTCCAGAAGGTCATCCTCGTTGTCGCTGATCTCTGTGATGCTATTTTTGCGCTCCCTCATGCCAGGGTGAGGCATCCGAAGGTCCCTGTGGCCCACTGACATCTTTCTGTGGCTCCTGGGACTGGATCGGGGCGACGACCCAGGCAGAGAACCCAGGCTGAATGCGGAAGAGAGCGAGTTCCCAAAACTGCCCTTCCGTCCACTGCTTTCCCCCATCAGCCCAGAGGTGGGTGAAGGACTACGAGCCCGCACCTCACGAGGGCTGAATGGCTCCTCTGTAGGAGACCCTGCTTTCCGCCTGAGTCTGGGACTATCTGGCACCATTCTTGAGGAAGGACTCTCTGGAGCCCGTAGGGTTCCCGGTAGAGCTCCAGGGAGCACAGGAACCCCCCTGCGAGCTATAGAGGGGCTAAGAGGAGGGAGATCCCTAATGCTACTCCCTTCAAGGTTCCTGCGGGCCAGCCGCGGACTTTCTGGAGGCTGCAATGTGCGAGGATGCGGGTGTGGAGGTCCACCTTGAATGATGTGGACAATGGGGTCCAAGGGGGGCTGGAAAGATCGCGAGGGTGGGGAGAGTTGGTTAGAGGGGCTAGAGGTCAAGGAGCGATCTGGCTGAGGCTGCTCCCAGAAAGGACTTGAGGGCCGATTCTGGAGAACAATGGCAGTTTTAGTTCTAGGACTAGAAGGCGAGGAGGATGGGGATGTAATGGAGAATTTGGGGGTCAGTCTGGGACTACCTGGAACTGGAACCCGACAGACAGATGGGTGATCAGTCGGAGCAGTAGAGACTGAGAGCAGAATTGCGAGTCTGTATGGGGCTGTCTGGGGTTTTAGACATCGAGCTGTCTTGGTTCAACCCCCTGCGACTTGGCTTTGGGCTTGGCGGTTGCTTCTAAAAGAGCCTTTCGCTGGAGTCTGGGACTCTCAGGCACCTTTGGCCCACTGTTGCTACCGGAATAGCTGGGCAGTATGGTCCGTGGCTGAGGTATGGGTGGCTGACTGGTGTAATTGTAACTAGAAGACCTCACTGGCACAGGAGGAAGCATGTGAAGCTGGTCCTGACAACCACTCGGAGATGGACTGGTGTAGCTGCCACTGCTGGCAGCGGATGGGGATGAGAGAGGAGAGAAAGGAGGAGAGGTATTCTCATAACTAGAGCCCACCGACATAGCACCGGGGCTCGTTGGGGGTGAGAGAAGGAAGCGCCCCCCTCCATTTAACATGGGGGACAAGGGAGACTGGGAGATAGGCTGACCTAGAGGGCTTCTTTGACTCAGAGGAAGAGGGCTGAGGGTCATCCATGACTAATGAGTCCATAATGTCCTGAAGGTCCTTCTCAATGGAACTGACGATGGCACTGTGTCAGGGCGCACTCTCTCGTTGGAGACCAAGTGAGATTTTGGCACTCCTGACGAGTGGTTCCCATTGACCAGGTTCTCAGAATCTGAAAGAAAAGATAACAGTCATAAGTCTTTGCCATATACAAAAATCAAAACACATATCTTTAGAACAGCTAAAGTGTAGCTGTAATTAATTAATTAACAAATCTTTCTTCTGAATCAGTGGAAATGGTTCACAAAACCAGTCTGAATGATTAGTTCACACATAAGATTGAAAGGAGTTTTAGTCAACAACTCACAAAATCAATGGAGAACAGTCTTTTATCAAAATAATGGACAAGCTGATAATGAGTAGTTGGACAGTATTTAAGGATTTGACTGATGGCGCAAAAAGTAAGTCACTTTAGTCGAATAGCAGAAATGTTACAATTATAATGAAAGATTTGGTTTTCAATAAACAGCTTTTATTGAAGCTTCAGCCCCCCCCCCCCAAAAAATTAGTGAATTTGTTATTGTTTTATATAATTGGTAATAATATTTGGGTTTCAAATAACTTAAACAATATAAAACCCATAGTAAAATCACTATATGTGCTTTCATATACCTTTACTTGAACATGAATGCAATGTCAAGATGTTAGGGACCATGTGATGACAACTTTGTGATGTCAAAACAAATAAAAAATGCTGGACTGGTTACTGAAACAATTTGAAAGAATCGATTCTCAATAATGTTTCAGAATTCCCATCACTGATGCTGAGCCCAAGTGCAGAAAACAGAAGAAGCACTTAAGAGTAAGTGGATGCATTTGGCTTCTTCACCCCACCTAACCCCAACTATTATCCCAGCACTACACCTGAGCTTTTAATGCAAGTACCTGCAGCTCTTTTGGACACTGCAGAGATGCATTTAATCCATTAGCCCCATTCAAAAGCCTCCAAGTTTAACACAGCTGCTAAACCCACAGAAGATGAAGGCTCAAGTAGAAATGGTGGTTACCAAATGGAAATTCAAAGAGAAAGTCTGCCAGGCTCCAGCCTGAGAGGATAAACATCAAATGAATATGTGCTCATATACCTAAATCACAGAGAGCCCCGCTGGTAATTCAATCTATCTCTCAGGCAACTGACCATCTCCGATGTAAATGGTTAATTTGCTGAGACAGTCCTACAAAGTAAAACTGGTCATAATCTAAACCAGTGGTTTTCAAACTGCAAGTGGGTTCTAGGGGGCTGTAAGGTAATATTATTGTAATGATCTCTGTAAATATGCTTTGGAACAATTTTTATTGTGAAAGGCAATTCAGTTCAAATAAATTGTATTAAATTCTAAATAAAATATCAAAAACATATAACATTAGTCTAATAGTGGAAAGATCAACTTAATAAAAACAAAGTATTATTTATTTGCTTTGGTTTTAGTAGAATTAAAATACTAAAGCCAATTATTTGATTTTGATTTGAACACAAGACGTTTTCTAATATGATGCTAATTATGTTTCTCAGACAGTACACATCTGCCTGTATACATGAAACACAAAGCTGATTTTATATTTTAGGAAAGGGTACAGTAATCATCATATTTGGAAGGCCATGGCATCACAAAAGTTTGCTAACCTCTGGTCTAATCCATATATATATATATATATATATTTTTTTATGCCTAAATAATGACCAAATTTATTATTTTCCCCCTCAATTCATCAGAACATTCTTATTTTTTCATATAAAACTCCAGATGCAAACGAATTAACACTGCATCTGCATGCTATATATAAATAAGACATAAGTCATATATAAACATATACATCAGATTTTGAGTCAGTCACAGAACTGATTTCACAACATCCAAAACTTGATCAATCTTGCTCTTGCCAGCTCAGTGTTTGCGTTTCTATGCCACAAATCTCTCCTGATTACAAAACACTCTCTGTTCAAACTCCTCACAAATAATGCATAAAACACAACCCCCTTTCCAAGTGTTGTTATTTATTATTTTTTTATAGTCATCGTGGTTTAGAAAAAAGTCAGAGCAGCTGACGATGCCTCTGGCTCAATTTTCCATTTAAATCCCACTGAACAAGAAACGGTTTCAAGAAAGCACAAGCACATACAATGATTATTGAGAAAGACCTTTCATGTGACAAAATTATAAATACATGTCAACTTGACAAGAAGCGACTATAAAATTATCCATATGCTACATACAGTATGTCCGTATGCCAATCTGACACATATACAGCCTATACAACGAACAGTAACGTTACTTACAGATGAGAACACGCCTGTGGAAACGCTAAGCCGCTGCGCTTGGTTTAAAACCCATAACCGACCTCAGTATCAAAAGTACGGCTCCCGCATTCCGGTTCTTGAACTAAGCCAGCTGCACCGGCCACACGGTACCCAGGCAGGAGTATAAAACGCCGCAGATGAGATATTCCAGCCGGGCTTGGTGAGCCTGGCGCCGCTACACCATCGCTGAGTCCCCCTCCCTCCCCTGTCCACGGTGCTGATGTGACTGACTGCTGGCTGCACGGGGCGGGGCCTACATTCTTAAAGCGACAGTGCGCATTTTGAAGATAAATTCACTTGGACAGATGTGACTGTGAGTTTAAATTAAAAAAAGTTTATTATATTCTCAAAATATTTAAAATTAGAATTTCTAAACTGGCAGCTGATATGCAGTATGTACTAGCTTAGTAATTCATATAATATATAATATAATACAATATAAAATAATATAATATAATTAGTGCTGTCAAACGATTAATCGTGATTAATCTCATCCAAAATAAAGTTTCTGTTTACATGCTATATATATGTGTGTGTGTGTGTGTACTATGTCTATGTATTATGTGTATATATAAATACACGCACATGCATGCATATATTTAAGAAAAATATGTTGTTTATATAGTAAATATATGTATAATATAATATAAATTATATGAATACAAATACATTAATGTAAATACATGTACATATTTTCAAAATATAGGATGTATGTGTGTGTGTATTTATTTATACATAATAAATATACATAGTACACACATATATATAAATGAAAAAAAAACTTTTATTTTGGATGCGATTAATCGCTTGAAAGGCAAGGCAAGTTTATTTATATAGCACATTTTATACACAGTGGTAATTCAAAGTGCTTTACATAAAAGGAAGTGAAATAGACATTACAAATAATAATAAAAACAAGGAATAAAAAAACAAGAAAAAAAGCACTACATATAATATAATATAATATAATATAATATAATATAATATAATATAATATAATATAATATAATATATAATGTTCCTGTGGCTCAGTGGTAGAGCATTGTGTTAGCAGCGCAAAGGGTCGTGGGTTCAATGCAGGTAACACACATACTGAAAAAAAAAATGTATAGCCTGAATATATAGTATATAATATAGAACAATAGAAAATATAGCACTAAGTTGCTTTGGATAAAAGTGTCTGCTAAAGGCATAAATATAATAACTTATTTTAGTTGCTAAGTAATACGTGGGATAATGTAGACAGATGCAGCAATAAAAATATATTTGTTAATATATCGCACGCTTCTCTGAGTAATACTGAAATATTGTCAAGAACATCAAGCAGGCCTGCTGTGTGGTAATGAGGCAGCCGGATATTAGGAGAATATGAGGGGGGAAGTGAGGAGGGGATTGGAGAGCAGGGTGGGTGGTGAGATAAATATAGATATTGTAAAAGATACCCCTCAACTTTAAATAAGCAGAGCATGGCCAACAAAGCTGTCTGGACTGGAAGAGTGAGGGACGAGGAAATAGCTCTGGCACAGAGAACGTGTGAAGGGGGGTTTCTTCACCTCTGTTAATCAGTCTATAAACAAATATCCGTTGCCAAAAGCACATGGACAGCTTTATTTACAAGCTTTATTTACAAGCACTTAGATGCATGCAACTTCAATGGATAGTCCACCCAAAATGTAAAATTCTGTCATCATTTACTCACCCTCATGTCATTCCAAACCTGTATGAGTTTCTTTCTTCCGAAGATATTTTGAAGTATGCTCATAGCCGAACAGTTGTTGCAGCCGCTGACTTGCATAGTATTTTCCATGCTATGGAATCAATGGATATCAGCAACTGTTTGGGACAACTTGACAATAAATAAATGATGACAGAACTTTAATTTTTGGGTGAAATATCCCTTTAAGGTGCATGTATCTAAGCTCTTATACAAAAGGCCATAAAGCTGTCCATGTGCTTTTGGCATCTGGAATTTATTTAAAGACTGATTATTAGAGTCTGAAAAAAACATAATTATTTTAGCTATGTAGTTTTAGATCATTGAGGCACTGGGAAAATATGAAAAAATAAATAGGCCTATTGAACGGGAATGCAGCGTGTATGTTGTTTGCAAATAGGATGTCTTTCATGGTGGAGAGAATGTATTACCAGCTCAGGAAACACACTGCACCAGCTGTGTTTATATGCTATACTTGTCCTTTTCTGCCACACAACAGGAAAAGTCAGGAAAACAACTCAATATATATTGTAAATATGCTCTGTTTAAACATTGGCTGCTGTGTAGCACTGTGAGTGGGAGTGGAAGATGTAGAGCGCTATGTCAGGAGACCCACAGGAATGAGCTCCTCATAAAAGTTGCATGGTGCAACTCAGGACCCAGGCAGGCTTGCATTGCTAACAGTTATAAACGGAAATGCAGTAAGGCCCGGCTGAAAGCTACTACCTGTGCTACTAAAACAAACCTTGCCATTCAGGCATGTAGCAACACCCTATAAGACCAAATCTGCATAAATGGCCCACTTGTAAATGTGCATCTGTTTATTATAGCACTTACACATGAAATACTGCTTGTTTGTTTATTTTTAAACATGATACATAAAAGGCATCTATATGCAACAGTGTGCAATATCACAAATGCTCTTCTGTATTGTGATTTCAGACAGTACAAAAATAAGCCTTTGTGGTTCTACAGGTATGTATTTTCCACACAAATGACATCCTGCACAACACAGTCTTTGAGTGCGTTGTGGTAAGCGTTGGATAATTCATGCCACAGTTGAGGTGTGTTCTCCTGTGGGATATTGCATTACCTGTGTGGGCCCAGTTGTTCACACTGGCTGTCTGTCCTCCCTCAGGCATCATGCTTTTCATTCGGAAAGCCTCCTCGGGGTGGTTGAAACGGAAAAAGACGGATTGGCCGAAACACAGCATACAGCCTGCACACAAAGCAAAACCAATTTTAATGAAGCTGAGAATGAAAATGCATCAAACATATGCCTGATGAAGTATTTCAAATGATCTTGACTAGGATCCTGGCAGTTTTAGACCAGTTTTGTACCACTGTGTGAGAGGTACGGAGGGGGAAAGGAATGTTTGTCCCTGTATTTCATGAGCAAGCACGAATCATCTCACACTGTGGTGTCAGATCAGTCTCCTGGCTTGCTGAGTGAGGGGAAAAATAGACAAGCCAAATGTTGGTAGTGAAGACAGTTAAAGTCAACATGAGATCTAAATTAACTCTATTTACTTCGCAAATACAGGTTTTCCTGGACTTATAGTGAATTATATCTTTATTATGTAACCATCTGTCATATAACGATAATTTCAAACAAATAAATCATTTTCAATGGATCAGATCAAGTCTTTCCCTATATATTTATATATATATATATATATATATATATATATATATATATATTGGTACCATATTGGCCAATATTAGTGATTTAAAAAGTCAATATTGAATATATATTGATATTGTATATTTATTTGCGCATTCTCATTTCTGAGCAATGCATTTATCTTAATTCATTATCTTTGCTTATGCAGAAAGAGATTTAATTAATATATTATATAATTAATTAGTGCTTTTCTTATTTGGCATTTATCACTCGTGAATGCTGTTTCATGTTGGCTTTAATTGAGAGGCATATACAGAAAATGCTTTATTGTTACTGATGGAAAATCTATACATTTGTTTATCATAATATATAAAACATATATAAAGAAAACACCACAATTACATTGTAATCTGATGCAAAATAAAATGAAAAACTGATTTTCAAATTGCTCTACTACGCTATCGCTACCATGTTGGTCAATATTAGTGATTTAAAATAAAAAAAATACATTCTACGACATTCTAATCTTTATCCTTGTCACACAAAACAATGCAAATATTTTTATTTTGCTATATTAAACTGCCAGAGCTAATCTGACCAATCTCCCTATTTATTCAAGCTAGGTAAAGGTCTCATGGAAACCTTTTCTAGCCGGAGCAGATGTGTGATGAATGCGGAGCGCCAGATGCCCTTTTGTTCCAGGCAGAACATTTGATTACCCCTCAGGTTCTGACAAGGCAAGGTACGATTAGAGCACACAAAGAAAACTAAGATCCTCTGTAGTAAACTAAATCGTGTGCTTAAATGGTATTCACGCATAGACGTGTTTTCTTTCATGTTGTTACAGAATAGAAGAATGAGGATTGTAAGCTGATGGTGTTTGTTGTTATAAAAAGACTTCTAGGATCGTTCAAGTCTTGACATGCTCTGCTTGCAAATTCAAAGACAAGAAGGCGAAACGCAAGAAAAATCAAAGTTAGGTGCTTGCCAAATACAACAAATTCAAAGATTAATCCCATCTCCTTCCTCAACTGGCGCCGTTTGTTCCTGTGGCGGCGAAACATTTGTGAGAAGTAAGAAAAGCGCTTTGGCTGTTAAAACAAAGCAACACAATTCACATAAAACAAAGTGTTGAACAGAAAGTTATAGTAGTGTTTTAATTAACAGACTTGTTTACATGCTTGCTCATAAAATTTTTTATTTGAAATAACAGCATATTGAGGTCTGTGGTGTAAATCACATCAGTGAGACGTTGTTTCCTGCATGTCCTGTTTTTTGCCTTGTCGGATTCATATTTGAGTGTTTTTACAGACAATAACTGTGGCATCCGCTGCATCAGCACGATCTGCCGACCAGCTCAATCATTATTGACAAGCAGCACCAAATAACAAACTTACATGCGACAGCAGCTTCACTGCCTTTCTGTTTTGCGCTACATGCTTTGTGCTCAAATTAGTCATTGTACAAATGAACCATTAAAAATTACACACAGCAGCTAATTGAGTAATGTACTAAATATGTGCTTGTGATGGCAAGCAACCGTGTCCAATTCAGCAGCACAGCTGTAAGACAAAAAGGGTTCAAAACTCTAAAATAATTTTAGTAGAAAATGTTATATCCTCAAAGCACATCACGGTTTTCATCAGATAGGAGTCTATGGTGCTTGTGCTGGTTTAACAAAGGCAACATACTTTTATTGGACACATAGAGTTTAGAGGGGTTTTTTTCTTCAATATAACTTTGACCAGTATTGTATTTATCGTACCGTATCATATGTAGTGTAGTGCATTGCATCGTATAATATCTAAATATCATTCTCTCTCCTCTCTCTCTCCTCTCTTCTCTCTCTCTCTCTCTCTCTCTTCTCTCTCTCTCTCTCTCTCTTCTCTCTCTCTCTCTCTCTCTCTCTCTCTCTCTCTCTCTCTCATCTCTCTCTCTCTCTCTCTCTCTCTCTAATGAGCTCCAGCACAGACTGCAATTCGATCAATACACAGCAGGAAAAGACCTTAGCATCTTTACCCTTAAGAGTTAACAGGGAACTATTTGAACCATTATTACCAGTCAAGCATATTTCAACTGACTTATATATATATATATATATATATATATATCAGTTGCTTTATATGATTATGAAGAGCAAAGCTCAAACCAGAAGTGGCTGAACATTATTGCAAGCTTTTTTCATAGCATCATTTCACATAAACACATAGTTCCTATTATACAGAGAGCAGTGGGATATCAAATGTAATGTCTTTGTTTAAATGTGGCAGAAAGTGAAAAGGCCTGTTTTTAGTAGTCTTGGCATGCAGGAAATGATTGATAGACTAATACCAACAGTGAAACAAGAAGTAAGAATTCCCCATGGTGTCAAACTAAGTACAGTAATACAGACGTTAATATGATACACACTGAATATCTCATGAAGAAGAAACACAGTTGCTAGTAAACGACCAACATGCATTTTAGCACTTTAGGTGTCAGTAAAAATCCATTAGATTTCCTCAGATTGGCCACTTCAGCGCCACAAAGGTTGATGGATTTACCCACAATGCTAAGTGAAGAGTCTGGAAGTAGATTTATAAAGTGCATCGATAGAGGGTTATCTAGCACATCAGACAACACTACAGCACACAAGGGAAAATACATGAGCCAAGAATCACACCTGCTGAAGAGGGAATCTATCGATCTACGCTCATGACGTGATGCATTTCAGACATGCTGCCAGCAGCTACTAAATGCCGCCTGTTTACAATATTCAAAGAAACCTATATTTTACTTGAAAGGAGTGTTGGACGTCAAGCACACAAACCGCCCACAGTCACAGATGATTCTGTTCTGAGGAGGGCACTGAGTTTGGAAATGTAATAGTGGTAAAATCCAAAGATAGACATGGACAGTGTTTCCCCTGCTATCTGTTTATAGACCACCTCTCTCTCTGCCAGTCATTATGGATACTTTTAACACAGATATATTTGTTGGAAGTTAAGGAGAAGTTATGAGTTCCTTTATACATGCTGCTCATCTCCACAGGTATGGATGTGCTATGGTGCTTTCAATGAAGTCCTTTTAACCCATTTATAAACAGAGATGTATAAATTAACTTAGTAACAAACACTTTTTTACTGTACTTAAATAAAGTAGCCAACATTTATACTTTATTCGAGTATGAAAATGTTGTTGACTTTTATGTTAATACATTTAAAAAAAGAAAATGTATACTTTTAGTCCAATACTTTTCTCACAAAAAATATCATGAAATCATGAACTAACAAAACTTAATTTATCATAGTAAATATCCCTATTTCAACACTACTGCTGTGCATCTGCAGCCACTTTGTATTACCACATAAATATTGCTAAAACAAATTATAAAGCATACCGGTGACTAATTTTTTAATTTCTGTTGAAATGAGACACATTTTCCAGAACGGTGTGGCCTGCTCTGAAGAGCAGAACCACTAAATAACCTCTCCTTGTCATAGATGTCATCCTCAGCAAAGCATGACTAAGAGACATTTTGTAATCAAATTCATGAGGCCATTTGCAAGAAGACAGGCCTCACTGCTGAATGACAAAGAGTGGGGAGAGGCGCGTGAATCTGGAAAGCACAGCAGGAGAGTGGCTGTTCCCCATGCACAGCCCGTCTCCCCGACATTAATCAGAGAGATTGATTTCCCACCGCTCTCAGATGAACCGTTCCTCTACAACAGCCATAACTGCACTCTGAGGAGACAAACTCATTAAGAAAGTGCAGGTGTATCCATGCCAAAAGCACCTGAGAATTAATAAATGCCAGAGCAGTGGAGGTTATTTTTTATAATAAAGCTTTGCACTTTCTTTACAAAAGCTCATTATTCCATCCTCTTATTTAGCTTCCTATAAGTTAAATACTTTTTGTATCTATACTATGCTATTAATTTTATGTTTATTTTATGTACTGCATCTAAATACATTGATATATATATATATATATATATGGCTGGTACATATATTACATATAGTGTATTTAAATGCATTATTATATATTAGATAGTATATATTATCTATATGCAAAATGTATTATTTATATATAACATCATAATTATTCATAACTATATATAATACAATGTAATTAAGTATTTAAGTTATTATAATTAATTATAAATAAAAACGTAATATTATAAATGTAATTGTATTTTTCTTTTTTCAATATTGAATTTATCATACTGTATATAATATATATAAATACATTACATAAAATAAACAAGTGTGGTATATAATATTACAACATAATGTATTAAAATTATGCATTTAAATATTATATATGTGTATTATTTAAATGCATTATTATACATTATTTCCAATGTATTACTTATACATTTTTATAACAATATATAAATAACTCAATAATATTATTGTTATTATTTAATTTAATATGAATAAATTATATATATATAATGTAATATATAATACATGAAATTAGAATTTTTTCCTTTTTTTCAATATTGCATTTATTATATATTATGTATTGAAATGCATTCTATACACTAAATGGGCGGGGTGTATCATATTACATACAATGAATTAAAATATTATATTTCAATATTATAAATGTATACTAATTAAATACATGATTAAATTATTATTATTATTAAATTAAATGATTATTATTTACAATATATGTTACGTATGACATAATATTATATATAATTTGTCATTTAATTAATGTTTTTGTTATTACATACTTTTACAAAAATAAATTGTACATAAAGTTTAATTTTATTCATGTTCATGTTTGTTATTGTGTTCTCTGCGAAACCAAATATACATAATATTCTGCAGGTTTTTTTATATACTGTATTTTATACAGTTTTTTTGTATTTTATAAAGCATCAATCTTTACCGTTCAATGTTAACTGTGTTTTATGATCTTGAAAAACACTCGGGGTCTTTTAGACCCCATAAAGAACATGAGGCTTAATAAAAAGTACCAGCTTTCTAAAATGTTTTAAAACGCCTGTTCTCTTCATTTTCTACCACATGAAGCCAGTACAAAAACTAATTACCTTTCTGTAGCACTAACCCAGTGGTGCATCACAGATATAGTGGGGCGAGTTCAAATTTCTTCTAAAAGAGACACCAATGACTCAGAGATCATGTAAAATATCTGTGTGCAACCATTATATCACAGGGATGAAAAGGGCTGCATATAAAGTTTGGTAGTTTTTGACAGAACTCTTCTCATTATTCACTCTCCAAAACCACAGATAACAGAGCAGTACAGATCTGCCTCACGCATTTTCAGTAAAAATAAGAGTGTTGGATTGGTGTCAGAAACACTGCATAAATTATTGCATTATAGTTTAGAACTCAATAAAGCTGGTAGGACATAGAATGTGGTGAGTCATGGGTCTCAAACCGTTCCAACTGAAAGCACAGCGATATGAACAGTAGACGTCAAGACAGAGATGCCAAAAAGAAGGCACAGCGGTTGCCACGGTATTTCAGTTTTTACTGCGCCTGGAAAGGTCAAAAACCTAAGCAAACCAGCATTTCATTCTAACCTTTACCCAATACCACACATTGCAGAAAGCATGTGGCTCACAGCCATAAGTGATGCAGCTTATATGTGCCGAAGATAAAAAAAAAAAATATATTTATATCATGTGAAGGCTGTGAAAATGCATTAATGGATCATTCTGCATGCAAAATGTGCATGCCATGGACAAAACATGCACAAACCTCTCTTGAGCAGATGGTTTTACATTTAGTTCAAACATGACTCAAGCTATGGAGGTTAAGTGAACATGGTGACGACAGGATACTTAAAGCAGAATAATAAGGAAAAATCCTCTTATCTCTCTCTCAACTCTTCCAGCAGGGTTGCCAATATACGTTGAAGACAAATAAAAGCATGTGTGGATAGTCAGACTGAGCAAACAGCGTGTGGAGAATGAGGAAGGGCTGCATAGAAACAGGATTAGCAGCACTCTTGGGTCACATTGACCAGGAATAGAAGTGTAACATTATACACACTCTCATGCCCCTGCCAACATGTTAGAGAAAACCACTCTGCAAGATCTGCACCGGCTTATTGTGGGTTATGCACCCTGTGCATACACATATTATGATGATATTTTATTCATGTTAGTGTATTTATACTTATCTTGCTCCTATCATTCATGTGTAACTGGTTTGTTTTAGGATTAGTCTCACATGCTCACTAAAGGTCATTGCACACTAAGTCTGAAATTTTAAGACCTCACGTTGTGTCAATCACGTTTACACACTGCCTCCAAAACTTTCGGAAAATTTCGGACCTTAATGCTGCATTTATTTGATTAAAATTGCTGTAAAAACAGTAATAATTGCAATTTAAAATAACTTCCTTCTATTTAAATATATTTAGAAATTGTAATTATTCATGTGATGCAAAGCACATTTTTTTCAATCTTAAGTGTCACAAGGTTTCTTCAGAAACCATTTTAATATGCAGATTTTCTGCTCAAGAAAAATTAATGTTGAAAAATATTTTTGGCGGGAAAAAAATTAATTTTACAAGATTCTTTGATGAATAGAAAGTTCAAAAGGAGAGCATATTTTTAAATAGATTTCTTTTATAACATTATCAATGTATGTACTGCAACTTTTAATCAATTTAACGCATCCTTGCTGAAAAAAGGTATACATTTATTTAAAAAACTATAACATTGTAATACTACAGTAAAGTGAACTTGCATAACCGAGAGCTTGTGTCTGAGAAAAATCTGTTGCTTTAAAATATATTTTTTGTATATTCACACCAAAACAAATGTACTGCATTAGGTCCTCATACACTTACTTTTAAATCCAAACGATCAACTTCCCATTCCATCTGTAGGCAACATCCTATCTGTCCCTTTAAATGGGAAAGCACATGGTTTTATACTACAGCTGTAGCATGCAGAGACTGACTTGCTTTGTCGTATAAATCCTTTGTTCATCGATTACTCCCCATGCTTTAACGGATTTCTTTATCGTTATCTTGAATAAGTGTCCACCGTACGCAGTCGTAGAGAGGAGTCTCCCACTATAAACCATATATCTCCAGTCACAGAAATATAATCCTGTCCAGCGAACGGCAACCCAGAGGTGCTGTATTGTATCCGAGCACTTCTGAAGTCACTGAGCCCTTGCACACTCTCGTAGCGATGGGTGGTATAGTTGAACAGCTGTCTCTGTCACTGGTGCAACTAATTTCGCTCTCAGATAAGGGATGGGGAAAGGAGGAGGTGTAATTGCTCACCCCTGAGTCAGAGCCTCCAATCTCTGCATGTCAGGGGGGCAACGGAAGGTTTCTGTTACAGTTTTTGCATTTAACATTCTTTCCACAGGTTCCTGCTCTTTTATGACTTCACACATAAGCTATAAGATAATAAAAATCATGGGTTGGGCTAAATGAGGCTCTTAATCTGAACATCAAACTGAATATTTCAGAGCAAACGTATCGAACAATAGTGAAACACTAGAAGCTGGCACAATGAAGATTACCCAAAACACACCCCTCCCCCCAACCTGTTTAGTCAAATTGTTCCCTCAGACAAAAGACACAGAGCAGGGGCGGACTTTCTTTCGGTTTGGGTGCATTGATTCCCTTTCATAAGAGATTTTACACTTAAGAATCATGTTTGAATTTTAATATGGCTGATGCTGCAGAAAACTGTATTTGATTTGGATGAAGATCTGAAGGATTGGACTTTTGTAAATGAACGAAAGGTACAATGTGGTTGTTTACCTTGAGACAGGCGCACAGGTTTGGTGACCGGTAGTCCGTCTATGCTGCACTGGTTTCCACAGGGGTGCAGCGAGATGAGTCCTGCGTTGTTTTCGATGAAGCAGTGCTGAGCTGCGATTCCCGGGCCTTGGATGTTGATGTCCATGGCTCCGTGACCCAGAGTGGTCTTGCCTAAAACAAACAACCCCCACAGGATTTTGATTTCAAAGATTGTTTGCTCTCAGACAACATGTCCTAATTTTCTGGTTGCAAAAGTACTCAGGTGAAATCAGCAGTCAATGAAAACCCAGGCAGTTTGTGTCCGTTTAACTTTTACATGCATTACTGTTCAAAGGATTTTTTATGTTTTTGAAAGAATTCTCTAATTTTCAACAAGACTGCATTTATTTGATCAAAAATACAGTAAAATCAGTAATACTGATTAAAATGTCATTTAATTTAATTTCAATGTAAATAGTTCAGAGGCAAAAATAAGTGCCGTCTGAAATTTTAATCAAAAATATCAGGTTCCTATGTTTAGGTTCAGTCATTTTACTATGATGGCAATGTATAGGTCATTTTCTAGGCAATTAAAACAACTGAACATAGAAGCCTGATAAAAATGCTCATTTTAGAAGAAAATTTCAGACGGCACTTAGATGCTTTGGCATCTGAACTCTTCATGTAATTTTCAGCAGCCTTTACTCCAGTCTGTAGTGTCACATGATCCTTCAGAAATCATTCGAATTTGACAATCTGATGCACAAGAAACATTTCTATTCAGTATTCAAGTATTTTAAAGTTACTGACCCCAACAATCTGGCCCCTAATAAATGTTTTCATTTATTTTCAATTTTTATATTTATGATACAATTATTACTGAAGAGCATGATATTAATAGAGATGTGATGTGTGATAAAAATGTAAATTTTGATGCATAACTTCTAGTCAAGTTGTAATTCTGTCAAATTATGCACCAAAAAAATCAGCTGACAAAATATGATTTCATTGTGTGTACATTGGATATATACTGTAAATCAGCCATAAGAAAACAAAGTCAGCCATTTTTTCCCTCCAATTTTTTTTTTGAATTTACACTAGAGTCACTTTACCTTAGACGTAAAATATATCATTTGATGATGGACAAAATTACAAAAAAATAAAAAGTAAAGAAAAAGATAAAACACTACAGCTATAATAAAAATAATAATCATAATTGTATACACTGTTGGACGTTGTAAGTGGACAAACTCAATAAACAGATGTAACATCAATAGATATCATCTCTCTGTGTGATGCCTATAATGTTAAATTAAACAGAGCTATTTCAGCAATGTTGGCCTGCTTTTTGTCTGTGAGAAGAACCGCATTCCTCACCCCGCTTCCCATCAGCCCCCGTCCACCCTCATCTGTTATCAGGCACGAGATAAAAGCCTGTGACCTGAGAGGAATCACACAAGCTAGCATATCAGTTTATAATACTAATAAAGTGCACAGTGACTAAGACAAATTAAATAAGCATTCAAAACATCTTCTACCGTGCCCTTTTCATCAGGTAATGTCTCAAAGCCTTCATGATAATTCCATGTGTCTCTGAGGAATTCAGACAGATGGACACTGATAAAAGAGACACTGGTATGAATGGCTGGTCAGTGTCAGAGAAAGTAAGTAGGTGGAGATGAAGGTGGGTGGTTAATGAAGGAAGGGGCTTCTTTAATTAAGAGAGGGTGTTTTTAAAGACCCCATGCTGCTTAAGGCTCAGAGTCGGGTTGCTGGCTTTTCAATCACAGCACAGAGGTGACGCAGGGTATTATATTGGTATTATATTAAGATTTGTGTTTCTTTCCATACAATAGCATTATTCGACCATATATTTTAGAACTTTCTACTTTTTTCCCCAAAGTTTGTAAAGATGGAGATGTAACACCGCAAACCTTTTGAAAAAGTATCATATAAATACACAATAATATAATAATAATCTTACCTTCCAGGCAGGGGTAAAAGGGTGATGGCTGTACTGAGACGGCCACTTCCTAGACTGACCAAATGCGGGCGCTCTGCTTGGACCTTCAGGGCTTTCCCAGTCTCAATAAAATCCAGTGGAGTGCTCTAAAAAAGAATCGTATTCACTCAAGCATGAAAAAAATCATCATGTTCCCATCCTCACATTTTTGTACATCAATATTTACTTCGGCGTCACATGGTGACCTACACCTACTGTTTTTCTAATACTATATATTCGTACTGTATATACTGCTCTTTTTGCACATTTCTTTGTTTTGCATTGTATATAACGAAATAGGCATTTTTGGACACTGCATTTCTTTATTGCATTATTTAGAAGAATGTCCAGGCTGTTCTTTTCCATACAATGAATGTGAATGGTAACCACAGTGGTCAAGCAAGACTTTTAAAGATTTGATTTTCATTTAATATTGACTTAAATGGGTCCTATTATGCTTTTTCACTTTTTGAATTTTAGTCAGTGTGTAGTATGTATGTTTGGGCATAAAAAAGATCTGCAAAGTTACAAATCTCAAAGTCCGCTCCAAAGGGAGATATTTTGTTTACAAAAAAAAACCTGTTCAAGAGCGACAACGAACGGCTCGTTTGGACTACAGCGTCTTTTTCCCCGGGTGTTGTGATATCACAAAGCGTCCCATTAGAATATCACTAAAATAAGTCCCGCCTACAGAAATTTGCATGGTTGGGCGGGGGGGAGGCAGGAGGTCGTGGTTAGAACGCTTGGTTGAGTGCATCAGACAAGACGACGAAGAATAAGAAGTGCTGCTGTAGGATCAAATTTTCACAAGTTATTACACATGTACCTGAATAATTATGTATGTAAATATATGTTACAATTATGAAAAACGTTTTTATAAATTGCTGACAGTACAATACTGGAGAATATCTGCAGAATTTACTCTTCAATTATGAGACCTGGTATAAATAAATTCAACTATACATCTGTCACGTGTATGTTCCTGTTTTGGCTTATTTGGTTTGGTTCCTGTTCCTATTAGTTCATCGTCGTTCATTCAGATCACCTGAGTTCATTAATCATCTCATTTGCTCCTTTGTTTCCTTGTCTTTATAAGCCTTCTGTTTCTGTATGTTCTTTGTCTCAGGTTAATGTTTTTCAATGGAATATGTGAGTTGATGTTTATTAGTTGGAATACAAGAATATTCACGTTTACTCTTTCACGTAAACCACGTCCCGTGACAATAACAGTTTTACTGCAATTAATGTTATAATATTAGAATTAAAGAACAATATACATAATACATATTACCTTTGCACTTATCTGTACATAGTAAATACAGTTATTTTTAATCAGTTGGTGACATCTTATCTAAAACGTGATTTAGCCATAAAAAAACAACAATAACATTACCACACTAATATGTCTTGCAATATACGTGCGTGCAAAGGTTCTGCGCGATCCTCTTGTTCAATATTCTCGAGGTCTGAATTTATATGGAAATATTGACGAACTTGCTGTTCTGGCAAGGTGCAGGGCAGTACTGAAACGCTGTCTAAGCTGTTCGCCAATCACAACGCACTGGGACAGCTAACCAATCACAACACATTTCGTTTTTCGGAAGGCGGGCCTTCATCAAACCCGCAACTAATCGAGTTGTTTGTGTCAGGCTGGGGAGAGAGGTATTGTAATAATGTAGATTATGTGAAAAATAATGCGTTTTTTGAACCACCAAACATGAGAGCATATTCTAGCACATCACCAAAACAAAATCAAGACTTTGTAAAAGAGCATAATAGGAAACCTTTAAATTTTAGTGACACAAAGCTACTATGGCCTCAGAGGATGTACTTTCTCTAGTCCCCATCCATTTTCATTGTGTGGGAGAGAGCAGCATGAACGCTCTTCAAAACATCTGCTTTTAGCATAAACAGAAGAACAAAATACAAGAATAGATTTTATATGTTGTGGTACTGTCATGAACGTACATTGAAGACTGACATGGAAGAGAAGTCGTTATTTTTGTTTTCTTTGTGCACAAAAAGTATTCTTGTAGCTTTCATAAAATTAAGTTTGAACCACTGATGTCACATGGACTATATTAACGATGTTCTTACTATAGGCCTTGATTGTGGTAGTTGCGTTGCTGTCTATGCAGGGTCTGAAAGCTCTTGAATTTATTAAAAAATATCTTAATTTGTTTTCCGAGGATGAACAAAGGTCTTACGGGTTTGGAACGACATGAGGGTGAATAATCAATGACAGTTTTTATTTTTGGGTGAACTACCCCTTTAATCATTTACCAGAAAATCACAAACATCTTGAAATCTTTTGGAATATTATTAGACCTCTCAGCTCAAAAAGGCTGAGAAACATTGCTTTAAATGTCTGTGTCTGATCTAAAAAGCAAAAGCCATTGTGCTGCTGAAGTACATCATAAATATAGTGAGTCAACTCATACGTCAGCTAAAATTGCGCACAATGATTTAATATTTCATAACAAGAAGTTCCAAAGTAGTGATTCAAGCTGAGCTCTCAGCAGGCGGTTGAGTGCTCATCTTGCTATTCTCTTCAACCCTAGTGAGAGAAGTGCCTTCAGTCACATCTTGAGAGTAGACCTCTGTGGAAACTTAAAGGCTCGGCATGGGGGAGGTTGTCATGGCAACAATGTGAAATGGTAATGACTGGGAGGGGAAGACTGTACCCTCTAATTCGCTATCATGCAATGACATCATTTTTCAACTAGAAATGAGCTGAATCCATCATCTTATTTTGCTAATTCAGTTCAAGGCACAATCATGATGCTATGTAAATGTGCACATGATTTCATTTTGCACAGGCTTATTGCAATATAGGCATATTATTTTTAACCGTACAGCTGCCTTCCAGATAATTGCTGTTCACCCACCTTCCCAAACATCCACTAAAGACATATTATCTCCTCGGGGATGTGGTATACGGTTGGGTTTAGGATAAACTCGACTGCTTAAACAAGATTAGCAGGAGGCAATTAGTGTAATCGGTTAAAGCATAGCTTACAGGATGTGAGTGAGAGATGATCATTGTGTTTTATAAAGAAACCATCAACACATCTGCCATAGCTTATCTACTACTACAGGGAGAAATCCACATAGATGTGGCAGCCATGTTGAAGCAGAAGGTGATGAGGGTAATGATGCCCCCCCGAGGGTGTGTTTCACACTTTGCCTATCACCTCGTGTCATGAACACTCAACCTTGACTGTCAGACAAAAGCTTGCGCACTGAAGCGGTGTTAAACAAAGATATTGCTATCAGAACTTGGATTTACCCTCTGACTATAATGCAAAGTGTAAAAAACTGTAATTAGGGGAAAAAAGAGAAAGTACCTTTCTACCTCTATGAGCGTCTACCTCTTTTTTTGCTCATTTAATAAAAACTATGAATAGAAAACAAAAAAAATATAATATATACTGTATCATGCGCACACACACGCACACACAGACACACGCGCGCACGCACGCATGCTGGTGAGTCTTATACCCCGTGTGAGGGGTAAAAGGCCCCTCTTGCGACCTCATACATTTATACAATTTTAAACTAAATAAACAACTTGAATGATTTATTTTCACACAAAATCTGTTGCTCCATTAATGTTCAATACAACGTATATATTTTTTCTACAATTATACATTTTAGGTGCAGTGAATAGCACATTTTTTCTTAAGCTGTGCCTTTAGCCCTGTTGTACCATTTATATACATACATACATACACATACACATACACATGCACATACACATACACATACACATACACATACACATACACATGCTATATATAGGAACCTTGTATACTGATTCTTTGGTGAGTAAAAAATGACAAAGAACAGCATTTATTAAAAATATTATTATTTTCTAACAATACGTCACTTTTAACTTTTTATCAATTTAAAAAAAGAAGAAAAAAAAATACTGACCCTAAACTTCTGAACCATAGTGTATATTGTTATCAAATATTTTAACAATAGAAATGTCTTTATTGTAGTTTTTAAGTAAATAAGTAAATATCTACTTAGTTTATTTTTTAAGGTTGTATATATACAGTACATAATGAATACATATGTACATAAATCTTCTGTTCTAGATGTATAGCACATTAGTATTATTATTATTACTTATTTATTATTCCCATGTCAAATATGTATGTGTATGTAGCCTATGTGTGTGCCAAGAGTTACTGAAAAACCACAACAAAATCTGTGTGTTTGCACACACTTGGCGAATAAAAGCTCAATCTGATTCTGATCAATGTAACGTAAAGTATTATTTTCCTAATAAACAACCCAACAAACAATGCTATATACATAAAATGTGTCACGTGTGGTAATTAAAGTTTGATCTCACCTGGAGCACTTGACGAGACTGATGTCCACTCGCAAGATTTTGGTTCAAACTATCCATGACCAGCGTGTTTTCACTTACTCGCTCAGGAACATGAGGATCCTATACCAGAGACAAAAACAGTGTTGAAACAACCTTATAAATCTTATACAATTACTAGTTTGAAATATAAACCAATATATTTTACTCAGTTTTGTTAGTAAATTCTTTATTCATACAGCAGCTTGAAACATTCGGCATATTTGTGTTAAATGAAATATGTTCATACAGGTTTGGACCGACTTGAGGTGTGTGAATGACGACAGTGTTTCATTTTGTGGCTGAACTATCCATTTTTAGGCCCACTGTACATGCTTCCATTAGTGTATATATTCCCTTTAACCCTCTTTTCTTTTGTAGACGACAACTATGCCGGTCAAGTGTCTACAGTACACACAATAGTGCGAGTGGGAGAAAAGCAGCCTCCGGCATTCCCCGCCTGCATCCTCAGCTGACTCACTGCCCCGATGAATAGACTCTGCACTCACACAAATGGCATTTGCAAACAGATTACGCTGATTTACCCCGTCGGCCCAACTCACAATGACTCTCACCGGCCGCAAGCTGCCTTTTCCTCTGACACACACACTGACACACACACACACACACACACACACACACGCACACACACACACACACACACACACACACACACACACACACACACAGACCTTCCTGCCCTGACATTCCTGTGCTCTTGCTCAATGTGCTGTCTTTGAGTTCAACCACAGCACAGTGTATACAACCACTCCAATGGCTAAATTTGTACATTTACCTGTTGGCTAGTCACATACAGAATTGTGTCATGTCTCTTTTAACGTCTCTATTAACAAACCATTAACAACTACGTTTGCCTTAATAAACTTCTTATGACGTACTAACACAAAGTTCAAATGATTTGCAACGGCCGCTTTGCTACGTTCAGACAAGCTGTTGCGACATTCATTTTGGTGAAATGAATTCAGTGAAACCCAAACCTATAACTGCATAATCTGATGTAATTACTGTAATTACTTTGTGAGATTCAGTGATAGCACCTTTGTTATGAGATTGGAGAAGAAGGCTGAAGCATTTAAATTGCTTGACACTGAATCAAAGTTCACACAAATATTTTACATTTTAAAATAGTAATAGGCCTACTCGAAACCGCTTCACCTGAACAAACTGACCCTTGTACTGTATAATTCAAAAACTTGATCTACCAAGTAGCCTAAATTGCCTGCACATTAAATTCTGATGAGGTTTTAAAAATTCAACAACCAGCGAATAGAGCATGTATCCATCAAGAAATAAAAAAAATGAGATGAGAAACAACTGGCTTGCTGTTTTAAATGTGAAATAGGAAATAAATTATACAAATTTACCTTATTCCAGTTATCCAACAAGCACAACACCTCCATTTCTAAGCATTAAATATAGTTTATACTGCTATATCAAAGTCCCTGATGTCTTACTAGGCTATTTTCTGCCTCTCCAGTCCCTCTACATCTTCATTTAGAGGATGCATGTTCCTATTCAAAACAGCACGGACCTGTCTGTACTTGCTGCTTTGAACTAAATCCCACATTCCTGCCTGTCGGCTACAGTCCTGATAACAGATGTTAGAGCGCTGGTCAATAAAAGGATGGAGCTTCATAAAAGAGAAAAGAAAGACGGCGAATTACAGTGAAGAGAGGAAGTTTAACAAGTTGAAATAAACACAAGAGGGTTATAATGGAAGTATATTTAGGTCATCTGGGGAATATAGAAAGACTGACTATGAGAGGCAGACAGACAGAAGATCCGACAGATTGAGATTGGGTTTGATCACACTCCAAAACTCTGTTATTGCCACATGCCTCTTAGCTCATCAAAGCCGATTTACACGAGCTAAGAGGCAATGAGTCACATTTCACTACTGGTGCCTTTATCTGGAGTTTGATTCTGTTCCAAATTGCACATGCTCACACATTATCAACAATGTGAGGGACAGCACATTTTTCCAGCATGCAGCATAAAGACTGTTATTGTCCCTCTTCAGCGTGCTCGGATGGGAGAGACACTCTCTGTGGATGCTGCACCCTGTCTGAAGAGCGCAATGGAAATATGAAGAGATGTGGTCGAGTGAAGGCATGCAGTCTGGTTAGCGGCTCACTGACTCTATAGCTCTCGTGCAAATAAGTGAAGAAACAAATCATGTGTTCAGAGCCACGCCTCTAAATATTATTTTCCTAAATGATACATAAGTGTATGTTTTCCACAAGTGTAGGTTTGTTTTCCAGTAAAAATATTAAAACATCCTTAAAAACAGTTTACTTGAGAAGCAAAATTGCATAAGACTTGACATGTTTTACACAAAGAATACATATTGAATAATGTTATTTTATATTAAATTTTGTATATTATATTATATTACATTACATTATATTATTGTTTCTAATTTGTAGCATCATCAAATTTATTTTGCTTTATGCTTAAAAAAAAGTCAATATGGTAAAAAAAAAAAAAACAACAACAACACATCGTTCAATATATTTTATGGATATGTCTATGTTGCCCATAGTCAAATTTTTTAAACTACCTTAAAATCAATTTACTTCAGAAAAAAAAATGCATTAGAACTTGTTTTATATAGAAAATATATCTGGCATAAGTCTTGACATGCTTTACACAAATAATACATCTTGAATAATGTTATTTTATCTTATCACTTTATTATTTTACATTGTATTGTATTATATATTATATAATATTTTAGTTTCCGTCTCAATCCCTATTATCATCATAATCAAATTTATTGAGCTTAATGTTTAAAACATAAAAAGTCAATAAAACAAACTTTATTCAATATCTATTCTATTTATATGTCCGTTTTTCAATTTACTTGAGAAGCAAAATTGCATAAAACAAGACTTGTTTTATCTTTAGTTGACTTATTTTGATATTATGTTATATTATGTTATGTTGTGTTATATTGTATTATATTATAGGTTGTGCCTCAATTATTGTTATCATTATTACACATTGTCATCAGATTTAAGCCATACAAATATATATTTTTAATCTAAATATATATATATATATATATATTTTAAATTAAGGGGGGGGAAGATTTTCCAAGTGAAATGTCCAAGTAAAATTGTTTAAATTACAAAACCCTTATTAAGATTATTATTTATTTATTTTTATTTATTATTATTAATTTGTTTTGCAGTAGAAGTGTTCTTTCAAACTTTTTCAGGCCCTGATGCTTGCTTTCATAACGCTTAAGTGTCAAGTTTAGAAGAGATGTTGGATCGTTCTGAAAGGCGGATGACACAACATTCAGCTCTTCAGAATGACAGCACTGTGGGCTGGAAGGAGGCCAGGGATTAATGCTAGACATCTCTGCATGGAAAGACATGCTGGTGGTTTTTGGAATGTAGATGTTCAACCACATGTGACGCGCTCTCTCATACATATTGCAGAGGTTCGTTTAGGATTTCCCTTACAGATAATATTCTGTATGCTGAGGAAATGCTGAAGGAGAAGAAATTTGTAATTGGTTTATAAGATAGCTAGGAAATGTGGTGAAGACGCTTGCAGCGAGCTCTGGCCGTTGAGAGGTAATAACAGCTTTCTAGTTCCTGCCTTGAGGCACAGTGGATTATTCATCAGTGGAATTTCAGTAGGCTTAAAAGTACAGGGACAGAGCGAGAGAGAAAGGGGGAGATGATGAGCTTCTTCAATAGTATGATATCTTCTGCAAGCTCCCTGCTCAGAGACCTCCACCTGGTGGTAAAGTTCTGCTCTAATGTACTTCTCAAACTTGGGTCTGTCCTCCTGATACAGGGGCATGAGAGATGGAGAAAACAATGCTGACTGCAACATGAGAAAATATGATGATATAAATATATAATAAATAATAACAATAATGCATTTTTATATAAAATATTATTTTATAATATATTTTTAAATAATGTTACATATAATATATTGAAAAACAATATAATATTATAATATATTATATAAACAGAAATCTTAAAATAATATTCAGAATATATCTTTATTATATTATATTGTATTATTTTATTCATTTAAAAAAATCATTTAAAACGTCCAGGTTATAAAATGTTTAAATTAAAAATCACTGGTCACAATAACGACATCAATGAAAAATAATATTTGTATTATATTATATTAATATTAATAAATATTTAAATTTATTAGATCAAAATGTATTTCACATAATGACACAGTAACAACATAAGTGATGTAATCATAGCAGCTAAAGTCCCCATGAAATCAAAATGGGAGGTTTTTGGCTTTTAGTATGAATATGTTAGCTTTAAGGAAATGAATAAGCCACGCGTGCTCCAAAACAATTCAAAATTGGCATTTAGAAGATATAAACATTCAAAGTCAACATTTTTCTAATTTCTATTGGCTATTTAAAAAAGGGGGAGGAGCTTCTTTACATATCCAACACTGTTTTCCTGTTTTCAGGGGAAATAATCTCAACAAAATTGAAAACACTGCACGTTTCAAGGCAATTCAGTGGGCCTTTAAGTGTTCACTTTAAATGAACACTTTGAAAGTTAATTTTTTTATTTCTTCATGTAGGTTGAATTTTAGATTTCTAACAAATATTCTGTCATTTACATGTAGGTGAATAAAAGCACCATAATGTGTAAGAACTAGCAAATGCCTTTCTCAACCTTTTTTTTTTTACTCATTTCCCCCCAACATGTTTCTAAAAGAATTAGAAGGAACAAATATGAACAATCGCTGCACATTTCTGTGAGTGTATGATTATGGCCACGGACAAACACAGTGATGGATGTGGCTGAATAAATAGCTTGTTCCATTTTTAGACCTGGCCACAAAAATGTTGCGAAGTAGAGGAATGTGAAAATAAACTGGGCTCCCGAACGTGACTTAAAATAGCAATGAGTGGGTAGAAATTCTACCAGCAAGTGTAATTAAGACTCAAAAATGATGTAACATTGATTTTCAAGCAGTCTAATCACAGGAATTTAATAAAAAAGCAAACTTGATGAACATTGCTTTTTATAGATCACATTTTCTCCCATGTCTTCAGGCTGTGGACCTTACTCATAAAATGCTAATCAGAACTTTGTTTTTAGCATCAAAGCTAATCTTGCTAATACACTCACTTAGCATTGTAGGATGCTTTTAAGTGCTGTGCAAAATCTCTGGTTTCTCCATCACTCATTGTTTTGAAAATACCAGAGGCTTGGTTACAAGCTAATAACCGGCAGACCACCTGCACAGTGAAGACACATGGGCAAAGTTCAGCAGAGCACCATCAAAGGCCATTGTGTGCATGCTCATGTCAACATCAGTGAAATATATAACCCTGAGATAAGAATCCAAGAGCAAGAAAGAGTGTATTGTTGACAACCAGCCAGAGGAGGTGGGGTTATACAGGCCTACACTGGGGAAAAAAATTAGCTAGTTGTTAACATGTTGACCATTGACCAGGTTCCAAAAATACAGCTTGGCCACTTAAGTTGGTCTAAGCTGCAGCTATCATGTTCCAAAACACTGGATTCCCAGCAGGGTAAATACTGACACAAGACAAGCCTTTTTAAAGGTATCATCATCTAAACATATAGAAGCACCTCTAATCATAACAACAGCAATGATAATTTAGTCATCAAAAATGTAAGTGGGCACTAGGGAGACGTTTCCTAAACAGTAAAGAGGAAACATGAAGAAGAAACAGGATGGCAGGAGAGGAGTCCACTGCTGATTTCTGAGTCTATACTTCTTATCAGACAGAGAGTTTCCTGTGGGACAAGGCGGTCAGAGAATGGCACATCATTCTCCATTTCTGCTCACAGAGGAAGAGACCAAGTGTCAAACAATTTCAAAGGTCTTAACTTCAAAGGAACTTAATAATAATAATAATAATTTTTTTAATATCCATAGACCAAATGGAATTGCAAATATATTGATAATTTCAAACAGGTTTTATCATACATTATCTGCTCTGTTTTCCAAACAAACCAACTTTTAACATTTTGAAACTCATTCCACATAATTACGCAGATTGTCCCTCAAATCAGCGAAGAAAAATGTAAATAGATAAATAAACAAACAGACATTAGCTTCTGCTAATTTCGGCCTAATCAAAAACTCTGCATGCAAAATGTGCAATAATTGTACAGCCTTTTCCTACAAGACTACCAGTTTCTGCCGCAAAATAAATGAACAAACAAATATGGTAAGTGATATTTATAGGTTTAAAGTAAGAAATAGTCACTCTGTAAGTTAAAGACGCAAATGCTTAATATAAAGCCGTAACATGATGAAAAGTCTTAATTGCAAGATTTAAAGTCATATTGCTATAAAGTCATAGTGTGAGATTGTAACAGGACCGACTAGATGAGAGGCGTGCGGATCCAAATGCAGGCTTTTATTAGAAGACATGGTCAAAACACAGGCAGGGTCGAGCAAATGGCAAACAGGTATATAGGGGGCAAGGCAGGAGAATAATCAAGTAAACGGGCGTGGTCTACAATCGGCGAACAATATCCAGAGGGCAAGGCAGAGAGAGATGACCCAGGTAACAAGCAGGAGGTCAGAAACCAGACAACAAAGCAACATAGAAGGACTAGACAGAAACTATAACAAAATACAGAAAGGCTTGGTATGTGGCTAACATCTGGAGGATGCTAAACGCTCAACAAAACTCGGCAATGACAGAGAGTAAGTCCATGGCTTAAGTAAGCTGTGTGATCAGTGCAATCAGCTGTGTGTGTTCAGGGTAATCAGCAGTGTGTTCAGTGCAATCAGCTGTGTGTCGTCAGTGCAATGGGTGATGGGAATTGTAGTCTGAGGTGGAGTGCAGCAGTGAGTGTAGTGCAAGAGTTCATGTGGTGAGCGGGTGACCTCTGGTGGTGAGTGGGCGTAAGATCATGAAACGGATCGTGACAGAGATATACGTCACAATTGTGAGATATAAAGTCAAATTGATGAAAAAATTAAGCCTTAGTTGTGAGCAAGAAAGTCATAATTGCAAGATTAAAGCAGCTTTATCCATATAGGATTTATATAATCACATTATGAGATATAAAGTAAAATGTGATAAAATAAAGTCTCTGTGGTAAACAAAAAAAAGTCAAAATTGCAGGGTTGAAAGCCACAGTAAAGTCACATTGTGAGATGCACCGGTAATGCCGTAATTCTGAGAAAAGAGGTCAAAATTAAAAGAAATAGTTGCAAGATAAAGTCACAACTGTGAAATATAAAGTCAAAATTATAAGAAATAAAATCTCAATTGTAAATAATAAAGTGACCATTGCAAAATTGAAAGCCGCATTACTCTAGAAAGTCACATTAAGATAGATAATGCAGCAATTCTGAGATATAAGTGCATAATTATTTTAGGCTTCCATATGTTGAAGAGTGTTTTTGTGAGCACGCTGACTTTCAGGAGAAAATAACGAATCATCAGACTAATAATTTCCTGGCTTGAAGACTACTATTGAGAGTGAGTCACTCTTTCTCTGGTGCTCCACGTTGAGGGGGCTGCGCATGGCAGGAGCTCAAGTGAACACAATATTCCAACAGGCACTTGCTCAAATGTTCCGTTGACTTTGGCTGTTTGTTTCCTATAAAGACACTGGGATCAACAGGCATTCCAGCGCAGCCGGCACAAAGAGCTCTTTTCACCGTGTTTAATCCCTGCAGAGGAGTGATGAAGGGGCCTGGACCACAGGACCCAAACTCCAAATTCACAGACACAAGCACCCACACAGACCAAAAAGCATGCAGAAAACATGTGTGAAGGTGTAGGGTCAAGACTCACTTCTATATTTTCATACTCAAAGAATTGCTTTACCTTGGCACAGATGTTGATTTTGAACTTGAGAGATGAAACCAGCACCTCATGGGATCATTACATATGCTTATATCCTCTAAACAGAAGCTCCAAAGCCATAAGCAGCTCTTCCAAATCTCCAATGGTTGGTCCAACGCTTAACGCCACCAAATCCAGTTCAAAAAAGTTCTGCACTTAAAAATCTTGGATGAGAAAGAGATTCACATGATTACAACATGAGGTCAGACCTCACTCCAGGTGCAACCAGGCATTGCACTCAACGCCTTGGCAAAACTCCTCAGATCATCTCTTTAATCTCCATCCAAAAATGTGAGCAGCTCAAAGCCAGCAATTTCACCTCAGCTGGAGAGTGGCAGAAAGTGGCTCGCACGCAGGGTCTCAAAGCCTCGAGGCAGAAGGAGAACGACGTCAACACCTCCTTTCGCTGTGCTATTAAAAGCTGTTGTGATACAATGGGTTGCTTCCAAAACAAGCGTCCCAGACTCACCCCTCTCCTCCTGACTCGGGTTCCTGACTCTCCACACTCCTCCAGACATCAGATGAGCTGCGCAAGAAGTATGCTTAGAAACCTTGTTGTCTACCAAATCTGGTCCATGGTGAGTATTACCAGAAAGTAAGTGAAGACATGCAGGGAGTAGGTAAATGGGAGGAGGTGGACGTGGAGCAAAGGAAACAGCTTTGGAAATCTCTTGGTCTAATGGAAATATCGTCAACAACTTCCTTCCTCCACCCGTTCTATTGTCTCAGACTTTCTGACTGTATTTCAGTAAAGGCTGGAATACACTACACATATTGTTCTCAGATTGCAGGTTCAAATTTGCAGTCTGGATAAATCAATACTAGTCTTCAGATCTTGGGCAGTGAAATTTGATAGATTTCACAGGAAATTATGTAGTGATTATGGGCACAGCCTCAGATTTTAGCTTTAGACTATGAATCTGTTAAGTCGAATGATATCAAACATGTTTGATATTTTAAGCCATTTTTAAAACACATACCATGCATCCAACTATACCTAGGCCTACTTCCTATAGTGGGTGAAAAACAGTATGTGAAAACAGTAGTATGTCTGAATTCATAGCAATCATAAAACAGTAGATGAAAAGGTTGCAGGATGACCTATTATTTCCTACAAGATTCCAAAGTGCACATCTGATGGATACTTTACATCCCATATTGCTAAGGCAGAAGAATTGTGAAGGGCAGTTAAGTGACCCAACCGATGGCATAAGTTACATGACAAAGACAAAATGGCAGAAGTAGTACATCCGGCTTTCATTCATACTATGTAGAATGCACGTTTTAATGGCCACAAAGTAAATTCTTATTCAAATGTAGTACCTACTTAGACAGTATGTGCTTTAAGACTAGAGGCCTATTTTATAAAATATTGCATAGAAACAATCCTAAATTTGATCTTACGATCATCTCTCAAATATGCGTACATGTGATTCATAGAATAAACATACGTGAAGAAAATGCACATACGCCTCTCTTTCAGATGTGAAATCTATGAATCGCAAATGATCTTGAACTTCTTGCCTTGTAAAAGACTCCTAATTGATGTCATAAAAAAACGGCTGTACTTCGAATCTGACCTGACATTATGCCAGTCCGATAACAAATCCATTTCCATGAAAGCTCTTTCAAATCCCAAATTAAATTTGGCACCGGGCTGCTGAGTGCTGGAGTACAGTGGTGAATAATGATGCTCAGGAAAATGTGTTTAAGTGTCTGGAGGATATCTCAGACAGAGAAAGGAAGAGCAGGAGGTGGGAAAGATCAGTTTGGAAAACCGGTCTTGTGAAGCGCAGATGTTGATGTGAGACCACACACACACACATACATCCTTGTTATGTTTTTGGAAGAGAAAACATTCAAAATTGACTTCCATGATGCCAGGAACTTGTTGCTAAATAGTTGCTGGGTAGTTCCACGAGATCTGGAGATTGTATGTGGTTGCTAGAATAGGTTCTAAGAGCTTTTAGAACAGTGCTATGTAGTGTTTGCAAGAATGTTGGTAACCAAACAGTTGCCGGTAGACATTGACTTCCATAGTATGGGACGAGATTACAAACATTCTTCAAAATACCTTCTTTCATATTCATCAGAAGAAAGAAACAAAATCAGGGTGAGTAAATGTTGACAGAATATTCATTTTTTGGGTGAACTATGCCTTAAAGTACAAGCAAACCCCTAACAGTAAGAATGAGAAACAGCAATTGTTATGCTTGCCTTAGCAAACACTGCTAATGAATGTGTCTGTATTCCAGTTCCAAACAAATCAATTCCAGCAATCACCTTGTTCTGAAAGATCTCCATGAAACTCACGGTCATTGGCAGGGCTTGAGTGATTTCAGCCCAATCTCATTTCTTTGGAAACACAGATGGCTTGGACAACAGAGGCTTGATTATCAAAACCAGTGGAGCATTTTTCACTCACCACTGACCCGCAAAGTTCTCCAAAGTGATCATGGAAAGGCCCCACATTCCCCCTCTGCCTGTTTCTCTGTACTCACTCAATAGACTGTTCTGTTCAGGGTGGGAGATCAGGAGGAGAGAGAGCTACTAACGTGGCAGTGTAGTGCCTCTGGTCTCTTTCTATCTGTCTTCTGCTAAGTAAACGGAAGGTGAGGCACATGCCTTGTCACCTTGTTTTTTCACTATTTCTGTCATTTTCCTGAGGCCAGTGGCTGTAGTCTGAGATTCTCACAATGCTGCTTAATGTTGTGTCTTCGGCTTTGATAAAAACAAGGACAAAGCTCATTCCTGTTGTCTGCATTTGGCAGTGAGAAACTTTAAGGACCTCGCACTATATCTGCTAAGCAAAACATCATTCTGCAGAAACTGATTGTCTAATATTTTTTTAAAACAGCAATGCTTTCTAAAAATAACAGTATATGTTTGGATCACAGCTGATTTCACTGGACCAGATTTTTGGATCAGAATATCACAAATCCTGCCAAGAACATTTCCAGGTCATTTCACCTCAAAATGATTAATTAAATATTGTATACATAAAAACAAAGGCTGTTTTTAAGATTTAGTTTGCATTATGACATTACTTTCAGGACAATTACACCAATTTCCTCTGAAAATGTAATCCCAAAAACGAGCTAAATTTTCTATTTTTCCCCCTCATTACTGTAACGCAAATGTATGTATAATTATACAATATACCTGTACATAATTTAAATCAAGAATATTAATATATCATGGTAGTATTTGTTATACTGACTTCAGTTTAATACAGTATTTCTTATTGCAATACATGTAAACATTTATTATAATGCATACATGAGAATTTCATTAAAATCTCCTTTAGGAATAATGGAAATTACAAAAAAAAGTTGAAAAGTAAAACTTCAGGATACATAACAATAATACAAATTTGAGGAGAATTTGCATGATTGCAACAAAATGTGATAATGCAAAATAAATTAATTAAATATGATAAGACAAAATGGTCAAAAATATTTAAGCTTCTTTTTTTCCATAATAATAAATATTAGCTATGTATATAATTATAATTGAATTAAAATGCATCAGGATGCATAACAATTACACAAATTTGAGGAACATTTGCAAAATTGCCACAATCAAGTCAAAATGCAAAAAAAAATAATAATAATAATAAAATAAACACGTATAATGGTCTAAAATATTTAGGCTTCTTTTTCCATAGTAATAATTATACATATTTTTTATAATTATTACTTAAAATTTTAAGCTTCTCTTTTATAGTAGATTTTTTTATAGTAGATTGAGAAAAAGTAGATTGTGTAACAAACAATAACAGATGAGAATGTACATTTAAAAAAAGTTTTAAAATAATGAAAATAGTTTAAACTTGCAATGTATTTGTATAGCTATCATCTAGCAAGTAAAGTTTTAAAAACACCATATAGGAGACCTTACCTGTACAAACTTTCTGGCAGCCTATGAATCAAAACCCTCTGTAGGCAAACACATGGCTCCTCATTGAGAAGACATTATAAAGATGGATAGAGTCTTGACGATGGTAGCGAGCTGCTGTGAGTTTCTTCCTGGCACACGTTCGAACCCAACCATCACAGACACAAAGCAGATTCTCCTGTCCAGCACGGGACAAAAGTCGTCTCTCTGTGACTGTCTCTCTCCCCCTCTCACTCGTTCTGCCTTCCTGTTCTGTCAACCACTCCTAGCCTGACACAAGGCACTCATTCTTTCAGTCAAAGAACTCCTCACTTGTTCACTAACCTTGCAGAGACCCCTGCTGCAGAAATAAGTCCATTTCAGGAAAGGCTGAAACTCACTTTTCTACAGAAGGTGCACAAACGACACTGGCTTCCACAGTGCTGTTCCTCTCCTTGAGGGTGTCTTGGAATGGTGCCAGAGCACTTGAGACTTGGGGTCAGTCCGGCTTTTGTCACTGTTTGTATAGTTCTGACTCTTACTGGCACCACACCAAAGAAAAGCTGCTCTTGTGGGATCAGGTGCTTCTCTCCAGTGAGATATACTAGTCATCATCCAGCTGATGGGTGCTGTGTTTCTCACCAGTTTGCATTTCAGACTGAGTTTAACTCTTTTCCCTTCTCTATTTTGATTCTCAGCATAAATCATGGCATGTCGAGTGTTTTGGAGTGGTCTGCTGACTCTAAGCCAGCCAAAAAGAGCTTGATGTTTCATGATTATGAGGAATTCTTTTGAAGAGGGTTGATTTTCATCTCACTTGTTAATTTGTCACTTTAGATGAAGATTATGGAATTTATGAGTTTTGAGATCTCATGAGAATTTACTCAGAAATTGTGAAGAGAGCTTCCAAATTACTCAGTTAAATTCCAGCTTATCTGCATCCTGCTAATTTCTGCCACATAAAATAATGAGAATAATAATAACAACAATTATCTATCTATCTATCTATCTATCTCTATCTCTCTCTATCCTATCTATCTATCTATCATCATATTTAGCCTATGACTTTGAGATAAAAAAATGCCACAATTATTCAATTTCATAATTGAGACAAAAAGTCATACTTATGGACTTTGTATATTTCATTTAGAATGTTATGTCATAATTATTTGGATTTAACAAAGCATTTAGAATGTTATTTGTTTCTTCATAATTAGGATTTAACAAAGCATGATTTGTTTCTTCTTATGTGGCAGAAATAGGCTATCATCTCTGCCCTTAAGAAACGGAAATGAATAAATTACGGAAATGAACTAAATTAAATACAAAATTAAAAACCAAGGCTACTATAACACAAATCAACCATGGCTACTAACCATAGTTTAACCATTATATTTGTTGTAGTAAAACTGTTATACATATGGTTATCAACATGCCAAAAAAGGTTACTACACTTTTACCATGATAAAACCATGGTACATTTTCGTAGGGGTGGGTCCCTGGAGAAACATGTTTATTCGTCAACAAAGCCTGTTTGCATATAGCCTATGTTTGCACATTAAATTACACATCAGTATTCTGTGAAAGAAGCTGTGAGGAGGATTAAGTGAGCCTCTTCACAAAAGTAAAGTAGGCCTATTCTTTTTTTCTTAAAGTCTATCTTTTAAAAGCATTTCAAGTCTTTCAACAACCACAAAAGTAAGATTATAATAATACACTTGTGAAGATGCGTTTGCCTTGGGAGATTAATATGGTAACAGTTTCGTGTCAGTTTTGGACAGACAGTAGAGCCTAAAAACTGTCTCTAAGATTAACTCGTTGTTTTTGTAGACCAAGGAAAATACTACGGTCAAATATATTCATACCTGACAAATCATGATTATTTTGCTTATGTTTGATATGAACAACAAGAAAAATGAACACGAGATCAACTGTAAGAAAGGTATCTTCGAGTGCTTATGGAGTACAATAATAAACATCTGTGTGACTCCATTTGGGCAACTTTCCCCAGAGACTGCAGATTGTTTTTAATTAGTCAAGACGAAAATAAATAATATGATACAGCTGTCCCTGAATGATTGAATAATTCAGAATAAACATGTTCACACTCGAATGCGATACATTCCGTGATAGCATACAATACTGAATGATGTGGCAACAGTGCCCTCCAGTGACAGATCAACACTTCATCAAGATGGACCAGGTAAGCAACCATCGTCTCAAATCTCATTGTGTTGTCTTATATAATCAAGAAAGCAGTGCAATTATATTGAACTTTAAAATAAAGCTTAGACCTGGCTAACTATTTACTCTCCCCCCTTTCCTAATATAGCATGTAAGCGTGAAATATACCTGTGGCAGAAGCAGTTAACTCCTAGGTCAGTAAAACTGCTATTTGTTCGGTTTCTTCCTAAGGAAATTCCTCATGCTCACTCAGAATGCATCTCATTTCCTCCTGTGTGTCTCACATGTTAAAAGTCCAGCTCAAAGGCTTGTCACCATAGTGGGGGAAGCAGGGCAGCTGAAGGGTCAGTGACAGGTGTAGAAGAATTTAACTCTCGCTCTCACTTTTAGTGCGGGAAAATGTCCCTGACATGGCCTCGGTAATAAGGTGATTATTTAGTCAACACCCGAAGGCCCTAAAACCTAAACCAGTGTATGTCTTTCATAGTATGTTCAGCATGCAGAAAACACATACATTGACTTGACCAGACAGACAGACAGACAGACAGACAGACAGACAGACAGACAGACAGACAGACAGACAGACAGACAGACAGACAGACAGAGAGAGAGAGAGAGGACAGAAGATAGTTTAAGGTTTAATACTTTGTTAAGCAATAATTATGGCATAACATTTTAAATGGTCATATTATGAGATCCTAAATATGATACAAAATTATAATATACTAAGCCAAAAGTATGAGCCTCATACTTATATAAATCATAATATAACAAAGGGACATATTATATTTTAAGTACATTTTTGTCATCATTTCTCATATTCATGATTTAGTATGTCATTATTTTTTTTTTACTTTTTGTCTCATTTGATGTCAAATTATGTTAATAATTTCGACTTTTTATGACAATTGTTTTTGTCATTGTTTCAGCTTCTCATAATTATATGACTTTATATCGCATAATGTTAAGTTTCTATCTCAAAGTCCTAAATATGATTTACCAAAGCAAATAGATACATTCTGACAGAAAGTTAAAATTATGAAACAAAATACTTGTGATTTGCAGGTTTTATTTGCCTGTTGATAATGCAAAAAAGTAAACATTTTAACTATATAACTAACTATATATATATATATATGAGAAATATTTAATTTAAATATAATTTTATACTTTTTTATACATAGAACTGACTACTCACTTCATTCTGTCAGTAATTCCAGATATTTAAGATGACAAATTTAGGAACCCACATATAGAAAACAGAAACCATGAATTGCATGAATTCACTCATCACATCATACACAGACCCAAAGGCATCAAATCATACAAAACCCCACGTGTTTTTTATTGTCATCACTGTTGGGGTTTGCGGTTCGGTTTCAGAAATAAAATGGAACTAACCTGAAATCGGACCTTCTTGAGCATCATAGTAGAATCCAGGACGGTGGATGCTTTCCTGATGTCTTGTTGGGATCCTAAACGTTCAGTACATGTCGTATTCCTCATTAACCAACCTGGACGAACTGCCTATTTCATCCTGATCTGACCTCCAGCAAACTCACAAATCATTAACTCCAAAAACTTAATCCTTCGTAAATAATTAAATGTTTTTAACGAATCTCAGACTGATCTTAAATTCCCATGTGACCATGTAAGTTCCAAGCCCATGCTAGTCCCTCTGCCCCCTCTCACTCTTCCATGTGACCCTTTAACAAAGCCTGGCTCAGTACTTATCTGTTTGTTCATTCATCCGAAAAAAGGCCCGCCCTCTTTTATGACCGAGATAGTGGTCATTAACACCCCTCCTCTTTTTCCTCAACCTCAAACAAGGATAGTCCCCCTCTCTTGCTCTCAAGGGAGCCATATGGTCACCTACCGATTTGTCTGGGACAGTGTGAGAACTGCTGTCCGTTTACATCAGAGCAACTTTTACCTCCCCTCCGTCACAATCACTGGCCACTCATCTCTCCCTCCAGACTTCACCTCATTATTCCTCCTTTGCCAGAGATCAGAAATGAGGTCAGGACAGATACAGTCTATTCGTGCGGCCTACACCCTTCAGTCCCTTCATCAAACCCACAAATCAGATGTTAAATCTGCTTTCTCAGCCCCAGCCTAAAAATGTCCTTGTGGATTAGAGGCAACATTAAACATGGAGGCAGATTTAAGCAGATAGACTGTGTTTTACACACAGATCATCCCTGTAGATGTGGGTCACACACTTCACAGCCTTCAGCTGTGCTCGGGTGACTATGACTTTGATATCTAGTAAAATATGCAGCAACACACATTTATGAGTCAACAAGTAAACACTGCATCAAGTTTTAACCATTTAAAGACACAATGATAAGGGATAAAGTGCAGGTTAACCTGGCATTATCACTAGGGATTCACCAATATTACATTTAGTCATTTAGCAGACGCTTTTATCCAAAGTGACTTACACAAATGAGGACAACAGAAGCAATATAAAAAAAATATGTTGTTGTAATGTTGTCCAATAACCAATATATAGGCAATATAAAAATTCTGTACTATTTTTTCTGAATTAAAAAACAACAACTAAAATCAAACTAACGGTTTAATGCATCACAGCCAGTGTTATTTTAGTATCATTTACATACATAATATTATTGTCATTTGGATTAGCTTTTATTTTGAGTTTTCATTTGTTTTAGCAATTGTATGTGCTTGTCATTTTATTGTATTTCATATCATATTATTTCTATTTAGCTTTCGTTTATTTTAATTTCAATTTTAGTACCTCAATTTAAACATTTAAGTCAATTGCAAGGCAACATTTCTATTTTCTTTCAAGTTTTTCATTTAATATTTATATCACATTCCAGCTAAATTTCGATTACTGAAAATGTCTTTTAATAGTTTTTGTTAACAATAACAACACTGATCGCAGCACTGTAAGATAAAAAAGGAGAATTTTAAAGATTAACTCGGAAATTATGTTAAATGATGGCAAATGCAAGCAAAATAGAAAAAAAATGAACATGACAAATTAAATATGCAGTATTGACCAATTTTCTAACCTTAGAAAATAACCAATATGGTACCATACAATATATCATGCATCCCTAATTATTACAATTATTATTTGTATAATCTAAAAAGGTTTTTGCAATAATGACGAAAAGACTGAACATTATCCCCCCAATTCATAATTACTTTAACAATTTACTCTTAATTTAATTACTACTGAAACATAAATAACATAAAAAAACTAAAAAATTGCTCAGTTGAAGTAAAATATACAGTTTAGCCTCATCATACAAAACTCCATCATAACCAAACAGAATCAAGTATTCCAAAGAGCAGACATAAATGATCTCACTCACAGTAATTGTATGAGACAAGGTGCCCATATCATTGTGGATGTGATTCATTGAGACAAGCATTATCAGCTCTAAATACCATTCCTCACATTCCTGTACAAATCCAGAACAGGAATCCACCATCACCCACGTAGGCCATGACCCAAACCAGGCCATGCTCTAAATACCATTCCTCACATTCCTGAATTAATCATTACAGATAATACCCACCATTCTTACAACAAAAACAATGACAGCCACTTAAACACGCCATGATTTAAGATTTGATGGCATGATTTATGCTGCTGTGTTTAATGCATAGGGTTAGGGATTTAAAATAACCCCTAACTCCAGCCTGCATCACTTCACTATACAAATATCATGCAGCTACAATATTCAAAATCCTAGGCAAAACCACATATTAAGGCAGGAAGAGCCCAGAAAAAAACACTTTAATTAAATCTGACTTTATTATTGATTAAAGGTATTCATAAGTATCTTACAGCAGAATGGAATGTCGCAACCCTCCGCTTGGCGTTCCGTAATCACCTTTGAGTGTGCGCTGATAAATGTGTTTTTTTACATTATGGAAATACAAAAAAAAATCTTAATAACATCTGGGAAGCCAGAGAGAATATATGCACCTGCTTAGCCAAATAAATGCAGCAATGAATACTAATAATAAAAACATTTAAACAGATTGTGTAACATTACTTACAAAACAGAAATTTAAAATCTTCCTGTTTAGATTATTATGCAAACAAATGATTACATAAATATAACTGCACCAAAAGAGGGGAAAAGATAAAAGGCAAATAGCATTGTGCTTTTTTTAATGTAGACAATGATATTCATATTCACTAACAGCTAAAAAGCAGAGGTGTCACTTTAAAGAGATGAAAAATTATGAGTCTGAATTTGGACTGCAGATTTAATGCAGCGTCAGTTCTTATTTCACAAGCACAGCTGATTTATTCATCGCCCACACATTCATTTGGTACTATAATATTAGGTCTGTTTCCATATTAGAAACCAGCATTTATTCTTTGATGATTAGAAATTAAACCAAATTGCTAATGAGCCGATGCGGATCACATTGTTTGAAAAAAGTTCAATTAGGTTGCAACTCTAAACGAAATCCATGCAACAATTATTAAGTTTTCGATTTGAAAATATCTCTTTGAAGGGTCAGGAGGGTTCATACAGGCTTATAACTCGTCTGCTGTAGGATGACACTGCTCTTCCCTTGATGTCTACAGGTGCAGTGCTTTATTTGACTCTCTTTTGTCTTTCCTGGCAGGTGTAGCTGACTGCACTTAGTACTTGAGCAGCTGAAGGTCCAGTTTATATAAAGGTAGATTATTTTCCTTTAAGACAAACAGAAACACAGAAGTACTGCAGCCCATGTCAGAGAATGTTTCGAGTGCTCTGTTGACGTACAGCGCGTTCTCTGATCAGTTAAGCTGGCTGGCAGGTTAAAACGATCTTCCACCAGGAAACATTTACAGGATTTCAAACTTATCCACAACAAATGACGTCTCTAAGGAGAATTTTACTGGACTGCCTCCTTCAATGTATGTCACCTTGGCCACCTGAGGAAACAATGGAAATAAAGTCATTTCCTTTCTCACTAGGGCTCATTTTTGTTGTTGGTTTATTTATGAAATTGTGCATAACTTGCCTGAATGTCACAAAAGTTTCTCTTGGAGACGAAAGAAACATGGATTGGGAAGAAGTCGTTAGGTTTGCCATCTATACTGAACTCCAGGCTGCCGCTCTTGTTTTTCTCATCGATGACAGGAAGTGACCATGCCAGGATGTTTTTCCTGCTGTCATGGTTATACTGCCCATCCAGATCACCGACCACAGGAGCACCGACCCCTGACCTACATGACCACAGAAGACAGAGGTTGTTTATGGATATGGATTTTGATGTTTGTGTTTATTTTGCTAATTGAAAATTATACTTTTTTATTATTATTATTATACATAGTTAAAATAAATGCAAAAAAAAATATTTAGTTTCTTTTTTTTTGGTTTTGTAATTTTTTTGTATTTATTTAAATTGTATGTCTAATAATGTTCATATATATATATATATATATATATATAAATATATATTTTAGTGCTGTCAAACACACATGCATGTATATATTTAAGAAAAAATTTTTGTTTTTATTAGGGCTGTCAATCGATTAAAATATTTAATCGCGATTAATCACATTATTGTCATGAGTTAACTCTCGATTAATTGCACATTTTTATTTGTTCTAAATGTACCTTAAATGTAATACTCTAACATGGGCATGGACAAATATGGATGCTTTATGCAAATGTATGTTTATATTATTGAAACAATAGTCAACAGAGCATGAAGACTAGACATTTTTCAAAGGTCATAGATGTTTTTCAAAGAACTTGTTCATGTCTATTAGACACATGAAAAAAGAAATACAAGGTTCCCATTACTTCTCTTTACACTGAGCAATTTACTTACACAAACCTGTTTACATTTACATTACGAGATTTTTTGACTTTTTTTTTTTAAATCCTCAATGATGAAATATATAGGGAAAAATAGTATTTTATTTAACTGAAAAACAAACTGCTAAAAATGTAGGTGGATTTTGAACTTATACTTTATGAAATTAAAACTTTTTTAATGAATTATATGCAGTAGGCTAATAAACAACTTGTAAACAAGAGCGGCACGATTCTGGACAAATTGAGAATCAGTTTTTTTTATATAAATTGGAGATCACTATTCTCTCACAAAATAACGTAATTTACTAGTGGTTCTGACAAAATGGTCATTGTTTAAGTCTTTTAAATATATATATTTTTTGAACAATGTTACAAAAAAAATCAATGAAGGAGTCAGTGTCTCACTTCATAAAGACTTGTTTCACTATTGGAATCTCCTGAATGAATGATTCAATGTCAAATACATTTTTTTAAACGGGTTGTCGCAACCTCTCGCCGGAAGATGATAAGGCGTTACAATACAAGTGTTAAGATACTTTCGTTTTTGATCGCTACTGTAGACAATAAGTGTTTATACCAAAACTATAAACTTTTATCCCAGTACTTCTGTTATTTAAATGTCTGTAACATAGAAATAATGATGTGTGGTTTAAAAGAGCATTTGTGTTGCTCTTTCTGGATCAGCAGCAGCATGAATGCAGATTTGAATGTCTTTAACACCTGTTTCACATCGCGAGTGTCAGTGGAGCTTGAGCAGCGCGTGTTTTGTCACCACCCATATCAGTGAATAACAGCATTCATATCGGAAGCGCGAGGATGGCCGACCCTCTGATTCATCAACATGGGCAGCTACAAAACGTGCTTCTCACGCTCCATCTGAAACACTCATACGATCAGGAATAAACTATAATGTCTTAATAGACATAGCAAAATGTTATTGCACAAACATCCTGAATCAAGATCAATTTTTAACTGATGATTAACTTGTGCAGCAGATATATCTATAATGTGAATGCAAACATTGCAAAATATGTGTTGATAGTCGCAAGAATGAATGGTTAACGTCAAACGAATTCAATCGCATATAAAGAAAGATGGTTCAGAAATCGAGGCTCAATCATGTGTAAACACATCCCTAATAACATTTAGCTTCAAACCTTTCCAAGATCTGTTTAATCTGCACAAAAAATCATTACTGATAATCGAGCCATCAGTGTCTGATCAGAAATCATAATTTACACATAAGATAATGACAACTAAAAATAGCTGTGCTGTGATTTCACAGGTCCCAATAAATATGAAGCAGCACAACAGTTTCAACATTGGTAATAAATCAGCATATTAGAATGATTTCTGTAAAACTGAAGTATGAGACAGCAAGCAACAAAATTGCAATAATATCAAATGTGTGATGAGCATAAGAAACATAATTTGTGAAATTTGTGTTTTCACACTAAATTATCCTTCATATGGTAAAGAACATTCTGTGAAAATTTCCTCTCTGCCGGCTGCCGATTTCACACAGAGGGTCACATTTAGTTAAAATCAGAACAGATCAGACATTTTTGTGTGTGCGCGCGCGTACAGGTCTGGTATAAAGAATATTTTTGCTCAGGTGACCGAAATGTCTGCCCAATAGAGAAAAGTTTTGCTCAGTAAGAAAAAGATTTAGAGGGAACATTGCTCATAAGATAATGACAATAGCTGTGCTGTGATTTCGGCTATACTTGCATGTAAAATTAGAGAAGCAAGCAACATAATATCTGTGTTTAACTGAAAGTGCAGCTCCTCTCTGCCGGCTGCCGTGCACAGAACAGATCAGACGCACAAAGAGCGAGCGAGAGGTGTGCACACGCTGGGGCAGCAAGACCCTACGCTCGCGAAGCTAAATAAGGTTTGGGCGCTTTTTTGAAGGGAAAAAAGTCGCTAAAGGGGTCTGCAATGTTGCTAAGTTGGCAACACTGTGCATCTCCATTTCTCCAACTATGGGTTGGGCCACGGGTCAAGCAGAAAATACTCGCCGCTTTAATAAAATTAGTGCCGTTAAAATGAATTTGCGTTAATTTTGACAGCCCTAGTTTTTATATTAAATACATTTATATAATATATTTTTATGAATATAAATATATACACATGCAAACACGTAAATATTTCTAAATATATACTGTGTGTGTGTATTTATATATACATAATAAATAGACAGTACTTATTGAGTCTAATTTATAAATATATGTATTTTTTTTTTTATTATCTAAATAAGCACTTACGGCAGAGGGATAGTAATGACAACATCATTGAGTTCAAGTCCCTCGTCCTGAAGCTCATACTCTATGTTGACGTCACAGCCATTTCCACTTTCTGATGGCCAACAGTTAACTGAGAGCACAAAAGGTACATGCATGATTGAAATGTTTGTGAAAGTGCAGTTATACAAAATCCTTGAGTTCAATAACTTTACTAATTAAAACTTCATGCAGAAGTATGTCAAGACTCACTGGTCAAAGGAATGAGGGACTCATCTGTGCTCTGTATCCTCCATTTCAGCACCCCCAAATCAGTGTTGAGAGGGAAGGACTTGTCCTGGTTTTTCAGACAGATCAGGGACTCGTTGGTGAACAGCTTTTTATCAACATGAGGATGAGTCTGAAGAATAAATTAAACAATGTGAGTCACACGGGCAAGACAAAAGATTTTTGAAAGTCTGAAGGTCACTGAGGGTGCAGTGTTCTTTTCTAAAAATATCAGACTGTCAACAACTTTCCCTTCAAAATACATGCTGAGACCTTGACATGCTGTGTTGTGTCTCGCACACACCTGAAGTTGGGCTCCCTTCTTGTCATTGTTGTTGAGGAGTATGGAAATCCGGCCATTTTTTTCATCTGTAACTTTCAGAGTGATAATGCCCAGAACCTCCATGTTCTGCAGCCCACCATCCCGACCACAGGTCAGAGAGATCTTCTCCTCCACCCTCAGATGTACACTGGGAAACAGAGTTGATGAACTATTAACAATAGTAATAATATCATTATAATGTGAAAATACACTACTGTTCAAAAGTTTGTCATTAATAAAAAAATTTTGAAAGTTTCTTATGCCCACCAATACAGCATTTTTTGTTGTTGTAAAATACAGTAATATTGTAAAATATTATTACTATTTATAATAACTGTTTTCTATATGAATATATTTTAAAATGTAATTTATTGGGGTAATGGCAAAGCTCAATTTTCAGCAGTCATTATTCCAGTCTTTAGTGTCAAATGATCCTTCAGAAATCAATATTTTCGTATTACTATGAACATTTAAACAAAAATTTTATTTATTTTAATAAGTAATATTTTGTTTGAAGAATTCTTTATTTTTGTGGAAAGCCACAACGCATTATTTTTGTCAGGATTTGTCAGCATTTATTTATTAATTTATATTTTTTTGGTAATATTATACCTATTTTTACTGTCAAATTTGAAAAATGGAATTCATTCTTGCTGAATATAAATATTTATATTGTAAAAAATACAAAACAACCTGACTACAAACTTTTGAATTGTAGTAGAATGTGAGTAGAATGTGCCAGACACTAAAATGAAATGAATATGCGATACCTCTCTATATTAACTGGAGGCTGAAGGACTTTAGATGCCTCTGATGCCTTCCTTCCTGCACTGGATGAGATGATATTTTCTCCTTCTGACTTTAGTTTGTCCACAAAGTTATCTACCTCTTTTCCTTTGACACCCAGCTTCAGTGCTTTATTGGACCCACTCGGCCTACAAGAAGAACAGGACAGATTAACTTCTGTATGCTTATGTATTTAGATATACCATAGCCCACGGTTACAGCTTATACCTGATTGGAGCAGGAGCCACTTTGGGCTTCTCTGGCTCTATTGTATCAGTGAAGATGGAGGATGATGTGACGCTACTCATTCCTGAATTTCCAAAACCTCCGTAGCCTGGCACTTTCTTTCCGGAGCGTTCAGCATCTTGTCTTGCTCGCTGCAGCTCTTTAGCCTTGCGTTTCATCTCAGCATTTGCTTCTCTTTCTTGGGTCTGTTACAGTGCATAATTGAGAGGAACCGAAAATGTTTTGAGTTGGTTCAATACAAACTTAAAGCAGAGAGTAATTTAGCTCTGGATATTTCATTAAACTTAAGTGAATATCGGACCTCTCTGACAGCCTGAAGACCTTCTCTTCATGCGAGTCCATCTCAGTAAAAGTGCGAATCTGGGCCAGGTTAACGTTCTCCCGGTAGCCAAGAGCTACAATCTCATCAAATGCAAATATGAGATCAAAACAGTGCTCTGAGATCTCGCTTTCCTCCAACACTCTGCAATATTCAGGGATCTAAAAAAAAAAAAAATAAAGAACACAGAAATCAATTACTTATTCAAAACATCCAAGAAGTGCAAAAATTGTAAAAAAAAAAATTAAGTTTTACCACTCGGGAGAAAAGTCTTAATGTCTCCAAATCCTCCAGAATGTTGCTGTTTTTGGTAGTGATCAGAACCATGTAGAGTTTCTCCAGGGGCTGGTAGACGTAGCGCACACTGTCCGTCTCCACAAAAGTGTGCTGCTTTCCTATGTTCATCAGTTTGGGAAAGGCAGCCAGAAGGCCCTCGACACGGGTTCGCGTCATCTCTACGAACTGTCGTGACACTATGGCTTTTCCTGCCTTAGTGCACACCGCCGCTGCCAAGAGCACCTGCAAAGATTTGAGTGACATTAAAAACCTAATCAGATGAAGCACAATTAAAGACCATCTGTAGACATATCTATTCAAAAAATGACTATCAACTTACATTACTAGTGCAAATAATAAACTAATTACAAATGGACCATCATAAAGGTCATTTAAGATGAAGTGTGCAAACTTCTGACTTGTAGGTTAAGCACAATGAGTCAATATAAATGCAAATTAAAGTATAATATGTGTTGTTACTGTTAACTAAAACGATTAAAACTGTTTGTGTGTGTGTGTTAATTTAAAATTAATCTGAAAATGAAAAAATAAAAAGTTTAAAAGCTTACGATTAAAAACATAATGTTGTATAAATGTTGTTTTGGCAATTAAAATAAATAGAATTACTAAAATAAAATAAAACTGACATTTAAATTTATTTAAGCTAAAAATAAATATAAGAAAAAATTACAAAACTGAATTACTAAAACTTCGACTAAACTTAAAATGGAAACTGAAAGTATTAAAATAAAAGCTATAATAGTATAGAAATAATACTAAAGAGAATGAAACCGTAAAACGGGCTAAAACAAAGACAAAAAATCACTTAGATTTTACATATTATACAGAAATGCATGCTGTATTATAATGGCTATATATATAGGTATTATAGGATATATAGGTTTCGTGATCTACTGGTCATTAATATTCAAGTCAACATCTGAACTTTCAAAGCTAGCTACAACCTGTTAAGTTGTGTATTGGCATTCAATATAAAAAAAGACAAAATAAAAGGCACTGTATTATATAAACGTTTTTTAACATAGACAATGACATCTATTTACTTTCGTTACTTACTTTAACTGTAATTATACTGATGACAGTATAACTAGCTAGCTAAGCTCTAGCTGGCTAACTGTATCATATATCAAAGACTATCTATCAACGTTTGCTTACTTCTATAATGTTATTTTATAACAAAAACAGATGGGATAGACACTTTATAGTAACTGACACAAGAAATGAAAAGAGTTTTAGACTGCAGGAGTTATGAGCTATAGCGCTAGCTGCTAGCTCCGTCCTGCTAAGCACACAAAACAAACAATCATACCATTTCTGTTCCCTTTCAGACGAGGATTCGTCAGTGGACTCAGTCACGGACACTGTCTGTCCAGCTCTTTCTACAACACAAAATGTCGGAGAGGTGACTTATGCTCTGTTTTAACAGTAGCATATAGCTTCACTCGTAATATTGAAGAAACAGCCACGTCTCCAGAGTCCAACCGGAAAAAGTTGCGCCGTGTCAGAAACAGAAGAGAGCTGATGCAGGAGAGATGGCGACATCTAGCGGCGGAGAACAGCTACTGCGCATGCGAACAATACACTTCACACGCCCTGCTGAGCCTTGCAGATTTCTTCACTGATTTCATGGTATGGATGGAGAAAATACACTACCACTCAAACTCGGGCTCGGTAAGATTTATTTATTTATTTAGGATGAATTAAATCGATCAAAATGATTAATTATTTTATTTCTTTAAGGTGCATTAAATTGTATCAAAAGTATTTATTTAGGATGTATTAAACTGATCAAATGTGATAGTAAAACATTTACAATGTTACTTACATTTTTATTTCAAATAAATTCTGTTCTTTTTAACTTTTTGAATTTGTATTTATTTATTTATTTGACTGTTTCCACACAAATATTAAGCAAATGATTTCTAAAGGATAAGGTGAGATGAAAACTGGTAATGCTGTAAATTCAACTTTGCATTACAGGAATAAATTAAAAGTAATTAAATGATATGTTAAAAATAATAACAAAACACTTACTAATAAAAAAGAAAATATTTCACAATATTATTGTTTTAACTGTAAAAAGAAAAAACGTTGAGGGGATGAATTATGAGAAATAACTTGTAGTCATTTAGTCCATTTTAAAGCTTATTTGTGACCCTGGACCACAAAACCAGTCTTAAGTGTCAATTTTTCTAAAATAATCAAAAATTAAGTTTTTGATATACAAACCCGATTAAGTTGGGAACTGTACACATTGTGAATAAAAACAGAATGCAATGATGTGGAAGTTTAATTTCAATATTTTATTCAGAATAAACATAGATGACATATCAAATGTTTAAACTGAGAAAATGTATATTTTAAGGGAAAAATAAGTTGATTTTAAATTTCATGGCATACATCTCAAAAAAGTTGGGACAAGGCCATGTTTACCACTGTGTGGCATCCCCTCTTCTTTTTATAACACAAACGTCTGGGGACTGAGGAGACAAGTTGCTCAAGTTTAGGAATAGGAATGTTGTCCCATTCTTGTCTAATACAGGCTTCTAGTTGCTCAACTGTCTTAGGTCTTCTTTGTCGCATCTTCCTCTTTATGATGCGCCAAATGTTTTCTATGGGTGAAAGATCTGGACTGCAGGCTGGCCATTTCAGTACCCGGATCCTTCTTTACGCAGCCATGATGTTGTAATTGATGCAGTATGTGGTCTGGCATTGTCATGTTGGAAAATGCAAGGAGCATATGTTGTTCTAGAACTTGGATATACCTTTCAGCATTGATGGTGCCTTTCCAGATGTGTAAGCTGCCCATGCCACATGCACTCATGCAACCCCATACCATCAGAGATGCAGGCTTCTGAACTGAGCGCTGATAACAACTTGGGTTGTCCTTGTCCTCTTTAGTCCGGATGACATGGCGTCCCAGTTTTCCAAAAAGAACTTCAAATTTTGATTCGTCTGACCACAGAACAGTTTTCCACTTTGCCACAGTCCATTTTAAATGAGCCTTGGCCCAGAGAAAACGCCTGCGCTTCTGGATCATGTTTAGATATGGCTTCTTTTTTGACCTATAGAGTTTTAGCCGGCAACGGCGAATGGCACGGTGGATTGTGTTCACCGACAATGTTTTCTGGAAGTATTCCTGAGCCCATGTTGTGATTTTTACAGTAGCATTCCTGTATGTGATGCAGTGCCGTCTAAGGGCCCGAAGATCACGGGCATCCAGTATGGTTTTCCGGCCTTGACCCTTACGCACAGAGATTGTTCCAGATTCTCTGAATCTTTGGATGATATTATGCACTGTAGATGATGATAACTTCAAATTCTTTGCAATTTTTCTCTGAGAAATCTGATATTGTTCATTATTGGTGCAAAGAGACAATGAGAGGCTCTTTTTATACCCAATCATGTTGCATGATGATTTTTGGCATAAAATAAAATTTATAATTGATGTGTTTTTGGCTGTTGCCAAATATACCCCAATAAGTTGCAAATTGGTCCTCCAGCTGTTCCTTATATGTACATTTAACTTTTCCGGCCTCTTTTGCTACCTGTCCCAACTTTTTTGGAATGTAGCTCTCATGAAATCCAAAATGAGCCAATATTTGGCATGACATTTCAAAATGTCTCACTTTCAACATTTGATATGTTATCTATATTCTATTGTGAATAAAATATAAATGAGAATTGTAAATTATTGCATTCCTTTTTTATGTCAAAATTTGTACAGTGTCCAACTTTTTTGGAATCGGGTTTGTATTTACAGTAAGAAATTTACTAAATATCTTCATGAAACATGATGATTTTTGGCATAAAATAAAAATTTATAATTTTGACCCATACAATGTATTTTTGGCTGTTGCTACAAATATACCCCAGTGACTTAAAACTGGTTTTGTGGTCCAGGGTCACATTTGGTCTTATTTTGAATCATTTTAAGTCACTTTGAGGCCCCTTGGGTGTTTTCTGAGGGCCCCTTCCCAATATTTGAGAACCACTGAAATAGACTTGATTTGGTAGATGAAGATGAAGAGATTGTATTTATCTCCACAGAGATGTTTTCCAGCATTTTCAGATTGATTTCTACTTGTTCAATCACATCATGGGTCTCACTTGTGTTACATTAATGCATCTCACTTTTGAATCAAGTAGCAATAAAGTGATTGTGATTCTGATTATTCAGTGGTCTCTGGTTTTTGCTAATGTGTTGGCAAATATGATGTTCAGCTGCAACATTGTCAATCATTGTTTCATCTGCTATAAGTCATGGCTCTCTCCACAGGTTGATTAGTTGTCAGAGATTTTTGCAGCATTGTCAGTGGAACTTTCCATGAAGATAATAAGATGATGGAGTGGAGCGCAGATGGATCAAAGCATGAACCTTCAATCATGGAAAGAAGACAGAGAGGACAACACAAAAGTTACATATTCTAAGATGGGACTGGCACACCTGCAGAAAATGAGGAGGATCTTGTGTTCCTGTATAAAACTCTGTATTGAGGCAAAACAGAGCCATGCTGCCAGGACTGTAAGAGATCTCAGGACATGCAGTTTGGACCATTTTCACATTGCTCTTACGAGGGTGCCAATATTTGGAGGACCATATCAATAAAACAATAATGACGATCACCATTTAGAATTCATTTTAGAATGTTTTCTTGAATTTTAATTGAATTTAAACTGAGGTATAAACAAACTAGAACTGAAATTTGAAAGTAAAAAGCAGTTTACGTAAAATGACTTTTTAACGAGAAAATATACATAAACATAATAAAAAAAACATGATTTAAAGTTCAGAATGGTGAATACGATGAAGGTGAGTTTATGTTTTGTTACCTGCCGTTCGTCATGTTTCCCATGAATCTCAATACAATCATCATTGATCTTGACCATCGGTTCGTTTGGAGAGAAGTGCTTCACATCCAGTTTGATTACAAACCGATCTCTATCCATTCTCATCTGTGCAGGAGAATATGGCAAACTAAATATGCAAAATCTCTGAAAACATACATAATTTCTAATATTGTGATTGGCTTGTTTGCAGTTGAGATTGTTCAGTGTTTTTTAAAGAGGCTCTTACGCTCATAAAGGCTGTAATGGTCCAAAATACAGTGAAACAGTAATGTTGTGAAATATTTTATAATTAAAAATATGTTTTATATTTTAATATATTGCAAAATGTCATTTATTCCTGTGATGGCAAAGCCACATTTTCACTAGCCACTGTGATTTCCTTCAGAAAACATTATAATATGCTGATTTGCTGCTCAGGAAACATTTATTATTATTATTATCAATGTTGAAAACATTTGTGCTGCATAATATTTTTTGTTGAAACAGAATTTAGATTTTCTTCTCAGCATTGATTGATGAATATAAAGTTTCAAATAACAGCATTTATTTGAATTAGAAATCGTTTGTAACATTATACAAGTCTTTATTGTCTATTTTGGTCAATTTAATGCATCCTTGCTGGATAAAAATATTAATTTATTTTAAAAAAAGTACTTACCAATTTTTGAACGGTAGCTTACACTGATACCTTTTTTAAAAATAGTTGAATAAAATGATTAACTAGCATGAATTAACAACGATGAATTAAAATAGTATACTTATTAATTAAAAAGTGCTGTTAAAATGGTTTGTTTTTTGTTGTATGCACAACAAGGTTAAAAGGTTAAAAAATTGCATCTTATAGTAAAGTGTTTTCGGTAATGCCTAGATTGTATCAACATGGTCTCCAGAAACAGAACTCACCTCTGACATGCCCCTGTCCCACCAGTTTGGAAAACGCCAGAAATAAGGTCGATAGTAAAACATGTAGAAAGGTGAAAAAAGTTCATTTTCATGTAGGTGCTCTCCGAAATACTGGTCATAAATTCGATAAGGGAAGTAGCCTGGGAACCAGAGCCGATGGTACAAGGGATGTTGGATAGAAATTTCCATTGTATCTCAGCGAAGCGGCTGGAGTTGACAGCTGATCTGCTGCGGGCCTGTATTTATGGCCCATCCGTAAACCTTATGTCAGCTACCTACTCAGCTACCCGCTGATCCGTCTCCAGTTATGAGCTAAAGTGTTTTTTTGCTGCCCTCTTCCCCTCTGGCTCATTCAAACAAAAAGCTATTTAATCACCCTTCACTCTCTCTTAGCTCATACAGTCTCAAACACCGGGCTCTGAATAGTGTTAATGCCCCTCTGCTCACAAGCCTGGAAAAATATTTGCCTGGCTAAGTTAGAATGGTTCTGAGTGAAGCCTCCATGTCAATTGGCCACATCCCCAGCAAACTCTTGTGCCAGGAGGGATTACCCCCCGTGCCCTGAACGGGACACGGCCAGATACTATCTGCTCCCTCCTGGCTGCTATCAGAGGAGAACTCAGGCAGAAAGATAATATTATGCTCTAAAATGGACGGGACTGCAGGAATCAGCAAGACTGGTGATCCACTGTAATTCAGAAGTGATGAATTAGACTTCGCCGTCCCATCTGAGAGACACAGGTGGAGTGGAATAGGGTGATTAAGTTTGTGATTAAAATATATACATATTATATTTTGGTTAATAAAAAAGTTGGAAATCAAGCAGCATTGTCATAATTGCAGCAGAAATGTCTTAAATGGTAATTCACTAATGGCAAGATGGGTTTTAATAAAAGTTGACTTTCTATGCAGTAGAAACATGATTTTTTAAAAGAAATCTGCTACATAACCAGAGAATAATGGTCACGGAAAACTCCAAAACAAGAAGATTCAAGTGCAGCATTTATTAAAGAGTCCAAAAACAAACAGTGTAATCCAAATCAGGGCAAAACAGAGTAACAGAAACACGTAACATAAAACAATAAATCAGCAACCAAAGATAAAGAAAATCGGGCTTATATATGGAATAGTTAACAAGGTAATGGAACACAGCTGAATGTAATGAGGCTTGATAGACAAAGCAAAGGGTGATGGAAACTGAAGTCCAGACAAACAAACAAAACTAAGAAGCATGCCCTCTGGTGGCTATACATGGGCACACCAACTAGACACTGTGACAGCTTCCTTCTGGGACGACAGCCATGCAGATCAATTTGATGCAGTGTGCGGCATATGGTCTGAGCACTGACAGGCTGACCCCCACCCCTTCAACCTCTGCAGCAATGCTGGCAGCACTCATACGTCTATTTCCCAAACACAACCTCTGGATATGACGCTAAGCACATGCACTCAACTTCTTTGGTCGACTTGGCGAGGCCTGTTCTGAGTGGAACCTGTCCTTGTTATGAACCGCTGAATGGTCTTGGCCACCGTGCTGCAGCTCAGTTTCAGGGTCTTGGCAATCTTCTTATAGCCTACGCCATCTTTATGTAGAGCAAGCAATTCTTTTTTTCAGATCCTCAGAGAGTTATTTGCCATGAGGTGCCATGTTGAACTTCCAGTGACCAGTATGAGAGAGTGAGAGCGATAACACCAAATTGAACACACCCCCATTCACATCTGAGACCTTAGGCATGTTCGACTTTAAGCAGCGCTGTACAGAATGGTCAGTGTATGACATCAAAGTACCGCGAGAGTGATAAGAGAGCAGATGGATCCTATGCTCTCTCGGTACTTTGATGACCATTTGACCATTCAAACGTGCCTCTTGTCACACTAACAAGTCACATGACACCGGAGAGAGAAAATTGCTAATTGGGCCCAATTTGGACATTTTCACTTAGGGGTGTACTCACTTTTGTGGCCAGTGGTTTAGACATTAATGGCTGTGTTGAGTTATTTTGAGTGGACAGCAAATGTACACTGTTTTACAAGCTGTACACGCACTACTTTACATTGTAGCAAAGTGTAATTTCTTCAGTGTTGTCACATGAAAAAATATAATACAGTGTTTACAAAATTGTGAGGGGTGTACTCACTTCTGTGAGATACTGTACCTATGAATGCAGTGGCAAGACAGGGGAAGTTCAAATGTAAGTGGTTAGACAGTGAACAAAACTGCAGTCTGACTGTGTAACTTTACCAAGCTAAATGTAAATACATAGGAGCTTTCCCACCACTAGCCTAGACTATCTGAGTAATCTCTTGCAGTAATAGGGTTTTCTGATTCCACTCCAAATCCACTGCCAATATGATCATCCTGTTCCGCACAAACTGGGAATGTAGCCATTTAGGGATAAATAGTTTTCATGCATAACCATGTCAGTGGATACTTTTTTATTAAAACATAGAAATAATGTATAAAGTATAATGTTTATCTCTATAACTACACTATTTCTCTCTTGAGCTCTTTTTTTAACAGATTACCACTGCAGTTTTTATATCAAGTAATTAATTTAAATGTAAGTACTTGCCTTTTCTTTGTAATAGTATTTGTTAGGCCATTTACAAGAAATTAACAGTGAATATTTTTTCAAAGTAGTAAATAAAGATTACCACTTCAGTTTTTCTACTTTCAACTAAATTTAATTAAATGTGTTACTTGCCTTTTCTTTGTAATTATTTACTACATTTACAAGTAATTACAGTGAAATTAGAATAAAAATGTAACACACACACACACACACACACACACACACACACACACACACACACACACACACACACACACACACACACACACACACACACACACACACACACACACACACACACACACACACACACACACACACACACACACACACACACACACACACACACACACACACACATTCACTCCCTCATTTAGCCATAATACAATTGTATAAGATGCAATTCACATGGTGAAACAAGCACTAATCATAACCTACATGTTTTTGCTTTTATGGAACTGGTTATTTAAAGTGTGTCATCTTCACACAGAGAACACATCCAGTCAGCATGGTTTACTGGAAACGCCCATTTTTTTCATCCTGCCCACAACCACCCACCCCCTCCTTCCCGGAGCCCAATGTGCGAAAGGGAGGGGTGAAGATGGAGGAGGGGAGGGTAAGCAGAGCCGGGCTGAACCATGTCTGACTCCTGAAGAAAAAAAAGGAACAAGGGAGGGGACAGAAGAGGAGCGAAGAGAAACAGAAGGGCAGAGAAAAAATACCTTAAAACTGCCCGAGAGAGGCACAAAAACAGGGAGAATGAGAAACAGGAGTCCCAGAAGATGTTGTAGAGATTCAAGAAGGGGGACGGGAGACCATTCAAAAGCTCTTCTCTCCCCTGTTGTGGCTCGAAATTGAAAACAGGATTACCTCATGCTTCTTATCATAGAAACACATGCTGCTTCTGCTTGGAATTTTCAATGTTGAGTCTCTGGGAATACCCATTTAATCTGGGTTTACAGCACTGTCCAAAGGAAGACCTGCCAAACAAGTAGGTTGGGTTCACACGGACCGGGACATTCGCATGGGCAGGGATCTGTTCTCCATCATCATCTCCATCAGACTAGACTGGCAGCTACGTGGACACTGGGATCTCTGCTGTGCACACCCTTTGGACCGGCGCTGTGCCGTCTGCTTTGTTGATGACACACTGCTGCTTCCTCGAACCCTACGGGTTGGGCTGGATCAGAATGGGAGGTTAAAAAGGCAAACAGCATCATGGGAGCCAAACAAATGAAATGGTATGAATGAAATTCCACAACTCCCTGTCTCGTTTTTCTTTCCTGTGTCCAACTTCCATTCCGTTCTATTTCAGATATCCCAGGAAATTAGATTCATACTACTGTATACTTTTCTTCATTTGACTGCAATATGTGCTATTATATGTGGCTGTACAGTACATACATATTATAACTCTCCCTCCGAATGTATGTCTCAATTGTGCCTATAAGATTGATGTGTGGGTTTTTCCTGCTATTGTGAAATCACCTAGCAACTGGGTATCACTGGCTTCAAAATGGTCAGTGCCATCTGCATGCTCTGTAGATGTTCAGATAAATCCACTATTTCGTCCATTGATGTGTTGACATGTATGGGTTTTTGATACACAGTACATCATAAAGAGGTCATACAAGTGTTCTCACTTGTAAATATTTTATTATGTTAAAGTCATTAATTTATTATAAACAGGCTACTTGGTCTGTTTGGACCAGCCTCAAAAACACTAAGTAGGAATTTGTTATATGTGTTATGGCAGTGGATGTTCATGCAATATCACACAAGCAAGTGTGATGATGTTCATAACAGCATGGCTAATTTATTTACAATTAAAATGTTCAATTTATTTTCACAGAACATGTTTATGCATTAAAAAACCGCAAGACACAGTGTAGATGAATAAAAAAACGCAAGGTCTTGAGACGTACTTTGTAAATGCTGAACTTCTTTTAACTCTATAATGCACTGTCATGCACAAGACACTGAAAAACATGCAGGACAAAAGCACACATGCATGTTTACATATAGAAAAACAATGGGGAAAAAAACACATTTTGTGTGAATGACCCCTAAAGGTGGAAATACCATTTACATGGACAAAATCCAATCATTTTAATAAGACATTTTGAGTGAGTCCAAAAAAAAAAATAATAAAAAAATCCCAACACAGATTTCACAATCTGGATTTGCCATGTTGATAGTAAGCTGCTTGGTTTGAAAGTGTTACTGTGACATCCAGATTCAGGCCAACAGCACATGATATTGCTTTTATGCAACAGTTAAATAAACAAGACATTAATTTAGAATAACTTACATTTTAAATACAGTATATTAGCAGTTACTTTGTCAATTTTTGCTCCACCAATAAAATAGATCCAACAACATTACAAGTCTCTGAGCAAAACCCACAATACAGGCCTTACTGAATAAACCAATGTTCCACAAATCAGTTGAGAGAATGATTCAGTGATTAATTCAGAAAGACATTCAGCAGTTTGTTCCTAATTGAATCATTCTTTGGAATGAATTGGTTGAGTATGTGATTCAATGAATCACTCACAAAGACATTCAACTGTTTTATTCCTGAATGAATCAGTGTTTTGAATGAAATGGATGAGTGAATGATTCAATAAGACAATAACGTCACACTACAATTTGGCATAATCATGCAAGCTGCAGAAAGAGTTACTGAAACATCTTCGTATTTTATCCCCACAGCTTGGAACAAAATAAAAAGGCTTATGAAACTAATCCAGTGAATAGGTTTCTGTCGCACATAAACAAAACAAATGTGCATTATGCATTGTGAATGTAAAGTACAGTGCAGAATGAATGGTTTGAAATGAACCATTCAGATTATATTTTATATCTGGAGTGGTTTACTATAAATCAGCATGCTCCTCATTGTATGAATAATCAACATTTAGTAACACGACACCCCTCAGAGCAGCATTCTGCTGTAATTTCATGCCTGTGTACACATCCCTTTATGTAGTCACTTTCAGAAGCTTAATAAAGATGTAATCCTGGTTAATAGTCCTTATCAAACTGTCATTATCAAATATGCAAACAAGACTGAATTGATGATGCTAATCATCTGAGAGAGCTGCTTTGTGTCTTATTCTGTGCGACAGACTTCATTCTGTCTTCATTTCTTTGTTAGAATTATCTCAACTTCAATATCATATTCCCGTGCCAGAGGAACAGCTAGGGGTGTTGGAGATAGTCTCTCGTTTCATTTTTTCTGAAAACAGATGAATGACATGTGGCTTAGGAATGCTCTGGAACTGTATTAGTGTGGTTTGAAACTGAAAACCTGGATGAGAATGGTGACATGTCCATTATAACTGGAATTTCCCTATTTTTTAGTTCAGTTACATATGATTAAAGTGAACGTAATATACCTTATGTACACAAAAGGCTTGCATTGTCATTAAATTACTCCAGGTGGTTGCATGGTAATTAGGACTATTCAAATGGTTATCTTCACTGATTCTCTGAAACATTTCTCCAGTCTTAGTTCATCCAGTCCAGCACACACACCCAAGGAGGAGTATATTATTGCCAAATCTGAAGACTCAGGAGAGCTAGTGGGAAACCACACGGAGCAACCACAAAGCTTAGGTAGGTTGTTTTTCCTACTTGGCCCTACTTTCTATACTTTTTCTATAAGTTTATTTTGTTTTGTTGTATTTGTTTCCTTTGAAGAGGATGTAGTGAAATCCTCAGCCACCGAGCCGTCTCCTGGCCCAGAGCATGCTGGGAAAGAGGATAGCTGCACATGGGAGGAACAGCTATGTGCCCAGCAGGAACAGCTGGAGAAGGAGATGCAGGAGACCAGGAAAATGGTGACAAGGCTTCAGGTGAGTTAACTGTGCACATTTAAACATGGGTGTTTTTGCAACATCAGGCTTTTTTATGTCAAATAATACAAAAAATATGAAAGGAACCTTTCAAAAGGAGGTTCAAATTTTGTTTCCTTTGTTCTGCATTAAAATTAGAATGCAATTGAAAAGCATTAAACTGATAAATTGTGACAGTAAAATACATAATGTTAAAAAAAGATTTCTATTTAAAAAGAAAAACTGTTTTTGAACTTTCTTTATTGAAGAATCTTGAAGAAAATGTTTCACTTTTCACAAAACCATTTTACACAGTATAACTGGATTTCAACATATCAGCATATCGGAATGATTTCTGAAGGATCATGTGACACTGAAGACTGGAGTAATGCTGCTGAATTATTTGTTTAGAAATTGTACTATTTAAAAAAAAAGTTACAGCACTCAAAACTTTTGATTGGTGTATATAATGTGAACATATGATTTACCTGTGTGTATTTATAATACATATGCTAATATAATACTATCCAATTATTTATATTTTAATATTAATATAAAAAAATACAAATGTAATTACCACCACTATAATTTTCAAAGGCTGCTTTTATTTCAACGGTTTCAACATTTTTGTATACGATATCTTATATATCTAATGAAACTAGAAGAGAGATAAAATCCAGATAATAAGGAGACTGATAAGGAAGATACAGCTTTAAAAAGAAGCGGGTTAGTCTAATCATCAACAGCATCTAAAGCTGATCACATGATATCTGTTGTTTGGACGACTGTTGGTTCAACAGCATATATTCAAGCGAGCGGTCTAGTTTTACTCACAGTACCTAAGTGCTTTAGAAACCTCATACTCACTGTACACGTCTTTATTCAGACCTTACTGCTGCACGGGTCTCTACCTGAGGACGAGCAGACATCTACTCTGAGCTTTGGAGACAGTACCAGCTCAGAGCAACAGCTGGTAATCATTCTGCTTTTCTGTGCTTTCCTAGGAATAATGTGAGAAACTGTGCATGTCTCATTTACAGTCTATTATGGTAATAAAGATATATTTGTTTTATCCTGCTATTGAAGATTTTAATCCGCAGTCGTCTGGACCAGAGTATGGAGGAGTCCTTAGATCTGAAGGTAAATTAAATCACTGAAAAAATATTATTGATAATCAAAAATCACTGATGCGATAGATAGATAGATAGATAGATAGATAGATAGATAGATAGATAGATAGATAGATAGATAGATAGATAGATAGATAGATAGATAGATAGATAGATAGATAGATAGATAGATAGATAGATAGATAGATAGATAGATAGATAGATAGATAGATAGATAGATGAAAAAGAGCTAAATATACTGCAGTTCGTGTATTGAAGGAAAGTTGTAATGTGCTGTTTTGTTTTTTGCAGAGAGAACTTTTAAGATACAAGCAGGAGGCACGTAATCTGCAGGCTATTAAGGTGAGACCATGTGAAAATTATTATTAAAATATAGAAGTGTGGATAATTATTCACTTCATTTTGTGATCATTAAGGTTTGTTCCTGTGTCCATCTGTCTACCCAGGATGCCTTGCAGCAGAGAATGTCTGTGCAGGAAGACTCAGTGCTGCAGCTCAAACAGGAGCTGCTCAGATCCAGCATGGCCAGAGAGGAGCTGGAGGGACAGAATGTGAGTCTGACATCAGCTCTAAATTAAAATGTGTAGAAATAATACAAATTGATTCTTCTTTATAATGTGTCAAATATATGAAGGTTTATTCGGGATTCTTTTTTCTTTTAGGTGGAACTAGAAAGGAAGCTGAGCGAACGAAACAGATTGCTGAGTGAATACAAAGTAGGCAAATTCATCCTAATCCATTTAGTGTTCACGTTAGTTCTGTGCAGGTTTTGCAGCAGTTTTTTGGCAACCCGCTGGTCTATATAGTACATTCATGAAAATACTTGTTTTCTGTCATATACACTTGTCTCTGTAGAAAGAACTCGGGCAGAAAGACAGAATTCTTCAGCAGCAGCAGTCAAAACTGGACGATGCACTGCGCAGGATAAGTGAAAGCTATCATAGGGTAACTGAATGAACTACTACGACAAAATGGGGCCTATTTATGCAATATTTGTACATCCTACCAACATTTTTATATTGTAATAATACATAAACGCTCTGTAGATAAAATCTATTCCAATAGAGGGGGCCATAGCACACCAACAGTCTCCTGACCTTCCTGAATGTTTTTAGCTTTGTATTTCTACATTCCCTGATTCCCATCAAATGTGGATTACTGTAATTAGTCAATTTGAAGTGTTCTACATTAACAATACCAAATTGTCTGCTCCAGTTGTCAGGCTGTGAGAATAATGGCTACAGTCACATGATGGACACATCCTCTGCTGTTTTCCAACACAGAATAGTGAGTCATGCCATTCTTCGTTTTAAAAAGAATTTGCTTAATTTGTTATAAATGTGTGTATTGTTTGTTCTCTGGTTTTTGCTGGATGTGTGCGTCAGGGGGACGAGCTACAGCTTGTGCGAGATGCTCTGCGCAGTCTGAGGGACGGTTTCAGCGGTCATGACCCGCAGCACCACACACTGGACACACTGGAGCAGGGTGTAGCCAGTCTGGTGGACCGCCTCCACACCACAGAGAACAAGAAAAGGCAGGAGAGAAAGGCAAGGCCAACCTTTACTTGTATCCAATTCTGCATTACAGTAAATATGCATTAAAGTTGCTATGAAACGGAAGTAGCGACAGATATTCTCTTGTATTGGGAAGTCCATCCAACTTTGAAGTATAATACATGGACTCTATGGACACAAACTAGGGTGACCATACGTGCTATTGTTCCCAGACACGTCCTTGCCAGGATGTTTTCATACTTGCTGAATGATTGAAAAGTAGTTTTACCAATAACATGCAGGCATTGTAGATAATGGACCATTCATGGTGTGTGAGAAGGTGGGATCTACGGTCTAAGGGATGCAAATACGCATACATATTAGGTGTGTTTGACTTTCAAAGGTTTGAGACTAAGAGCGTTTTGAAAGCATAAGGAACCGTCTGTATGGTACTTTGATGTCATACACCGATTGGTCTGCACACGCAAACAAAGCCTAAACCTAGATATTTTAGGCAATATGGAAAACTGGAAAAATGGCACGTATGGTTACCCTATCACAAACCCACTCCGAAATCCCAATCTAAATCAAATGATTTGCGTTTCACGCTCCGAAGTCAAGACCTGAATAATGATTCATGAACTCATTCCGAAGTTCTGATCTAAATCAAATGATTTGTATTCAAAAAAATGTTTACTTTACCAAAAACCTTTATTTTCATCAAAAAAGGAGACAAAATATTGTGGACTGCTCTACACGCCTCTACTACGCAAGCTTTCATGTGTGCGGTTGGCAGATATCAAGGAGGGTTTACTGGGCTAAATATTGTAACAACTATTTCGGTTCTTAACTACTTGCCACACTATTTAGTCACATATTTCAGATCGGCAACAACTGACATTAAAGGAAAAGTTCACTCCAAAACGAAAATGTTGATATCGTTTACTCACCCTCATGTTGTTCCAAACCTGTATGTATTTCTTTTTTATGTTGAACACAAATAAGATATTTTGAAGAATGCAGGTATTTAATGAAATGAAGGTGAGTAAATACAAAATAGTAATTTTGGTGTGAACTATTCCTTTAACTTTCCCATTAAAGTTGTTTATTATGCTCAGATAGCATAAAGAGCTCAAATTTCAGGCTGGACCGACAGTGTAGTCCTAAGCGTGTGTCTCAGAGTCAGAACACTGACTGTCCTAGCTTTCCAGTCAAGATAAATCTGCCAGCCTATAAGGGCACTACGGAGTAAGAACAATAATTGCTAACATTGAAGGGTCATTCCAAACTAAAGTGCTCTAAACTAGCCACTTCAAATGGCCATTTGGAATTAGGGATTTCGAAGTGTACAACTGATGGATACTTCACTCCCATGATTCTTTGCTCAGGTTAAATTTTGTAAGTCCTAATTGGCTCGGCAAGATGATGCATACACCCTTACTCCCTTTAAAGGTCTTTCTCTGTAGGGAAAGCCCTTTGAATGGATTAGGGCATTAGCCACATTCAGAAAGGAATTCTGTTTTTTATGGCAAACAGAGACTCTAATGGCAGCTGCAATGACACAAAGACTTTACCAATTTGCAAATGGCTCTTTTATTTAGAAGGCAAGACTTATTGCTTCATATAGCACATTGAGTTTTCTCCCATCATAAGTAATGTGAGCGGACCATCTTTGTATATCTAAAGTCTTTGGAAAAGTCCTGCATACATCACCAGAAAGAAGTCTGTCGTTTTAGTTATTTTTGAATAAACATTACAAGGTCAAAATATGTTTAAATATATGGACAGATCAATTGTTCACAAGTTCTAGAACATACACTTAGAAAATAGGATACATTTTAATTTAATGCCAACTTTACAACCTTTGTACCACCACAGGGGTCAACCAGGTCTCCTGGACGAAAAGCCAATCACACAGACCGAGAATCATGGCCATCAAGCTCGAGTATGTCACTTCAATGTTATTCTGCTAGAAATTCATGCAGGGTCTAACTTTTTAGACCAATGAATGGCTTTTCTGTAACCTTTCTGGTCATTTGTGATTATTGGATTTAAAAATCATTCACATTCAAACTGAATTATTCGTCTATCTGTGTGAACAGATTAACTAAAAACTGACTCAAAAGAAGGATTTGCTCACAAATTTAACATTCAAGTTTTACTCCGCAGAAGAGCAATCTAATGAATATTATAAAGAAAAGCATAACTAGAAAGACTTTCTCAATTTACATGACTTTCAATGCTTGTTATTGTTTTCCAGAGATGGCTCATTCTCACAGTAGCCCTGTTCTCAGTGCGGCAGCCTCAACCAAAGTACTCTACTACACAGATCGCTCTCTCACACCCTTCCTAGTCAACATCTCTAAGAGGTGACAGCAATAATGACATCATAGCATCTTTGTATATAGATATATAATCCATAAGTCTCCTGATCTAAATATGAACTATTTATCGACAGGCTGGGGGAGGTTACGCTACAGGACTTCAAGGCGGCTGTAGATAGACATGGCAGTTTCAGATATCACTTCAAATCTCTGGATCCAGAGTTTGGAACGGTGAAGGAAGAGGTAAAATCACAACCAATCAGGAGTAATTTAATACTCCAACATATCAGTAGCGATTGGTCTAGGACTTTCTCTAAATGTGTGGCATCTTTTAGGTGTTCCAAGACGAAGCTCTTATTCCTGGATGGGAAGGGAAGATCGTTGCATGGGTGGAGGAGGATCACGGAGAGGGGAGATAGAGCATGAGGGTTTCTATCCATTCAGAATGTATGTTTTACCCTACATATACCTCATCCCTGCAAAACTCTGAAGCCTTTGTCCTGTCCTAACTGTGAATGTCACTGAACCAGTTCATTATGTCATTACAGCAGGCACGTGTTTGTAAAATAGTATATATGCATTTTGAAGAATGAAAGAAGATTTTTTTTAAGGTTATTAATAAAAGGTTTACAGCTAAAAACAGATTGTTTATTGAGTGCATTGAGGTTATGGTACGTTTTTCAAAAGCTTGTATATCAGCAATGCCATTGTGATAAGTGACCAAGATTTTTTTTTTTTAAACTGTATGTGTCTTGTGCAGTGACAAATAATAAACATGTTGGATTAGTTGCCAAACTGTGACAAGCATATCACACATTGTGTGCATGTATTTTCCTGCCAGAAAAATGTCACTTTAAGAAATCATATCATCAAAAATATCCGCACATTCACGGTAATATATTTTTCACTAAAATGTATGTCAACCTTTCTTGACTATCTTTTGAAAATAAGGGGTGGTAAAAGCAGGGACCACTTTGTTTGTAAAAGAAATGTGTAACATTTGAACATATTCCTTTTGAAAATGATTGTACTTTTCCTATCAAGTTTGCATGTCTGTTCATAGTGTTTGTATCTGTGTTGTAAATGCAAATGCAGTTGACACTTGTCCACCTTTTATTAAACCTTTCTGTGCACAGATGGAGGGTTTTTTTGTGTGTCATATTGGTTATCTGCTGATATTAGACACTTTTTTCATTTTTGGTATTGGATATTTAATTTATATAGATATTTTAATTGTTTTAATTTAGTTTATACTAATTTTCCATACTAACATTTACTTCAGCAAATCTAAAAATGAATATCAATTTTTCATAAAGTACTTTACAATGATGTGATGTCTAAATTCACTTTAACATTAGAGAATTTAGTTTTTAGTGTTCTATTTTTTATTATTTAAACAAAATAATACAGAAATTTAATATCAAATAATTATTAAAATTAATAATTGTATTTAAACAGCAATAACATGAAATAATTGTAGGCGTATAACATAATTTATTGTTGGTGCATCTCTATAATGGTCTTATAATTTTAAGAACAGATGTCTGTGAACAAAATATACCAGTTGAAGCCAAAAATTGATGCATATCTATAATTATTGGTGTAACTGTGAATTTCATTGCATGATTAATGATCTCGAAAACAACAGTCAGTAATACAACTATAGTGTTTATATTCTCAGTTTCTGGATAAACAAGAGTTGTCTTCTCATAAAACATTAACTGTAACATTTAGAATCTGTTTCTTCTTATGAAACGTTGCAGTGCAGGTCTCCTCCTTGACCAACTCAGGAAAATGAAGATGAAGATAATAAAGGTCTTCTACTTCCAGGAGAATATCACCCTAAATAATAAAAATCAACCCCTTATTGAGTCCACAGCACATAGAATAAACAAACAAAAAAATATGTACAATATACGGCCTGTGCAAAGGTTAGAGCAGAACTATGGAAAATTCAATTTAGTTCCAAGAGGATAACAGACAAAAACAGATAAAATAAAATATAAAAAATGTTTTGTAATTAAATCCCACACAGTTGATATACTGGGAACACTGACCTGAGAGATGCTGAGCTGGCACTGTGACACAGATCTCACCCCAGGAAGTTCAACACTCAGCTGCAGGCTTCTAGATGAGCCGCAGCCATCAGGACACACTGTGAGATGATGCTTGGGTTGTTGTGGCTGCAAATGTTCTGATTCTGTGCTGGAAATCACCTCAATGAGACCTGATCGGGCTGGTTTATTCTCCTGCTCTATGTTCAATTGGATGGTTGAGTCCTCATTACTCTCAGCCAGCCGCAGTGAGGAGATCTGCTGCAGGAGTGATGTGGCTACATAAAGAGAGGTAGAATCACTCAATATTGCACTGCAATCCTCAAAATCACTTCATTATGAGATGAAGCTCAAACTATCTCTGAGTTTCAAAAGTATGTGCATTCTACCTGGTTCCGATTGTGGGTTTTTGGCAGAAGATTTGCATGTCTGTGGTGCCATGAGACGCAGCTTCATATCTTGAATTCTGCCTTTAATTTTGTCTTTGGTGAGTTTGTAGTGCTGAGACAGATTTAGATTGTGCTGCTGCTGGATGAAGTTCAGAGCAAGTAGGTGAAGCTTCTCTTTCTCATCTTTTTCTTTCTCTGCCCTCTGCAGAACCTCGGGGTTGAAGGCCACATCAACAACACTGTATTGCTCTGTAAAACACACAGGAAATCAAATTGTCTTAATTCAAGTTGTTTAATAATCAAGTCTAAGGAGAAAGATGTTAATCAAGGAGAAAATCAAGTAGGTAAATTGGTGAGTTACTTGGATTGGAATACAAGACTAAGTATGAACCAATGCATGGAACAAATGCCACCTAAAAAATGAGTCTTTTGGTTAGTTTTAATAATTTTAATGGTCAAGGATGAGATGGAGTTTTTGTACCTTTCTCCTCAGTCACTGTCTCCAGACGTCCTCCACACACAGGAACAGGGTCGCTGTAAGAAGTGGGCGCTTGAACACGTTTCCAACCGCACATGTTAATGTACAATATTCCTTCATTTGGTCCCTAAAAAAGTAATAATAGAGAAAGTTTTTTTTTTTCTAGACCATACTCAGAAATTATTATCTCAAACTAGCCTATTTGTACATGCCAGCCATTTTCTGTGGCACCGTGGTTCATTCAGTGATGGTATCAGAAGCTAATACCATGGTACTAAATGATTACCACATTCATGTAGTTTTTCATGGAACTTAATTGCATCTCCTTAAAAGTATTTAATGCAATTATCGTAAAAACACTATATTAATTACCATGGTACCATGTAAAAATGAAATTAAATCAAATACTAAGGCCTCTAAACTGCTCTTATACAGCTGTAGAGGTATTTTTGTTTGTTTGGCTCTATAAAATAAGTCATAACAGACTCTTGGTGAAGGTTAAAGGTGTAGTTTACCAGAAGAGCAGTACGGATGCAGGCGTGCGGCTGAGGCGGTGAGTGAAACTCCGCTCCTTCTCGTAACTGGCGTTCAATGAAGGTCCTGTACTCCTCCGGATTATTCTGAGACATGTCATCTAACATCGACCAAAACTGATTCACCTGCTGCAGAGCTGCCTTATTTTCATAGCCAGGGATTGCCATGGTTAAAATGTAACGTTACCGAACTACAGTAACAACTAAACGAAATGCTAGTTAAATATCCAAACGTTACCTATAAAGTGTAAGTTACTCAGGCTGACTGAAGGCTAAAACTACCACGGAAACGGTTTGTAACTAGATGTTTAGCAAATACAATATTTAGTATAAGAGCTAACGTTAGTCACTCCAGGACAAGCTTTTCGCCCTTTCAAAACTCAAAGGTTACCATAGAAACACAGGCACTGTTCCCAGTCTTCCGATAGACGGCGTTATTTACTCTAAATATTCAGGGATGCAAGGGGCATCAGAAAGCTAGATCCTCCGAATGAAATATAAGGGTTTTGTCTTAGGCCTACTGAATACGTTTATAAACTATAAAGTACAATTGTTTGGTGATTCATCTAATGATTCCTAGCCTTCTCTAAAAATGTATCAAATGTATTAAATCGTATCGCATAATCACAAGCGACTATGATTGGACCAGGCTTATCAACGCTGAGAAAAGTAACAGTTTGTACGTGATAGAGCGTCCTCTATAGCACGTACAAACTGTTACTTTTCTCAGCGTTGATAAGCCTGGTCCAATCGAGTTCCAGTTGAAGCCAGATCGACTTAATTGATGAAATCGGTTTTCTTAGAACTAAATTCACGTCAATGAAATAAACTTGAATAGGCTTTCCAATATCAATAACACCAACTAATCTGACACAACTAAAACTTGTTTTCTTTTTAGGATGGAGTGTCTAATAAAAATAGAACAACTCACATTTTCCTCTGTTGTAAATGTTAAACATTTATTTTAAAACCACCGTTTTCTTAAGTAACACAACATACAGCAGGCTAAACGTAATGTACAGACATAAAAATGTAATCAGTACATTTCTGTGTAAATGTTGAGGCTTTATATGATACAATATATTAAATAAAATAAGTAAACAAAAAATGGTCGGGATATTCTTCTCTTCTACTATCAAACATCAGTCTTTAGTAGCTCTAAGAGAGGAAGGCAAGAGAGCAAAGAATGAGCACATAGTACATAAATTAACAGCTTAAGTTTATATTTCAGGGTCATTGATATCTGCCTCTTCATTTACTTACCTCTATAATCTCATATATCCACTCTAAAAACTCAGCCACTTTGGTATAAACTCCTGGATGGTTTGGCTCAGCACAGCCTGTTCCCCAACTAACAACTCCAACAAGCCTCCAGACTTTCTCATCCTGGCAAACCAGAGGACCCCCACTGTCCCCCTATTAAATATATTATGCATTATAGAAATCTCATACATATAAAAAAAGAGAGAAGAATGAAGCTTCACCTGACATGCATCTACTTTTCCTTCTTTATATCCCGCACAGAGCATCCGAGGGGTGATCTCTCCATTATACATGCAAGAACTATTGCATTTCTTTGTGCTTATTAAAGGAACTGGTGCTTCTTTGAGAATCTCTGGTATATGCACTTCAAAAAAGAATGGGTAATTTACATTTATAAACAGTACTGTTTTATGACAGCTTTTAACATTCCTAAATCATAAAATAAATTTAATATACATGCATTTAAATATGCATTTGTAGAAAAACAGTACCATCATCTGGCTGTGTATATCCCCAACCAGAGATCCAGCATTGGGTTCCTCCTGGTAGATCATGGTCATACTGTGGTAGACACACAGGTCTGATGGTGTCTGGGTGTGTAAATAACATTTAAAACCCGAAATAATTAGTAGATATTATAAAATGCATGGCACACACAGTGACACATTTACTGAATTTTGGTCACCTGAGAAATTCAATGGAGTTCTTAATTTCACCAAAGCGATATCATTGTCATGAGTCCTGTGGTTGTAATTCGTGTTGTAGATGATCCTCTCCACAGCTAAGCTTTGGTATTGAGCCAGTTTAGCCGAATTGCTGGTTAAAATACCAGCATAAACCACCCAACTGGACACTTGAGGTAGCCTGTAGCTTCAATAAGCAAGCAAAACAGATTATATGCTTAATTGTCTTTATAATTCATTCCTTTGCAGAACCCAATGTGAAACTGAAACTTTAGTGGCATTATGTATTATGCTGCAGTGCCTGGTTAATCCTGTGTGTTTTGTATTCACTGCACCACATTCCAACACTTGTCAACAACTACATAGTAACAGTGGGCGAGTCTCACAAAAACATGTCCTTTTAGGGTTAAAGAATTAGTTCACCCAAAAATGCAAATTTGCTGAAAATGACTCACCCTTAGGACATCCAAGTTGTAGATGAGATTGTTTCTTCATTGGAACAATTTTGGAGAAATTTAGATGCATTAAATGGGTGTCATCAGAATGAGTCCAAACAGCGGATAAAAACATTGCAAAAGTCCAATAATTCCCTCAACTCCATTTCATCAATTAATATCATGTGAAAAGCTGCGTGTTTTTAATAATAAATTCAAAACCATAAATATGTTTTTTATTATTATTATTTCAACTGTTGATTCGGACTATAATACGAGTCCTCTAATATTGCTTTCGCCAAGGAAACAGTAGTTTTGTCTGAATCAGGAGATAAATATGTACAAGTCTAACAGCTTTTATGAGTGAAAGCAGTCCAAAGCAGTTCTAAACAAATTTGTCAGTGGATTATGATGTGAGAGGACAACAGGGAATGGACTTTTTAACTGGAAGAATCATCATTATGAATTATGGTTTAAAGTTGATGATGGTGCTTTTTTCACTTTAATGTGGATTATACATTTAACTCAATGTGTATGAGTAGAGTGATGTTCTCTGCATTTAACCCACTGCTGGAGTCATGTACTGGGGGTTTGCCTTATTACCTGTGGATTGCCAGAGCCGGGATTGTGATGTTTTTTATCAGCTGTTTGGACTACCTGTATATTGTTCATTCTGATGGCACCCATTCACTGCAGAGGATCCATTGGTGAACAAGTGATGTAATGCTAAATGTTTGGATGGCCTAAAGGTATAAGTATAAAAGTATACATTTTCAGCAAATTTTCATTATTTGGGTGAACTATTCCTTTAAACAACAATTAACCCCAAATTCCAATATTATAACCCATCTCTAATTTTGGGTTTTTTGACAAGTCTGGTGAGATTCACTCAAATAACCAAAGTTGTAATTATTGTAGAAGTAGAATCTTACTTGTGGACACAGTGAGCAGCTGTAACTATCCATTGGTGGGTGATGATGGATCCTCCACAGATGTGGCGGTTACTGTAATAAAGACTCACTTGCCAGGGCCATCTGCCAAGAGTGGCTTCCACTCCTCCAACAATCCTAGGTAACTTTGCTCTGGTCCCGCACTCTACAATGAAGCAAAAAAAATAAAAAAAAACGCTGCAACAGATAGACAGTGTATAAGGATAGTATGTATAATTTCAGACTTATATATTAACATACCAAAACATTTCAGTGCTATCACCTTTCCTGTACTACAGCTTCCCCTGGGGGAAAAAAAAGTGTGACAGTTGTTGTTCTGGAAATTCATGTCAATTAACATGATTTGTATTTTTCTTGACTACCTGAAACGCCATAAACTCTCCAAATTGCTTTGGTGATCTGAGGTGATTTGGACAAATCCGTCTGTGTAGTTTGGCCCAATATCAGTCAGATTCACCCCTTTGTGCTTTGATAATCTGAAAGGAGAGATTATTTGACAAAACGTTCTATAGTTCATCTAAAAATAAAAATGTCATCATCATTAACCCTTTCTCATTTCATTCCAAACTGAATATCTCACTGTTCACTGTAGCCATAAGATAATGCACTACTTTATGACACTTTCACACAGTGCTTTTCATCCCCTTTGACAGCACTTTACACATTCATTTTATGGAAAAAAGCTGGAAACAGCTCCATGATGCTGCAAAAAAATTCTCAGTAGTATAGCCATACACATTTGAAGTTACATGAAGTAGTAAATGATGACAGAATGTTTTGAGAATTTGTGAGTGAACTATCCCTTTAATATCCCTTGAAATGTCTGTATGCTGTACACGTCATGTTTTGAATTAAAAGTGAACATGACTTCAAAGTACATTTCAATACTGCTGTCACTCTATGAATGGTTGACCTACAGAAAACAGCCAAAGCTGTTAGTCAAGTGAAAGGTGCTGAGAGCTGCAGTGTGTGTGTGTGTGTGTGTGTGATTCAGCTGTCAGCATGCTAACCTCAGATAGCCCAGCTGTCGACATACAAGCGTTCCCAGAGAAGAGTTCCACCTCTCGTAACATACAGGCAGCCACGTCTGTAGCTTCTCCAGCTGGATCTCCAGAAGAGAGTTCTCAGTACTGATCCTGTAAAACACTGAGCCCCATTCAATCAAAATCACTCCTAAAACAACAATACTGTTGCAAAGTGAATGGGACTGCTGTTACAATAATTTAATACAATACAATATTTTAACTGAATTTGTTTAGAGGATATATTACAAATCAAAGTATTTGTTGATGTGTTGAAATTTCAGGAACAAATCAATCCGGGAGACATGTTTGGGTGAATTTTGTTTATTCTGTTTATTTACATGAACCGTCCAAATGAACAGATTCACTACAACTTCCCAAGGAAACAATTGAAGATAAACCAATTCACTAGGATTAATCAGACTTTTATATAAAGGAGAGGGCAATTTAGGATGAATGATTCACTAGAATAAATCACACTTTCCATTGCTAAATATGAGAGAAAGAACTGTTTAGATGTGTGTGTTTGATTATTCAATTTTCTCAGACATTGAAAACAGCAATACTTCTTCGAAAAGTTGCTGTAAAAGTTACACTATTGGGGCACTACGTTGAAAATAATTAAACTATTGTCACACTAGTCAAAAATGTACTCAACTATACTAATTGTATAGAGTTGCTTGGTTTTAATCAATTTAATCCACTTTATTTCACGTCATTTTTACTTCCTCTCCCTATAGTTTGCTTCTCTTGTTTATGTTCAGCTTTCACTGGTCATTGTTTATGACACTTTGTTTATAGTTCCAGTGAGTTTGGATGAATGTCCACTGTGCTGTTTACCTGCTGGGTCCCTGTTGTTTTTTCAAAATGTGCAAATTAAGGGACAAATACCTTTCCTGGGGTCCGTCACAGAAGTGTCCTCGGTTACATTGCAGAAGGACGTGTCTTTGCTGTCTCCTAGACTCACAGGGCTCTGAGCTGAGTTTGGCCTTAAGATAAATTTCACTGGACAAAGACACTTAAATGTAGAATTATATTTTTTTGTGCTCTGGGTTTCTATTGTGTCATTACATTACAAGTGCACGGATTTCACCAAAGCATTTGAATCATTTAACTTCTTACCTATGAACCAAACTCCAATGACAACACCTCCCAGCAGACAGAGTACAACCAGAGTTGCAAACACTCTCACCAGTTTATGGGTCGACACTTTGCCAGACACTGTATTAAATAATAATAGTTGTTACAAATATCTAAAACAACAAACAAAAAGCAATGTGATTGACAATGCAGAAAGAACAAAGAATTACAAAGAATAATACTGAAACAATCTATATCTAATATAATACAATGCAATAATAAAGTTTTGTTATACTGTATAAAAGAAAATAAACTGTTTTGTTTTAATTTTTTTCATGACTTTTGCTAAAGCTTTTAAAGGAACCAATGTTTCCTCAGGTGTGTGTTAATAACAGACTTGCCCGGATGGAGAAACTGTAGCTCTCTGATCCAGGTGGGATTATTCTGGCCCGTCTCAATCCTGTCCACCTGCAGATGCTCTGGATGGAAAGACTGTCTGACCACCACAGGATTCTCAATCGCTGCCACAGTATCTCTGCTAAGACTCTGTAATAGAACCACTCATATGTTCAATCCCAGTGTCATATTGCATTTCAAAATAAATTGACCTATTCTGTTCACATGGTATACTTACGGGTGTTCAAGTTGTAATAACCCTAATAACTTAATAACTCAGACAACACCGCTGTACTGATCCTTCTTTATGAATGTACTGATCAGGGCTGCGTTTCCCAAAAGCATCTTAAACCTAAGTTGATCATAGCTCCATTGGTGATAATAGTTCTATGATCAATTTAGGCTTATGATGCTTGTGGGAAACGTAGCCCCTATTTTTCAGAGAAATCAAGGTTTGTAGAATGGTGTGATCTTAACCACCTTTTTTAAATACAAAAATTATTTTTTGTGATTGTTTATTTATTGTAGAACAAAGGCAACATACCTGGCCTACAATAACTATATACAAGCCAGTGTTTGCCTTAAAAAAGCAAACATGCAAAAAAATTATTGAGGAGATTATTTTGACCCCAACTCAGAAGGAGATTGCACTCCATCATGGCATGGTTTGGTAACCTTACAGTTCAGGAAAAGCCAACCTTGCACATTTGGTAAAAATTGCATAGGGAAGACTATTGGGAAAAGAGATTTTCAGTCCCTTGAGTCGTTATATGAACAATCGGTAGTGAGTGAATCATATACAATTTTTTTCTGAACCATTGCACATATTGCATACAGAGTATGAATTGATGCCCTCTGGAAGACGTTATAGAGTACCAGTGTGTAAGCTCAATCATTTTTAAAAATAATTTATGCCTACCGCAATTAAAATGTTAAAATGTTCATAACAATTTAATATCTTAATTCTTTTTTTGTCTGTGTGTACTTTCTTTTTTATTTCTACTGTTTTTATTTCCTTTATTGTACATTTCAATGTAAATGCACCTTAAGTCAAAGACAAATGTTCCTATTGGGACAATAAAGTCTCTTTCTTTCTTTCAGTCATACAATAAGCCATGATAAAAGAGATTAGGGCCCATATTGTTAAATATTCTAAGAATCCTCACAGAGAGCTCCTAATTTATGTTAAAAATGTCTAACTAGGAGTCTTAGCTTAAAAGTTATTCAGGACCAATCTGCGAGAAACTCTGAGCGAGGAAAAGACAAAAACTTTTATCTTAGTGAGGAGGCAGGGCTGACCCATTGCTAGCTATGACACAGTCTTTTGAAGACTGATTGGTTGGTTGTCCACGAAGGAAATAAAAGAGCGCTTTTAAGAGTAGGGTCTATTATAAGCCTTCACTTTGAAATTACAGGCGTAATTTTTCCTGTTTAACCGTACTCTCTCTCTCTCTCTCTCTTCTCTCTCTCCTCTCACTCACACACACACACACAACACACACACACACACACACACACACACACACACACACACACACACACACACACACCACACACACACACACACACACACACACACACACACACACACACACACACACACACACACACACACACACACACAGAAATTATATACAGTGTATGTATATTATTTATTTTTTATTTACCATGTGTCATACTTAACATATTTTACTGAAAATGAACAGCGGCACAATAAGGTTCTGAAAGTGCTGTAATTGTTTTGTGTGATCACTTTGCTTGTAGAAGGTTGTGACAGACCCAAATCATCCCTGCTGCAAGAACTGTCAAGCATTGTGTGCAACACATTTCTTCTCCCTCTTCATGTTTCGTCCATTTTCTCCACTGCTAAAGAAACTCTCAAGCATCTTAAATGTCCTCGTCCGTACTCCTAATGATTTTGGACCTTAAGACCTCTTTTAAGGGTTAAGATGCTTTCTCAATAACTTTTTTCTTTACTAGGTTGTCTCCATTTTTTTATTATGGATATATATTTGTGACAAATTGTAGGAGATTGTAGGCCATGTGAAAGATTTTCGGTTTAAATAGGTTTGTATTTGCATAAACCTATGTTTGCATACACTATTTCAGAAAATAGCACACAGTTTTAATTATGAGCTATCAAATGAGCATTCAGAGCATAACACTGGTAAAGGTGTTTTTGTTGTAACTAGCCTTTTGCTGATCTTCCACACAGTAGTAATATTAGGCTATTGCTATAAAAATTTCCAAGACACTGTTCCAGAAAGTTTTTTAAATAAAATAGAATAGCAATGTGATGATAAGTGATAAGTTGGTTTTATAAATACTACTTTATTTATTTATTTTGAAATATGTATACGATAATTTTCTGTAATATACAGTCAAATAATAAACTACATTTAATTAATTCATTATCACTAAAGATCTGAAATTATCTTGTAAACAATAGAATATAACGCAAATAATAAGCAATAAAATATAATACAGAAAGTGTCTCAATCTTGTACAATATAGCACATACTGATAAAAAAGCATATTATTAGATAATGTTTCTATTTGAACACACTGGAAGTAACTCACCATGTTTTGGTTGTTTGGATCCAGGGGTTTCCTGGTGGGAGCTGCTCGGACTCTCTCTCTCATCCACTCACCTCCATCACAGCAGAGATGCTGCACACCAGCAGCTGTCTGACCACTGAGCAGAATGCAACTCTGGATTTTCACTCCACAAAGAGACAATGAGGTCAGCAGTGGAGCAAAGAATGAACCTGTTGTTTTACCAAGGGAGTCATGTGGCCTATCCTGACTCTCTGAACCAGCCCTTTGTAGGGCCAAAGATATACACCTGTTACTGATAGGATACATGGAGCTTACCTGACAGTTCACAGCTTCTGGGAAAGAGTTGTAATTACAATATGTTGAAAAGTCTCATATATAGGAATTTCTAAACAGACAAATGGAGAGCAAGTTGTCACGGTACTGCTGGTGTGCCCGGGCTGGCCACCAGATGTCTCTATGTGTTGAGCACATGGCTTGTTGTTTGTTGTTGGTGCCATGTGCTCTCCTGACTATTGTCAGCCCCCTCCCATCTTGTCAACTAATCATTGTTTCAGTTGCTCCACCTGTGTCTCCCTTGTTACCCTTGTTTGTCTCCCTATTTAGCCTCCTGGTGTCTGCAGTCTTGTGCTGATCTGTTGTCTTACGTCATGCGTGTATGTTGAGTGTACACAGCTCTCTGCCTGTCTGTTTTTCCCTTCGGGTAGTTTTTGTTCTTTGCTTTATTTCATTATTAAAAAGACACTTTTCCTGCATTTGAGTCCTCGCCTCATCTATCCTCACGTCCCTTGACAGAACGGATCAGCCAAGAGAGGACTCAGCAGGATGGACTTTTTATATTCTGACTGGGAGCAACACCTCGACCATCCCAAGCAGACCCTAGCCTGGAGGCTGCGTCTTTGCCAACAGAACGGCCGCCCATTGGGCATCTACGCAGAGGGCCTCTACGACGCAGTCCAAGGGCAAGGGCTCATGAAGGCTAGTCTCAACTACCTCTACTTGGCAGGCTTGGATAAGCCCGTTAACTGGGAAGGGCTGGGCGAACTGAGAATGTGGGACTTCTGGGACTTGGTGGACCACGTGATCGCCCAAAAGGAGCTGGAGCTCAAAATGGAGGCATCGGACTGTTTTTCTGCCAGGTTGGCAGTCCCAGAGGATCCAAGGATCTGGTCAGCCACACCCAGAACCTTATGTTCATTCGTGGGGTATCCCTGGTTGAGGCGCAGCGTGGAGGACCCTCCGCTGATGTCGGTGCGAAGGGCAGCACCCCCTGGGGTGGCCGACGAGGCTGCAGCATACCGCTCTCATAGACTGAGGAGGAACAGGAGGAAGGCTTCCTCCACCCTTTACGGCTTGGAGTCCGCTCCAGAGCCCCCTCCATTCCGTGAGCCCACAGAGTCCGCTCCAGAGCCCGCTCCGTTCCGTGAGCCCACAGAGTCTGCTCCAGAGTCTGCTCCAGAGTCCGCTCCGTTCCGTGAGCCCACAGAGTCCGCTCCAGAGCCCGCTCCGTTCCGTGAGCCCACAGAGTCTGCTCCAGAGTCTGCTCCAGAGTCCGCTCCGTTCCGTGAGCCCACAGAGTCCGCTCCAGAGCCCACTCCATTCCGTGCACAGATGCCTCTTGTGATCTCACACTCATCGATTCTGATAGCAGAATTTTTATTTGTATTTATTTTTTTGAATGGGATGATTCCAATACCAATAGTATATTCCAATACCAATAGTATATTCCAATAGTGGTTTTAAAATATTTATTTATTAATTTATTTAAGCAAGAGACAATAAAAAATCAAAACATGAGTACATGAACAAGATGTTTATTTGCTCTATTACAGGCTGAACTATCTATCGAGGCAACCACAGCATTTTAATGACAATTCAAAAAAGATGCTACATACATGCAGCATGAGCTTTTTATTATTTAAAGTGGACTGCATAATATCAACATTTGAAGCAAAAACATAATGGTCTGACTTTATAGCTTTGTGATAATACACCACATAAAACTATATAACAGTAGATGGGCTGAATGAGAATGCAAATTCACTCTCTGACAGCAGGTGACACTTTTGGAACAGCAGTGATACATGGTTTCGTAGGTTACCGCTGTAAAAATGCTGGGTTATTTTTTTTAACACAAATGCTGGGTTCAGCCTGTTGGGTCATTTTATTGGGTTACTTGTAATATTTTTACCCAAATACTGGGTTCAGCTTGCTTTTGTCATTTTACTAGGTAACTTTTAATATTTGTTTAAATATTTTTTGACACACCGGCATGAGAATTAGCACTATTTCTGTGAAATGGGATTAGAGAGAAATTTTGAATAAACTTAAATTAAAAAGCTTCTTTTAAATGTCACATTTTAATTTTTATAATGCTTTTCAAATGAGTTTAAAGGTATGTAACATTGAAAATTATGCTGTATTCACCCAAATAAATTAAATGTGTATTATATTTTTTTCCATGGGTATTCTTGCTTATTAATGAATGTTCATATTTTGATTATTGCTGTTGCCTCAAGTAATTCTATGTGTGATTTTTAATGTCCAGCCTATATTAAGCCAGAAATATTGTATTTTTTAAACAATAGTTGACTTAAATAAAACAACCCAGCATGTTGGGTACAAACATTTAACCCAATTAGCTGGGTCAAAATAACCCAGCATTGTGTTCTGTCCAATATTACCCAGTGCTGGGTTGCCAAATTACCCAAGTTTGTTATTAACAGATTTGTGTCAACCGGTTTGTTATTGTGGCGACATTTCCATGCCCCAAAACATGACGCGCCACAAAACGAAACATGATTGGTTGGTTTACACATCAGTCAAATGGCCTCTTGGCCATTCAAAGCAGACAAAGTTCAGTGGCAAAAAAAAGGGGCAGAAATAAAAAGAGTCCAAAAAATACGTCCATGGGGGAGTGGAGGGTGGCCGCAGAGCCTGGGTGACACGAGGATCCGGAGGGCCTAGGCGGAGCCAGCGGCTCAGGCGAATGAGGCGAAGGCGGGTATCCAGAATGAAGGTGGAGCTGGAGGGAGGGTGGAGCCCGACGGGGCCAGAGGGACGGAGGGATGAGGCGTAGCTGGAAGAGTGGAGTCCCGTGGAGTAGGCAGGGGGACGACTGACCAAGGCGGAGCCGGAGGGACGAGGGAGCCCGGTGGAGCTGGTGGAATGACGGTCCACGGTGGAGACGAGGGAGCCAGAAGCCAAGTTGGAGCCGATGGGTCAGAGGGCTGAGGTGGAGACCGGGTCTCGAAAGCTGGAGGTGGAGGTAACCAAGGTAACTGGTGATAGGAGGTCTCGAAGCGCAACCGACCCACCGGACATTGTGTGCTGAGGGTGAGCTGAGGGGCTTTCCTGAGGCAGTTGAGACATGGCTGATGAACTGGCAGTCTGATACAGAGGAGGAGGGAGTGGGGGGCTGGCAGGGAACCTCCTTGAGATCTTCATCAAGGAGCTGGCTGAGGAAGGAGTGCTGGGCGGAACCAGCAGGGGCTCTGGAGAGCTGGACGGAACCAGCGGGAAAGGGAGAAGCCAGAATTCATCCTCACTCAAACAGTCCAATAGTTCAGAGTCCAGTAACAGCTCACCCTCAGTGGTGGGAGTGTGGTTGGAGTTATCCTCCATTCCCTCGATCTCCACAATTATTCCCACAACGCACGGTGCTGCTGGCTCACACACCTGGTCGGTCACGTTCTTGAGCCCTGGCTCCGGGGCGATGAGAGGCTCTGTCACTTTAAATGGTGCTGGCTCTTTAATCGCGATCGGCTCGGACTCTGCGGCTGCGGTGGGCTCTGGCGAACACTCCGTGCAGTGAGATGGTGAGGGCTGGCTGGGCTCTGGATTGGTAGTGGGTCTGGAGTTGTCCTCGGCAGGGCAGACGGAGAAAAACAGTCCATTATTCTCCAGCACTCACTCCACACAAGCGGCAAAATTCTCCTTTGGACCGCCCGCTGGCAGGCGTACCTTACACCGCTGGCTCAGGCTGGTGATGTGGAAAACACAGAGCGAGCGGTCCGGAAATGAGTAAGGCACGCCAGATCGATAAAGTCCCTGGTGTGGTCTTCCAGCGGACGGTTCTGCTGCTCCAGGCAAAGCAGCTGGACTGCGGGCAGGCCCATAGTGGGAGAAGAATAAACAAAACAAAAAAGAAAGAAAAACGCCACTAATCTTACTCACTTTTTTGGTCTGCTATTCTGTCACGTGTCTGGTGTGATATACAAGCGCATGATGAAGGAGTAAATAGTTATTTTAATAATCCACATAAGCAAAAGGCACAATCGAACACAAATCCAAAACGATAGCAGACAAAGGAACAGGGGAGAACACAGGCTTAAAATACTGAACACAATCAGGGAGAAACAGAAACAGGTGTGGAGCTAATTAACTAATAACCATGGAAAAAACTAGGCAGGATGACAGAGACATAGAAAACTACACCAAAACAGATCATAACTGTGACAATATGACTTTCTTCTTTCAGACAAATACAATTGGATTTATATTAAAAAAGTCCTGGTTCTTACAAGCTTCATAATGAAAGTGAGTGGGTGTTATTTTTCAATAGTCCAAAAGAAGTATTAAAGTTGAAGAGACAGGACATTTTTAATATAACTCAGTTTGCAACATAACTCCAGACTGGTTCGCCTGCCACAGGTGCTTCAGTTACTCTTCCTCTTTTAAAAGCCCTGCCGAATCTCCAAAACACTTTTCCTGACAGCAGCCTGCTTCACGCAGCTGATATTGACCCGTGAACTCTATGACTCTTTATACTTTCATTTTCAATGGACTCGTTGATCTTGTCAAGACTGAATTGCAGAATTGGAAAATGTGTCTCAATTAATTTGTTTGTTTGTTTTTCTATAAATGTTGTGAAAAACACTGTAAGATTGTTTCCCCTTTTCTCATTTCTTTTTTTCATTTATTTATTAATATTTTTTGCATGTACTTAAACACTATTCTGCTGACTTGAATTTTTTTTTTGTGAATGTGTTATTTACATAATAACATAATAACATTCACATAATAAAATAGCTAATAATAATACAATAATTATTCAGATGTAACCCCCTTTGTAATCACTAACATTTTCATAAGTAACTGTAATTTAATTACACATTATTTTTCTCAGTAACTGTACCAGATTCCAGTAACATTTATTTTGTAATTAAGTTACAAAACGCTGTTACACTAGTTACTCCCTAACACTGTGTATATGTAATGTTTTGTTGCTTTGTGGATCACAGTGTATTTGTAGTAGGACCCTGTTAATATTTCTCAGGCTTCACTTTTGACTGCCCTCATGTAATATTCTTTTGTTATGTGCACATCACAGACACACCTAGACAAAAAAAGAACAACACTTTGGACACTCTGGTAACCAAGTGCATGCACATAAGAACACACACACATATGCTCACATGCACATCTGAGTCCTTTGATTGTATGTCCAGGACATTGTATATGCTACTTTATGAATCTGTGGTATACATATGACCCATCCTCCTGAATAAAGTTAACAATGTAATGGTAGTACACTAGCTCTGTGTCTCCTTGTTAATTTTCACAATGTCTGTGCTGATGCTGCTACACACACCACGGGTTGGTATTCCAATTAATGACTGATAGTATAAAGGCAACAGATGGCCACCTAGAATTTAATCTAACAGACACTCTCACTGAATAGTTCAGATTGGTTCTTGAATTAAAGGCACAGTTCACCCACAAATTGTTATTATTTACTCATGCTGTTGCCAACATGTCTGTACATATATCTACTGTATATATTATATACTATATATTCAGACTTTCAGTTAGATTGCCATCAATACAATCAGTTGTGCAATTATTTATGAAATATACCTGTACTTTTGATACTTAAGTAGTTTTAATATCAGTTACTTTAATACTTTTACTTTAGTATTTTTCTTATGAGCAACTTTAACTTGAGTCACTTTCAATAAAGGTATCTGTACTTTTACTGAAGTATGAAGATTGCATATTTTATGCAACACTGATCATCCATGTTTTTGAGGAGGCACTCCCTTCCTTGCCTCCTCAGAGAATGTGCCCTGGTTAAGTGAGCTGATATTCTGCATTCCACTCAAAACACACCATATACATACTAACAATGAAGACCCACGCCTACCCTGTTTTATAATGTATGGGAAATGGTGATCAGCATGGTTAACAATGTCATGATCACCCTGTACCAAACCTCGCATTTTAAATCACGCAAATAATATGCCGTTTCAGCACATTACAGAATACATGGTAACACTTTAGATAAGGGAACACATATTCACTATTAACTAAGAGTTTTCTCTCAAAAACTCCTTATTTGATGCTTATTGATAGCAAATAAGGTGAAGGTAAAGTTGTTGTAGTTGTTATATTTAGGTATTGAGTAGGGTTAATGGATCTAGAATATGGTCATTGTTACTAGTTAGTATAATATAAAGCACACGATGACAGAGTAGAGTCCACAAAATCCTTTTTGAATAAATCACAAGGAGAAACCCCCAACAAAGATAGAAACAAACAAACAACATTGGACATTGTGCTGAGGGCTTAAATACATATGAAACATAATAAGGGACATAGGAAACATAACATAAGGTAGAAACAGAAAAGGTGTGGGAACTAATTAATCAAGAACCTTGGAAACTAATAAGGGAAGCTTATAGCAGCTTGTAGCATATACAGCTTATAGCATGGTGAGTGACGCAATGCTCGTTCCCTTATCTCAGGGAACTGAGGTTACGTCAGTAGCAGTAACTGGAGCATTGAACACAATATGGGGAATGCATGCAATCACGTAGTGCTATGAGCAGATACAGAACGACCTGCTCTGCGAGTCTAGTCTCGGAGCACTTAAGTTAAGGGTCCCTAAAGAACATAAGCAAAGAGGAGTCCCGAGCCAATGGCTGAGGACTACATATATAACCATTTCCACACTTGGGGAGAAATAGGCAGATTTACAGACAAAATACATGCCTGCAGGGCAGGGAAAACTAAATTATAGAATCTGGCAAATGGTTGCCAATAGAAATCTCACCAATAGAAATCCCACTTGACCATGCCCAGAAGGAGACCATTCCTCTGGTGGAGTGGGCCCTCACACCTATAGGGCACTCCAAGCCTTCTGAGGCATAAGCCAAGGATATAGCTTCTACTATCCATTGACAAATTATCTGCTTCATAACTTGCAGCCCTTTAGAGCGGCCTCCGAAGCAAACAAAGAGCTGCTCTGATTGTCCAAACAGACTCGAAGTACACTCTAAGAGCCCTCACTGGGCAGAGTGTATTAGGACCCTACTCACCGTCAGCAGCGGAGAGTGCCAGAAGGGTGATAACCTGGGCTCTGAACAGAGTTGAGAGCAACTTTTAGCAACGACTTTACTCTCGTAGTCTTAGATTTGTTTATTTTTTAACATGGCACTTAAACGCCATCTTACCTTTGAGACTCTGTCAGGAATAAAATAATCCCTTTTTTATGTTGTATCTGTGTCTTATTCCCTGATTTAACGTTAAATGGCCATACCTAGATGAGGTGGAGTTTTCTACAATATAATCTAGCATTCACTAATGAAGTAAATTCTGTTGTGTTCCTAGGTGGGAGGAGCTATGAAAGAGAAACAAAACTGATGACTTACAGTCTGAAAACTTCAAAACTATATTTCTCACTACACAAGAGGTGACAGTTTTATTCAGACGACCTAAGTCTACAGCTGAAACTCACTCCTAGGTAAGTGATGGTAATATTTTGTAAGAGATTTTTCTCCAGAGATGTTTTAACAGATTAGTGGTCTATGTAAGTAACTGGAATAAAATTGCCAAAAGAAGGTTTATGCATGAGTTATATATACAACTAGATTGCTGGCTTCCATTTCTAGCTGGTCTGTCAACCTAGTCAGCCAAAACAGTACCAAGACCACTCTAAAATCTGCAAACAAGCCACCCTAACTAGTTTGGGAGATCAGTTAAGACCAGTAAACTAACTTAGACTGGTTTAAGATGTTCTCTCTCTCTCTCCAAGGGATATACATTTTGTGACTTTATTCAGTAATTAATTTGTCCTTTCTTGTTTAATCTAAATCTGTAACTATATGTACACACACACACACACACACACACACACACACACACACACACACACACACACACACACACACACACACACACACACACACACACACACACACACACACACACACACACACACACACACACACACACACACACACAAAGAATCTGTCAACAGCCAGTGCTCCACACAGAGATCTGATCTCATCATCATCCAGTCTGTCTGGAATGACATGAACAGAAAAAACTGAGACAGACTACTACCAGAAGAACTGTGGCAACAGATTAATCACATCCAAAATAAAAGTTTTTGTTTACATAATATATGTTTGTGTACTGTGTATTTTTATTATGTATATATAAATACACAAACATACAGTATGATGTGAAAATATTTACATGTATTTACATACATACATTTATATTCATATAATTTATATTATATATACATAGATTTAATATATAAAAATAACATATTTTCTTAATATATACATGTATGTGTGTGTATTTATATATATACATAATACATATACACAGTAAACACATATATTATGTAAACAAAAACTTTTATTTTGGATGCGATTAATTGCGATTAATCATTTGACAGCACTAATATACATATATGTACTATATTATACTATACTATACAATCTCTGTGTGGTGTGTGTGTGTATAAATTTAATATATATATTATATATAATAATTTTTTTCTATTAAATAAGAACGAAAATATGAAATTAAACATTTGAGAAATTGTATTCATGAATCCCATTTACTGCCACCTACTGGCAGT